>JARBWK010000009.1:22593072-22988072 GCA_030556195.1 Anolis apletophallus | reverse complement strand
GTGGGCTCGGATAATCCAGGGCCCTTCCACACAGCCATATAACCCAGAATATCAAGGCAGAAAATCCCACAATACCTGTGTTGAACTGGGTTATCTGAGTCCACACTGCCATAAATCTCTGTTCAAAGCAGAAAATGTGGGATTTTATTGAAACTGTGTGGAAGGGGGCTTAGATAACCCATTTCAAAGCAGATAATGTGGGATTTTCTGCCTTGATATTCTACGTTATATGGCTATGTGGAAAGATCATAGGGCATCCCATTGATTTTCTGAGCACCCTTCTACACTGCTGTCTAAAATCCAGATCATCTGCATTGAATTGGAGAATATGGCAGTATGGACTCAAGTAATCCAGTTCAATGCAAATTATGTGGATTATATGATTTGGTAATCTGGATCAGGAATGTGGCGCAGCTGGCTGAGTGTCAGCTGCATAAGATCTCTACTGACCAGAAGGCCATGACTCCGAGGCCTGCCCAGGTTGGGGTGAGCTCTCGACCAATTTGTGTAGCTTGTTGTCAACCTTTGCAACCCGAAAGACAGTTGCATCTGTCAAGTAGGAAATTTAGGTACCACTTTGTGGGGAGGCTAAATTTAACTGATTTCTGGAATGTTAAATTGCCTCTATGTCTGTCTATATATGTTGTATGTCAAATGGCATTGAATGTTTGCCTGTATATGTGCATTGTGATCCTCCATGAGTCCCCTGCGGGGTGAGAAGTACGGAATATAAATGACATAAATAAATAAAATAAATTATATGGCAGTGTAGAAGGGGCCTCAGGGCCTTTTCACACAGCCATATAACCCATAATATCAAGGCAGGCAATCAGCAATATTTGTATTGGATTATCTGAGTCCACACTGCCATATCCTCCAGTTTAGTGTGGATTTTGTACAGCTGTCTGGAAGGGGCCTAGTTTCGGGTAATGTAGGCTCATATAATCCTATTTCCTCCCTTCTGGAAACTCACAATATCGGCAATGGCTCCTCTTGGGCCCCTTTCACACAGCCAAATAAAATCTCACAGTCTCAGCTTTGAACTGGGCTATATGTCAGTATGGACTCCTCTAACCCAGATCAAAGCTGATACTGTGTGATTTTCTGCCATGGGTTATATGGCTGTGTGGAAGGGCCCTTGGAGAATTTTGCAGAGCCCAAGCCCCCGTTCTTTTTCTTTCAGACTACTACACGCTTCTCGCACAGCTCAGCATTTCCTAGCCTTTGAAATGATGGGTATCAGAGTCAACTTGTTGTCTTGCCTCCATCTCCAGTCTCTCTCCCACCCCCCACCCCCCACCCCCCGTACATTTTCCTGCAATTCTCATTATGGGTTTTGTGCGTAATGTTAGGAGACATGAAAGGACCGAGCCATTCGAGCCATTCGTTCCACTGTTTTGCTTTCCCCACCTAGCTCAGTCCCAGTCAGAAACAAAATGGGTTGCCCCTTAAGTCTTTTGGGTCAGGAAGAGTCCTCCTTTCCCCTGCTTCTGCCTCTGTTCCTCTTCCCCACCTACCTCTCCATCCTTGCAAAAAAGCCTCTGTCTTGGTGCGTTAGTTTATACCGAACAGCTTGTAAAACAACACTTCTTCCAGGCAGCAGAGAGGGTTCCTTTCGGATGATGAATTTGTCATATTTTTAAGGTGAAATTGTACTGTTTTGAGTGAACCAGCCAGGATTACACCCTGATAATTTCACTTTTATGTGCATGTGCTCCTCTCACACATACATACAGACATATATACATACATACAGTTATATATTAAAATCATGGTGCAAATTTGAAGTAATCTTGAAAAAATGCCCTTGAATACTTCCGGTGAAAGATATTTCCAGTACTGGAGCGTCATATAACTGCATTTAAAACATTTCTTAAAAGTTGAATGTTCAGTACTTCCCTAAACAAAGTGTATATGCACGCTCTTTGGAGTTGAGAGTAGGTTGCCATGTTTTCAGAGCATACTTCTGTGCAAACCACCCAAATCTGCAGATTGGAGGAGTCTTTACTTTTTAGCGGTGTCTCTCGAAACATAAAAAAAAGTTTGCCCTTTGCTCCCACAGCATGAAGTTTATTATTCCAAACAGTCAGTATATTGAGAAGGGAGAACCAGGTAACTTCTTGGATGTCAATAAATTAAATAAATCCATGACATACTTTTAATTTCCCCCTCCCCCGTTACACACACACACACACACACACACAAATGATGACAGAAGCAGAAGTATTTCAAAACACGTCCTGTTTCGTTGGTTTCATTTATTTATTTAATCTTGGAAAAGAAGAAAAATCTGGAAAGAATCAGTCTTTTTGGGTGGGGGAGGGATTAAACTAGTCTTTACCAAGAAAAAAATATCGGAGTGACTTCTTTGTCTGGGGGAGAGAAATCTGTGCACAATGTAAATCACTTATTATCCATGTGCTGATTCCAACCATCTTCTCCTCAAATGATATACAGGTCCTTCTCAAAAAAATAGCATATAGTGCTAAAGTTTATTGTTTTCCATAATGTAATGATACAAATTAAACTTTCATATATTGCACACCAACTGAAATATTTCAGGTCTTTTTTGTTTTGTACTGACGATTTTGGCATACAGCTCCTGAAAACCCAAACATACTGTCTCAAAAAATTAGCATATTTGGTCGGATGGAATATGCTAATTTTTTGAGATATGTATGCCAAAATCATCAGTATTAAAACAAAAAAAGACCTGAAATATTTCAGTTGGTGTGCAATGAATTGAAAATATATGACAGTTTAATGTTTATCATTACATTATGGAAAATAATGAACTTTAGCACTATATGCTATTTTTTTGAGAAGGACCTGTACATAGCCTTAAGCTTAGTTTCATATTAAGACCATTCCCATAAGTTACTCCGAGAGTAATCATTTTTAATGTAATGTTTTTGTCATAATAAATATTAGTTTCGCTTACTCAGCTATCCTACAGAAACTAAAATAGGACAATTGAAATTCTGATAATGAAATCTAATGAAATGAGTTTTCCATTACTTATCCATATTGTTCAAATGCAGAGAAGTTTAGGTTAGCAGCAAACCCTCCACCCCTTTTGAAAGGAATTCTATGTAATTGATTATGCCATTGAGAAAAGTATTCGGTCCTGGGAAAGCTGTCAAAGATTTTTTTTATTACCACGCTTTCCTCCATTCACTAGATCCCCAGCCTTCGCCCTGCCAGCTTTTCTCCAGTGGAAGCTGGGACGAGAGGAAAATCTCACAGTCCGCACAGTTTGCTGTGGGCACATGACTCAACAAGTGGGCCAAATATTTTTCTGTTATTATTTGTAGGTTCCGGAACAGACCATACAAACATAATATTCAATATATGTGTCTTGATCATATTCATTCATAACTGCAGCATGCTTTGCCTTCACGTATTAGTCCTGTCGTGAAAAATCAAATAAAATCCACACAGTGCAATTTATTTTGAGAGAACCAAAACTTTTAAAAAGATGCTATAAAGCAGGGATGCTCACACTTTTTCAGCATGCGAGCTACTTATAAAACAACCAAGTCGAAATGATCTACCTCCCCACTACTCAGAGAGCCATAAAAGCAAAATATTTGGACATTTATTTCAGTGAGAGCCATATAATATATTTAAGACTGAATTCAACTAAATGTGAGTATAATAAGCCCCTGAATTTATTCACAATAATAATGATGATAATATTCATTCAGCCTCTGCTACTACTACTACGACTACGAATAATAGTATCAACAACAACAGGTTCCTAGAGTAGAAGGAGACCTCCAAGGGCCATCCAGTCCAACCTCCTTCTGCCATAAGAGAAAAACACAATCAAAGCATTCCTCACAGATGGCCATTCAGCCTCTGATAATAATAACAATAACAATGAGTTCCTCCTCCAAGGGCCCCAGTCAAACCCCTTCTGCACCTGTGATCGGGACGGGGCAGGACTGAGCCTTCCTCCCACCCTGCCTGTGATCTACCAGGACGCCCTACGCGATCTACCAGTAGATCGCGATCTACCTAATGAGCACCCCTGCTATAAAGACTTTCCACCAAACTAGTATTTACATGAAAAAGGTTACACACACACATATACCCACAACACATACACATGGGTGGGTCAATTTTTTTTGTCTCCTGTGTCATAAAAAGTTATGGATGAACATATAACAGCTGAAGTTCCTACAGCTCATAGCCTGAACTGTCCTCTACACAAAACTACCATTCAACATAGTCACCATCACAATTTGTACACATTGTACACATTTGTGACATTGTTTTACTCAGGCATCAAAATCATTTTTGGAAAAATTCAGGGGTTTTTTTTTATGGCCCATGATTTTAAAGCTGTTTTAACATCATTCAAGTCATTGAATCTGAAACCACGTAGGTCCACATAGGTAAAAGTCACAAAAGAACCAATCTAAACACTCTCCAAGTGATTATGGATTTTCTTAGGTGCACAACCTCCTTTTTCCAGAAATTCAATGATGGCTCTTTCTTTCAGCTTCATATTCTTGGTTCTAATCAGTCAATTGGAAAAAGAGAATACTATATCAGTAGAGTAAGGTTACTCCTCTCCTATCATTGCATAGATAGTCCAGTAGCTGTGAAAGAAATAAAAGTTAGAGTGATGGAGGCATTACTTTTTGACCCATCCTCATATGTATTTCTGTGTGTGTATAGAGAGGGTGGGGAGAGAGAGAGAGAGAGAGAGAGAGAGAGAGAGAGTGAGTTTATAATTATAATGAAAATGAAGCCAGTGGTTTTGGAGTGTTTAATTTTATTGCTGACATGTTCTTCTTAGGGATCTTAATGGGAATAATATCACAAGGATCACCAAGACTGATTTTGCTGGCCTACGGCACCTTCGAGTTCTGTAAGTTGTTTTTGGTTTTTGTTACGTCTTTTAAAATGCTATGCTGCAGATGTAAAGTTTTGTTCGGAATAACTTCTGTAATGAGCAGGACTAATTCTTTATTTAACCACTACAACAGTAATACCTAAACGTATGAGAAAAAGCAGTTGGGAAATGACCTAAATATTTGGAAGAATGCCACATTACCGATTCTGTATTGTTCGCCATTTGTGGTTTTATTATTTTCTTGAATGTATAAGTATCGTAAAAATCTCTGTGTCTTTCCAAAATCTGTCTGAGAAGTTCTGTGTCCCCACCCCCCCTGCCCCTTTTAAAAACGTTAACTGAAATAATTTACTGACTGCATTTATGATTTAGGATTGCTAGTCTTTCAAAAATGGAAAGTTTGGTATGCAAGAAAATCTGGTAAAAGATGCAATGAATGTAATTTGATTTTAGATCAAATTCTGATAACATTGATTTAGGCTCAAAAATAGTTTTATTAGGCAAAAAGCTTTTCTTTAATTTTAAAAAAAGCTCTCTCTGTAGGCTTTATGTTTTGACTTGTGGAATACTTAAGAAGGCCAATCACTAGTAGAGGAAAACTGTAATGAGCAGAATTTATTTATTTATTTCGTACTAAAGCATTGTGTACACAAGTATAAAACTGATAAAAATAGAAAGGGGCACAAGCAGTTTTTTTTTTACCAAAAGTGGGCACATGCACAATGTGGCGCAACTGGCTAAGTGTCAGCTGCATAAGATCTCTCTGACCAGTAGGTCATGAGTTTGAGGCCTGCCCGGGTCGAGGTGGGTGCTTGACCTTTAAGTGTAGCCTGCTGTTGACCTTTGCAGCCCGAAAGACAGTTGCATCTGTCAAGTAGGAGATTAAGTTAGCACATTAAGTGGGGAGGCAAATTTTGACTGAATTATGAGGCCATTAAAAGAACTCCAGGAATGTGGAAGGAACAACAAGGGACGTTGAGAGATGAGGAGTGTGTCAGCTCCCCCTGGTGGCCAGAGTTTGCCTCTGTTCATCTATGTGTTGTGTTTGTGAAAAACAGTAGGAATTGTCTGCTAGTATGTGTACCTGTAATCCGCTCTGAGTCCCCTTCGGGGTGAGAAGAGCGGAATATAAATAAAGTAAATAAATAAACATTGACTGCATTGTCCGTAGCTTTAAATAATCTTTTCTCTTTACATGAGACAGGACAATGTGGACAAGCACACAGATGCTGAGTTGTTTGTTCTGCTCCACAGTCACACAAGGTGGAGGATTCTTTTAGATAGCGCCATTTTGCCAGGTTGTCTTTTAATCTGCCCACTCCACTTTCGGGTCTGTTCAGGGACTTCCAAGTTGCCCATTCTTGGTTTAGAATTAATGTTGATCCTTCCTTTCAAAGGTGACAGATTACAAACTTTCCTCGTTAAGGGAAACGTTTTCCAGCGAATGTTTCAGTTGCTCAACTTTGGACTGAAATGTGTTTTTGTTAATTGGATTTTAAAAAGTGCTTCTGCATACCGTCTTACGTGTTTTGTTTATTATGCTTCTGAACAGTAGTTTTATCAGTCAGGTTACCTTTTTACCTTAAGCGAGGCACATATGTCCTTCACCTTTGGCCTTTTGTGCTAGTTAACAGGTTTTTTAAAAAATGGAAAGTGTGGTTTTTCTCCCCCTTCCACATATGTCATTGTGCAGGGCAAGGTGACAGGTCTTAAACACATTAAATTGGACGGGAAGGCGAACACAGTGAGAACTGCAGAGTTAATAAAGGAGAAGTGGCTGCATGTTTCCTATTGCTGAAGTTCAATAATAACAGGTGTTAATCATTGTTTGATTGTTGAGTACTTTAAAAGATTTATTCTACATTTCAGTCAACTCATGGAAAACAAGATTAGTACCATTGAGAGAGGAGCATTCCAGGACCTGAAAGAGCTGGAGAGACTGTAAGTATATGCACATATATATCCAAATATAGCAAAGCACATTGCTGTTAATTTCTTCCTTGCTCCTGCCTTTTTCAGTGTGCTAAAACACTTAAATATTATTACACATTTTGATTAGTTATGTAAGGAGACAAAAATGTAGGAATTAATTGGTAGGCATGTGGCAAAGTTGGAATGTGAGATCCACTCTTGAAAGAGAGAAATTACTTGTGATCTAATGCAATGAGTCTTTGGGACATCATAATTGTCACAATGACTACATGAAGATGAATTTCCTGGAACGATCTTTCTAGATCAGTGTTTCCCAACCAGTGTGCCGTGGCACACTAGTGTGCCGTGAGCGATCATCAGGTGTGCCGTGGGAAATTAGAACCTCCAATACCCTTTCTTCCCCCTCCTGTCAAACACTTTTTCTTCTCCACTCGGGCTCCCTTCTTCCCAGCCTCGCTCTGTTCGCTTTGCCTCGCTTTGCTCTGGGGCGAGTCTGTGCAGTAGCGCCCGCACGGGTCACGTCTTCCTCCCTCCCCCCTCCCTTCCTGAACATGCTCACGCTGCCCCCTTGGATCAAAATGGCAGCAGAAGTGGCAGTGTAGAAGAAAAAGTAAGTGTTTGGCAAGAGGAGGAACTACAACTCCAAAACCCAAGGTTAATGCCCACCAAACTCTTATAGTATTTTCTCTTGGTTATGGGAGTTTTGTATGGGAAGTTTGTGTCTTTCTGCCATTCCTGCCAGGATATCTATGTTGTGCTCATCGAAACAGGTCCAGGTTTAACACTGAGTGGATAAATACATTTAAAAACATATTAACTATATGTATTACTGTGTTAGAGTGTCATTTTGTGTCATTTTGGTTGGTGGTGTGCCCCAGGATTTTGTAAATGTAAGAAATGTTGAAAAAGGTTGAAAAACACTGTTCTAGATTATGGCTACACAACTAGCATAATCTAATAAAAATATGTGGGAAATGTGTAGCTTCACTTAACATGTAAACTGAGCTTTTGATATTTGCAATAGATAGGTATTTGGTAACAAAAATATGGGAAAAAGGGGAAGAAAATTAGTTGCAAAGAGCTATCCATATGTCACTTACAGGGAATTACCCAGTTTATGAACAGATGTAAAGAGGAAAACGAAGAAGCCTAAAATAGACAGTTGAAATATATAATAATTCATCAAAATATTCAAAGGATTTAAGATCTTTTAATACAATTGTATAGAAGTCAGAATTTGTGTCTTACGTCTGGAACATTGTCCGTGTGTCTTCCCTAAATAATGCACTTCTACTGTGCGGATATTGAATTTTTATAACATTGAAAGTGTAGCATTTAATGTTGAAGAAAGTGTTTCTATGTACACATGTTTTTATCAACATTAAAAACCAAAAAACCCTAGGCAGTAATTTGCTTCTCAGCTGCACAGCTGTTACTTCTGATTGTCTTTCTAGACACACTTTCTTTTCAAATGAGGGACACCAATCCCCTGTCCAACTATGCCACCTTGGTTGTGGTTTTGAGTCTTCCTTAAAAGGAGGCAGCAACAACAGCAGCAATACATTGATTCCTTCCCTTATCCACAGAACAAGGGCTTTCCAAGGATAATAATTTAAGTGCCAAATTATGGTGGTTAGCAGTTTGAGAGGGGCTTAAGATTTTGAGGAACAGCAAACTTTCTGTTTAAAAGAAGGACATGTGTGCCAATGGACAGACCTCATGCTTTGTAAACTTTAATAATATAATCCTATATATTTTACAGAATACTAAAGGTAAAGGTTTTCCCTTGACATTAAGTCTAGTTGAGTCCAACACTGGGGGGTGGTGCTCATCTCCATTTCTAAGCCGAAGAACCAGAGTTGTCCGTAGACACCTCCTAGGTCATTTGGCCGGCATGACTACATGGAGCAACGTTACTTACCTGTTGGGGCAGTATGCTGAGAGATGAGGAGTCCGTCAGCTCCCCCTGATGCCCAGAGTTTGCCTCTGTTCATCTATATGTGTGTATGTGAAAAACGGCAGGAATTGTCTGCTAAGAATGTGTACCGCTCTGAGTCCCCTGAGCGGAATATAAATAAAAGTAAATAAAATAAAATAAATACCTATTGATCTATTGACATGTGTATGTTTTTGAACTGCTAAGTTGGCAGAAGCTGGGGCTAACAATGGGAGCTCACCCTGCTTCACAGATTCAAACTGCCGACCTTTCAGTCAGCATGTTCTGTAACTCAATGGTTTAACTGCTGTGACACTGAGGGCCCTATTTTCCAGAATAGTGATAGATAAATACTGTGCAAATATAGAAGGGCTATTTTCTCAATACTCCACCAGTGTTCAAATTTGGGCATATTGAGTATTCGTGTCAAGTTTGGTTCAGATCCATAGTTGTTTGGGTTCTCAGTTCTCTCCAGATGTAGGTGAACTACTTCTCCCCTAAATCACTGCCAATTCCTCCCAAACCCCTCCAGTATTTTCTGTTGGTCATGTGGGTTCTCTGTGCCAAGTTTGGTCCAGTTCTGTAATTTGTGGGGGGTCTCAGTGGTCTGTGGAAGTCAGAGCTGAATCGATTGAAGGTACTGCAAATCCCATCATCTGTTGTCCATACTCCCCCAAACATATTGTTTTTGTGATTAATCACTATGCTTTAATTATGTTCAATTTGTAACAATGAAAAGACATCCTGCATATTAGATATTTGCATTAGAATTTGTAAGAGTAGCAAAATTATTTATGAAGTAGCAACGAAAATATGGTTGGGGGTCACCACAACATGAGGAACCTTATTTAGGGGTCACGACATTAGAAAGGTTGAGAACCACTGCATTAATACATATATCTGTCTGTTTAATTGCTATTAAATTTTTTAAAAAATAATTTCTAGGGGGGCGGTGAGTAAATTTTTTTTCTGGAAAGGGGGCGGTAGGCCAAAACGTTTGGAAACCACTGCTCTAAAATGTCTTTGAAACTGAATTATGCCACTTTAAATGGTTGAATGGATGTATCTCAAAACTGTGTAAAACGATTCGTTGATATGAAACAAAGTACCCCTCTGTCACCTGTACATTTTAGAGGAGTTGATTTTAAGTTGTTAGAGGAGGAAATTGGACTGCTGAATTCCCTTATCTCTTCCCTCCATCTATTCTGTCTCCTGAGATTAGTTTCCATGTGAATTTATCTAGGAAACAAGCAGTACCTCTTTTGCTTTTCAGATTTCACTTCTTCCTCTTTCCATGTGTGCGTAATAGAAAGTTGCTTAAATCCTATGTTGGCTGCAGGTTTGATCTAACCCTTACATCCTGGCTAGTAGTTTTGTTAATTACTCAAAACAAGTAATTATTTTGATGTTTATGAAAAGCAGTAATTCTGTTCTTAAAGGGAATAATTTTGTGGTTTAGCATCTGTGAAAACTGCGTACTTTCCCTGCTACTTACTGCGTATGTAATTTTGGTTTTGTGACGGCAAACAAACCTCAAATCTTTGTTATGAAATATCGTTGAATTTAATAGCAGCCCAAATTCAGCTACCATAATCTGTTCGGAAACTGAACAGAGAGATTCAGGAACTCTTCTAATACCTTCAAGTTATTTTGTACAGAGGAAGTCTGTAGGGTGGGGACATGGACCATGGTGTGAGATTGCCTGATTGAGTAACGCCCAATAGGGTGGCACAGCATTGTAAAACTATAAAAGAAAATGTATTGTCACTGCTTGGAGTACTTCCATTTCAGATGCAATACTGGAACCCCAGTACTCTGTATTTTGTATACCTCGTGTGAGTTTTTCAGAATAAAACTTTCTTTCTGAGAACAAGAAACATGTGGTTACTTTGCTGGCAGTGTCTCTAAAGCTGCACCTTTTAAGAGATTGGGGTAACAAGAGCAGCATTTTGTGTTAAGAGCTAGTGCCAGAGAGAGCGCTAGCATGAGAGTGCAGGGCTTTAGGGCTGCAAGGGAGCAACCTCAGTGCCTTGTGCTTCATGTCTCTTGCTCTTGTCTATTTTGAGAGATTGCTGTCAGCCTTGCTCTTGTCTGCTTTGAGTAACTTTGGATTAATTGATTTTGTGTTTTTTTTCATTCCTAGTATGTTTGGCTTCATGAAGGATGGGGGAGAGAGAAAGAGAGAGCAAGAGAGGGAGGGGGGCTGATGAGTATAGTATGAAGAAAATTATGCTTTTGGCTCTTCGCTTTGTGTTTTCTGCTTCCTTGCCATAACTTTGTGCATTTACCATTTTGAAGTTGGTCGTTTTTTTTCTTAATTGTTTCATGTGAACGTGCAGGTTTTGCCTTGCTGTTACACTGACCAATGCACATTTTATTCCCTTTAATATTTGGTTGCCTTTAAATGCTTCTACCATTTAAAGTTGATCTTCCTTTTTATTGTTCCATGTATATGTGCACTTATATGTAATTATTTATAAAGTACATTTTTTTATTTAAAAACATGTAACAAAAATGGGGGGGGGGGAGCCTGCGAATGAATTAATAGAATTTCAATGCATTTCAGTGCATTTCAGTGAGAAAGTTTGTTGTGAGTATTTTGAGTTAAGAGCTCAGTCACGAAACAAATTAAACATCACTGTATGGAAAAATATGGATCATTTGTTTCACATGGCCAGTTAAAATTATTTAGGTCAGAAAAATGAAGAGATGAGATTTCAGGTGACCACACAATCATGGGGCCATACCAGGATAATCAAAGAATCTTAGGATCCTGACTAGAAAGATGACATAGGTGCTTTTCAATATTCAATATTTCAATAAGGTTATCCTCTGTTTACACTGCAGTGGGCTGAATGTGGCCTGATGGCTACAAGCTATCCCTAGAGCCCATTTGGTGGCTCCTGAAACCCCTCATCAGTACCCTAAAGTCCCGTCCCCCCCCCCCCAATCAAAAGCAATTTGCTTAATTTGGAGGCAATTTTTGCATTCAAAATATGCAGGAAAA
This sequence comes from Anolis apletophallus, assembly GCA_030556195.1. Classification (NCBI taxonomy): domain Eukaryota; kingdom Metazoa; phylum Chordata; class Lepidosauria; order Squamata; family Anolidae; genus Anolis; species Anolis apletophallus. The sequence continues at coordinate 22,976,333 of JARBWK010000009.1, read as the reverse complement.
CCCCCTTAGGCATGGGAAAACATGCAAAAATATCTTCACCCCACCATGATAAGCAGCACCTTAAATTACTCCCAATACCTCTGTTTTCTCTTAAGTTCCTCTCAGAATGGAACAGGAGGTGATGCATCAACACTTGGTGTCACCATTTTGAGAGGGACTGCAGAGGAAATTGTAGGTATTTGGCTTCGCTATATGTGTGGATAGTGGGGAGTGTATTCTCCAGATGCCAGGTCGAATTGCTTGCTTGTGCAAGGGCAGCGGATGAGCTTAGGCTTGGGCAAGGGCAGCGGATGAGCAAGGGCTTGTACAAGGGCAGCGGATGAGCTTAGGGGGAGTAACAGATTCCCTTGCACAGAGTTCCATTGGAACCATTCCTCTGGCTTCTGCTTATGGGGAGTAACAGATTCCCTTGCACAGAGTTCCATTGGAACCATTCCTCTGGCTTCTGCTTATATGCTCTACATCTGTAAGGATGAAGTGTTTTGCATCATTACCAATGTGTACTTTTGTGATAATAATAATAATAATAATAATAATGGTGATTCCTTAGTACATGGCTGTATCTAACCATGGCTTAATGGATCTGGGGTTATATATTTGGCCAGCAGGACTGTTTCTAATATGCTTATGTCCTGTCCAGGGCAGACTATTATCACATGTTGAATGGGGACTGTTTTTGGGATAATATAGAAATGGGAGAGAGAGCTGTAAGGTGTTAAGAAGGATGGGTTCTAATTTTCCAGATGGCTCCTATACCTGTTTGTGTGAGGTATCTTGTGCTTGTAAACTAAGGTGAAAAAATAGAATGATTTAAACTATGAGTACTTTCTGACCCTTGATGATGCAGTTGTGTAGCCTATATTTTAAACTCCCGTTCTTCATTATTGAGTGGAGCATTCCAGTAGTGTGATAACTTTATTGTCATACAATCAAGTGGGCAGGAGTGGCCTCAGATTGCATTCTAAATCTTACTCTTATTTGTCAGGAGCACATTAAGGTTCTGCTCAACCTTTGAACTGACAGTGGCAAAACCTTGATACATTGTTGGACTATGCCACAATTCATTCACTATGCTATCACATAGAAAGACGACATCAAGAGGCAATGTAGAGGATATGATCCTACTCCTCTTATTTACTTATTGTCTGCCTCTCCCCATGTATAGAGGTGGAGAACAAGAGCACATCAAAATATGACATATAACATAAGAGCCATGCTGGGCATTCTATTTGCACTAACAAACAAAAAATATTCATTACCTTCAGGTTATATGTATAAGTCGCATATATGAAACATAATGCATTTCATATTTGGACATAATGTATTTCATATTTGGACATATCCTATCTCCAGGATATCCAATTAGCATCGGGAATGTGGCACAGCTGGCTAAGTGTCAACTGCATAAGATCTCTCTGACCAGTAGGTCATGAGTTCGAGGCCTGCCCGGGTCGAGGTGGGTGCTCGACCTTAAGTGTAGCCTGCTGTCAACCTTTACAGCCCGAAAGACAGTTGCATTTTTCAAGTAGGAGATAAAGGTACCACATTAAAAGTGGGGAGGCAAATTTTGACTGATTTATGAGGCCATTAAAGAACTCCAGGAACGCTGAGGAATGCGAAGGAACAACAAAGAGACACTGGAAAACGCTGATAGATGAGGAATGCATCAGCTCCCCCTGGTGACCAGAAAGTTTGCCTCTGTTCGTCTATATGTGTGTAATATGTCAAAAATGTATGTACTGTACTGTGATAAATGTCATATGTCTATATGTCATATGTTGAACTGTAGGGATTGTCTGCAAGTATGTGTACTGTAATCCGCTCTGAGTCCCCTTCAGGGTGAGAAGAGTGGAATATAAATAAAGTAAATAAATAATAATGAATGATGTACATATATGAAAGTACAGGTATTTCAACTCCTCGCCTCAAAATATGAAATCCTAAACATTTCTGGTTTTAAGTGTTTCAGATAAGGGATGTTCAACCTGAATATATAGAAGATTCAACACAGAAGTAATACGTTGGGGGCGGGAGGTTTGTCATTGGCTTCATCTCAAAAGAAGTAGTTCTACATACACTAACCCTAACCCCAACACTAATAATAGTATATGTCCACAAAGTGAAACTTGTTAAAATATATGCCTTGTTGAGTCCAATCAGCTTATTTTATGCAAAGGCGTTTGCTTTACTTTATTTGATTGGTTGATGGATTCATTAACTTTTGAAACCTGGCAGTATATGGGGAAAGTGAAGAGCAACTGCACTCAAAACTCAGGGAAGTACATTTGGCTACATTCATATTCCATTTTTGCTAATCTTCCAAGATTATGAACAAGCTATATGTTACACTTCCTTGGGCTATTGCCTCATCCCTTAATGAGTTCCGTATAGTTGAGCAACTACTCATCTGTGGTTAGTTTCTAGATTTGAGTTGTCCTTTAGACAGGCATCTGCTGCAGTCATAATGTGTTAGATCTCTTGTTAAGACAATCTGTTTTAACATCTTATTAAGCTGAAGAGAGAGTATGTGCGCGAAGGGTGTATTTTGTCTAGTTTGGAGAATGAAGGGACTGGGATTTTCGCTGAGATATAAATCCTGATCTAAATGCTTGTGTTTGAATATCTCAAAATGTTCCAAAGTGATTACTCTGTGTGGGGCAGAGGGGGTCTTTTGTACAAAGATGGCAAAGGAAATCAATTTTCATTACAGAAAACAATTTCAAAATTCATAAGTAGATAATGTGATATTATGAATATTTGAGTAATTGCAATGTAGTTATTGTTATTGATCAGATAATGTAAGACCCATAGCTTTTGCTTTCATTCTGCATATCACTTTGCAAAATAATGTAGATCTATTTCTCATTAAATATCTACCCACATTTAAATATTCATACCATATACAATTGGATGTTATGTTCTTGTGTACCTTGTTATTCTTATTCTGTTATTAATTTCACAGTAAAGGCTTGGGTTAGCACTTGGAGGCAGCTGTTGCTGGTGTAATCAACGAGATCACATATTGAGCTGCTATGATTTTGTCACATTTGCAGCTTGACACTTTTCTGCTCTAGGATGTTGGGAAACATCTTAGTCAAAATAAATGAAGACAAATACTAGGGGTGGATACCTCTGGTTTAAAATACTTTGAAATCCATTATTTTTCGTATTTGAAATTATTTCTACCTTATATCGACCCTCGGGGTCCAACCCGGATGAGAAATTTCAAAACCGAACCTGGGGTCGCCATTTTTTCTAAAGGTCACGTTATTAGGTCGTTTCCCCCCACCTCAGTTGTCAATTCGTGAGATGAGACTGGAGGGCAGCATCACCCTCCTTTCTCCTCTCGCCAGCTGACAGCTTCCAAGCAGGGAAAGAAATGGGGAGGCGAGCCCCCACATCCTCCTCTGCATGGGAATAACGCGACACAAGCCTTGTATCGCTTTATTCCCATGCAGAGGAGGAGGTGGGGACTCGCCTCCAGACTTTCCCTGCACCTCAGAGCCATCCCGTCTTAAATATAACGCGGGATGGCACTGAGGGGGCGGGGGAAGGAAGGTGTGTGTGCCTCGCATCCACACACACTTTCTTTCCCGGCACTTCAGAGCCATCCCGTGACAAATTTAATCCTGATGCTTCTGAGCTGGGGGGTGGGGGGAGAGGGAAGAGTGCAGGGCTTGCCCTTCATTCTTCCCTCCCAGCTGGCATAAGGAATAATAACAAACATTCGTTATCAATTACGTTTCAATTACAAAATTTACTTAAATTTTTTCGGAATAATTTCTATACTGACCCAGCAATGGAAATCCCCCCCCCCCCGAGTTTAGAATCAAATTTTTCATGGATCAACCACCTCTAACAAATACCATTTTCACAACATTTCTACTTTCTTCTGCAAGCTGTTATTTCAATTCCTGCATCTTCTTTTGTTGTACATGATATAAAAATAGGTTTCCCGGGTTACACAGGAAGTTCCATTAGTAGGAGCAAAAGAAGCTATCCCTTACTGAATACAAGGCCCCAAACCTTGTATTTAATATAAATCATGATAGAAACAGGAATAACAGGTACCAAGCATGCTCAAAATACAGATCCCTCAATATTTGGTAATCAGCAGTTATTCAATTACATTCCAGATGCTGGATGGGGTGGGGGTGGGGGGTGGTATGCATCTGTCCATGTTTACTCTACTTTGTGTGCTCTTCCCATTCTTCCTCTTCTTCCTTATCTTGTCATACTTATTGGTGTGTTATGGTGTGGAGGAAAAGTCACTATCTGTGGTCAATCTGGCCATACTGATTTCTGGGTGCAATGGACAAGAGGATTTTTGGAGGGGAAGGGGCAGTTAGGCTCACCTTGAAGGGACTGCCTGATGCCATGTTTGCCACTAGCTGTCCTTTGCCTCACAATCCATCTCTCCATCTTTCACAATTGGGTCACTTTGTCTTCCCTTTCCTCCCCCTCCCCACAAATGCTCATCCTTTCTCTCTGCTATTCTTCCTGTGTCTTCCCTCAACAAACTTGTTGTGGTGAAGTCATATTTCTTTATTACAGGTTTTAAATATGGTTGATATTTATATATATGTATATATGTTTTTTGTTTTTTTAATTTGTTTTTATTGAAGTTTTAAGCAGAAATAAAATACAGTTTGGGAGGGGAGGGGACATTGGGAAGGGCTTAGGGTGGGATAAGAGGGATAAAGGTAGACATGGGGTGAGGGGTGGTAGGGGAAAGGGTGGGGTTACAGAATATGTCTTCCAGACCGGTCCGCGAGGAATACGTAGTGAACTTGGGTTATATCTGTATATATGTTGAAGGGGTAAAAACTTAGCAAACTCTAAAGGGTTAACAGAGATATTAGCGTGCAGAACCTCCAAGGGGTTTCCATTACTGTGGAAACAGGAGGCGGAGCCTGCAACTGGCCTTCGAATCTTTGAATTCAAACTTTAGCAGTTGGCAGTGAAAGTTGAAGGAGAGAGGGTGTGTGGAGTTAGAGTCCGTTTTAGCCAGCTGTCCGCCGGTTTTAAAAAAGACTCTGACTCTACTCTGTGAGAGAGTAGAAGAAAAGCTGTGTTTGAACTGCTAGGAAAGCAGTTGGGTTTAAAGAACAAGCAGTTAGTGTAACGACTGCTGAGCTATTGGTTCTGGGAGTGCAGCTATATAGTATCAAGTTGTATCTCCATAGTTAGTGTATTGTAACCTTAAGTTACGTGCCTCTAAGAAGGTACTGTAACCACCTAAGCTTTGAACTCTGAAACCTCCACGCTTAGAACATTGTTTGAATAAACTTTACAGTTCTTTAACAAAGATATTTCCCCACGTAGTTCCTTCACACACAAGCCTCGAAAACAACTTTTTCCTAGTAGGTAGCTTAGTATAGTGAATGGTGGCAGCGAAAGTTAACAAATAGTGTCAGTGGTAGTTTGGGTTAGAGGATACTCTGCCCTGATACAGTAATCGAAAGGTCAGTGGGAAAGCTGACCTGTGTGAATACTTATTACATTATATGGTGGCAGCAAGTGGAAATAAAAGAAGTGTTTAAATATATTGGTGGTAAGGGTGGAATAAGAAAACTACCTGGCCACAGTAGAAAGTGAAATATAGAGAGTCCTTACACTTGTTTTCACCCCATTATCTCCCCCCCCTATTATTTCTGCCACCACGCTAACATTTCATCTCCCACTGACCAGATCCTACCTGTTTGTGTTGTCAATCCTCTTGTTTATTTTCTTTCCCCTTTGCCCCCCACTCTATCTCTCCTCATTTCCTGATTTGCTCATTCAGTTCCTGCTGTCCCTGCCTTTCTGCCTTCTTGCTCCATCCCCCATTCCCTCCTTCACTAAAACCAGACCCCTCCATTGCTAATTTTTCTCATTCCCTTTCTTTCTTAACACTCCCGTCCCCTGCTTTATCATGGCTCTGGTCTCCAACTATTCCTTTCCTTCAACTGGCAAGAGGATTCTAGTAAGTGTAGTACAAAAGCAAAGAATATTCTCAAGATGTAGGGATAGAAATTGGAGGTTCATTCAGGAGAGATCAGCCCTATAACATGTCAGCACACACTACAAATTTTGACTGTCCCTACTTGCTGTTTTGGAAATCTGGCAACTCTACACATATATCATTTCTTTTATATGGCTCATCATTTCATAAAGTCTTCCAACAAAAGTTCACATAAACTAAATGATAGATTATGAAGACTTCTCCCCCCTTCAAGATTAAACATATTTCCCTCAGAGCTGCTTAGAGGCAGATTATCTGGAACTCCTTACTCCCAAAGACTATGCCCCTGTGAAGGAAGTGAAGTAGAAACCATAGAACACATTTTATTGAAGTGCCACTATTACACGGTGCAATGTAGCCAACTTTTATATCCCCCCCAGGGGATTGCTAAATATCTTTTGGAGGACAAGTGCCACAGGGTGACCCTCATAGTGCAAAAATCCTCGCAGTTATGACAAGGCTGAGCAAGAAACTAACTATGGATACGGATATTATTTGAAAGTATGTATGAGGGTGGGTCAATAAGTCTGCGACTTTTTGAATTTCCCACCTTTTAACTGAAAGGGCAACACTGCTCCTGTCAACAGGCATGTATTTTGTGTTTTGTGTTTGACAGCCATTGATAGCAGACTACCACCTGGTTTGAGGAGAAAATGGAAAAAAAGTGAATTTCATGTGCTCATTAAGCATTTTTTTTTGTGGAAAAACCCTTCACTCAAACCAAGGCTAAGCTTGATAAATACTATGGGGACTCTGCACCATCAATTTCAATGGTAAAAAATTGGTTTACTGAATTTCATTGTGACCATACAAGCACGGAAGATGCCGAACGTTCTAAACACCCAGTTGAGGTCTCTACACCAGAAACAATTGAAAAAATTCATGATATGGTGTTGGCCGATCGGAGATTGAAAGTGCGAGATTGACTGTGGCTCAGTGGTTTCAATTTTAAATGATCATTTGTGTATGAGAAAGCTTTCCACAAGATGGGTGCAGTGTTTGCACAATCGACCACAAATGCAATCGTGTGACAATTTCGCAGGAGTGTTTGGCGTTGTTCAATCGCAGTATGGATGTGTTTTTGCACTGTTTCATAACGGTGGATGAAATGTGGATCCACCACAACACACCAGAGACCAAACAGCAGTCAAAACAGTGGGTTTCTGGGGGTGAGTCGGTATCAAAGAAGGCAAAGGTGGGTTTGTCAGCCAATAAAGTCATGGCGACAATTTTTTGGGATGCACACTGCATAATCCACATTTACTACCTTCAAAGGGGTAAAACAGTCAATGGCAAATATTATGCCAACTTATTGGGTCGATTTAATGATGATTTGGGGGAAAAAACAACTGCATTTGGCCAATAAAAAAGTTCTTTTGCACCAAGACAATGCAAGGGTGCACACATGTGCAGTTGCCATGGCAACAATCCATGAACTGGGATACAAATTGCTCCCTCATCTGCCCTATTTTCCGGATTTAGCTCCGAGTGACTATTTCTTGCTTCCAAACCTGAAGAAATGGCTCGGCGGAAAGAGATTTGACTCCAACGATGAAATCCTCTCACAAACAAATACCTATTTTGATGACCTCGACAAATTTTATTTTTTGGAAGGGATAAAAAAAAGGAGAAACATTGGACAAAGTGTATAGAGTTCAAAGGAGACTACGTTGAAAAATAAAATGATGTTTTATCCAAAACCTGTGTTTCATTCAAAAAGTCACGGACTTATTGACCCGCCCTCGTATATTAATTTTGGACAATGAGTTGGGAGAATTTATTAATGACTGTTCACTGATGGGTCTATGGACGGTAATAAATGTTGTAAATGATAGTTTTTAATACAATGGTATTAGGGATATTGAAACAGTTTGATATTGAAACAAACAGTTTGATGTGCCAAAATTAATTTTGTTTTGGGAAAGCATTTCCATTCTAAACATATTTTTGAATTATTTAGAATAATCCTCATTATCATATTAATTCCTTTCTGTGGAAAGTAAAAACATGCATCAGTGACCGTCTACAAGTAGCTGTATGTATCTTTTTGTTTCCTCGTGTTTGTGGAATTAGAAGGTGTATGGTACAAGATTCTAACCAATGCAGATGGATATAGGCTAGGCATATGTTTGTTAATTACAAGATTAAAGTATTTTACACCCATAAGTATTAAAAACAGTGTGCAAAGGGGTGATTGTATAGGGTAGTGTTTCCCAACCAGTGTGCTGTGAGTGATCATCCGGTGTGCCGTGGGAAATTGGAACCTCCAATACCCTTTCTTCCCCCTCCTGTGGAACACTTTTTCTTCTCCACTTGGGCTCCCTTCTTCCCAGTCTTGCTCTGCTCACTTTGCCTTGCTTTGCTCACGCTGCCGCATCTGCCGCCATTTTGATCTGAGGGGGCAGCGTGAGTGTGTTCAGGAGGGAAGGGGGGAGGGAGGAAGACGTGGGGTGAGTCTACGCAGTAGCGCCCAAACGGGTCACGTCAAAGCGAGGCAAAGCGAGCAGAGCAAGGCTGGGAAGAAGGGAGCCCGAGTGGAGAAGAAAAAGTAAGTGTTCAGCAGGAAGGGGAAGAAAGGGCGCGAAGGGGGAGGAAGAGGTCTCTGTCGAAAGCTGGCATGGGCAAACTTGGACCTTCCAGGTGTTTTGGACTCCAACTCCCACCATTCCTAGCAGCCTCATGCCCTTTTCCTTTCCCCCCACCCTCAGCCACTTAAGCAGGAAAGGGCCTCAGGCTGTTAGGAATGGTGGGAGTTGAAGTCCAAAGCACCCAGAGGGCCGAAATTTTCCCATGCCTGTTTTAGGGACCTTAAAGTGGTGACCCTCCTTCCAACATTGTGATTCTGGATAGAAAACAAACAACAGATTAACATTGTTTGAGTCCACAGTGCTCTCTGGGTGTAAGTAAACTACAACTTCCAAACTCAAATGTCAATTCCCAAGCAAACCCTTTCAGTACTTTCTGTTGGTAATGAGAGTTCAATGTGCCAAGTTTGGTTCAATTCCATTGTTGCAAGGGTTCAGGATGCTCTTTGACTGTGTGTTAACTATAAATCCCAGAAACTGTAACTCCCAAATGTCAAGGTCTATTTTCCTCAAACTCCATCTGTGTTCCCATTTGGGCATATTGAGTATTCATGCCAAGTTTAGTCCTGATCCAACATTGTTTGAGTCCACAGTGCTCTCTGGATATAGGTGAACTACAACTCCAAAACTCAAGGTCAACTATATGTATTACTGTGTTAGAGTGTCATTTTGTGTCATTTTGGTTGGTGGTGTGTGCCCCAGGATTTTGTAAATGTAAAAAATGTGCTGTGGCTCAAAAAAGTATAGGTATAGGGCAACTCACAGACATACTTCATCTGTCCCAGGGAACTGAAGTTTTAAACACTTCAGTTCCCTGGGGACTTTTTTATGAACCATATGAAAATGAGTAAACTAAAGAAAAATGAATAAATAAGATGAGAGAGACATGAAGGGGAAAAAAGAAAGTAGAATAGTTGGAAAATGGGGTTTCAGAAATCACCATTGCTGGTTCCTTTACTATAAAGGTCAAGAGAGGGACAAAAGCACAGTGAAAATTTATAGAAGGCACTTGTAATGGTTTTAGTGTAGATTTTTAAGTTACATTTTGTAGTGTAGCATAAACTTCATATTTAAAGGTTTTCCATTTCGGAGATAAATGCAGTTTGCATAGACAGTTAAACTTATTAAGAATTAACTAAATACTATTTTTTCCCCTCTTGACTTTCCTATCTCAGAAAACCACAGCCAATGTGACATTTTTGATATGGTTTCAGCTTGGGGTCAGTTTAGATTTTTTAAACCAGATAATAAAGGAAATTATTTCCACTTCTCCAACTGTCCTATCTTCCACTCACTCCTCTCTATATGGACATTGTATAGAATGCTGATTCAGGTCACTGCACCAGGGAAATTAATGTAGTGAGCTTTCATAGTAACGGTCATGACCCTAGCAGTGGTAGCCAGTATCATGTTTCCTGCCATAATAATGACATGGGCTAAAGATTAAAATAGACCTTACGTTCATTTTTGTTTTGTACTTGTGTATGACATATCTTGGACTTTAGAGAAAGATACTGAAATCATCTTTACGGGGCATAGAACGTATATGAAAGTGACTTTTTAGAAGAATAGTCTGATTTTTATCCAGATTCCGTTAATGAAAGAAAAGGTTTATTAATGTAACACTAATGTGTCATCCACTTGCCTTATTGTATTGATGTCCTTGACTAAGAAAGTTAATTACAGGGTTGGCAAGAATAGAAATGTAAAGAATGCTCGCACATTTTCTCAATCTAAAGGAGAATTGAGGCACCCTGCTGAGATAATCATAAACTTCGTAAGGTTTGGCGTCTTCATTTTTTTGGTATGTGACTTCTTTCTTTTAAAAATTATGTACTTTTTGTGAAATGACTTTTTTCCAAAAGTAATTTAATAATAATAATAATAATAATTTATTTGTACCCCGCCACCATTTCCCCGAAAGGAACTCGGGGCGGCTTACATGAGGCCAAGCCCAGAAATACATATCATAACAAATCTTGATCTTGTTCCTTTGGGATTTAAGTGATAGAAGAATGGATTCTATATCAATACAATAACATAAAAACATAAAACAACATTTCAAGTAGAATAAAAAACATTCAAATAAAATAAAAGGAGCAGGCAACATAATTTGAAAAGAAAATATTAATTTCTTGTGCAAGAATATTATATTTGTACAGGACCAAAGTTTGTCCTCTCAAATTGATTTTTGCAAGGGGAAAAAAGCAAGTGTGTGTGTGTGTGTGTGTGTGTAAATATAAGGAGGAATTCTGAAATCATTCAGACTTGCTTACAAGAGTGAAAAGAAAGGACTTACATGCCTAGGGGGAAAAACTCCCAGAGGAATATTTTACAATAAAATATAATTAAAATAAACTTTGCAGAGAAAAACAGTAAAAAGAAAGCAAGCTTGCAATACCCTTATAGAAGAGTTGTAGTTTGCTAATTAATTATTATCTGATTCTAATCTGCAGTGGGTTAAACTGTGGGAAAAACTGCCACTGATGCCGTGAGGGATTTGGAATAGAAAAGACAGGGTTTTCTTGGTGGCTTTTTCACAGCAAGTAGCATTTTCTTGGCACTACAGTGCTGCACCTCAGTGTCTGCTGTGTATGTACTTTTCAGAGTGCTGTTGCTCATGCGTTGCTTTTACCTGGCAGCAACCAAAGTGGCTCCTAAATGTAACTGACAAGCTTTCGGCCATCTGATAAGCTAGTGGTTCCCAATCTTTTTTTTATATCAGGGACCACTTGACCAGGGACCACTCTCCAACATGAGTACCAAAAGGATTATGAATCCATTTTTGGTCAACTTTAAATTCGGTTTGGTTATTTGGGGTGCTGATTCAGAAATTTGCATTGGATAGACTATATCAGCTCTTGTTTCTAATGTTGAACATATGCCATCCAGTAGTCGCCATCTGCCCACCCACAGAAAACCATATTTAATAATCTAGAGCTGATGTGGTAGTAGCAATATTTTGTGGGTAGTTAGCCTCTCCCCTCCCAGCATCCCCCTTGCCTCGGCACTATAAGAGGGTTTTGCAAGACCAACCGCTCTCGTTGCTGCAGGGTTTCGAGGCAACAGTGTAGCAAGGCTGCAGACCATATTTTCGTTTTTGCAGACCACTGGTCATCCATGGATAACAGATTGGGAACCACTGTGATAAGCAAATGAAATTATTACTTTTATTGCTGACACAGGTGAAGCTGCAGCTTCTTTAGTGGTAGTACCTTGTGTGGAGGAGGCCACTAAGATGGGTTCAGTTCAATCACTGCTTCCCTTTTCAGCCAGACAGTGTGGAGTCCAGCTCTAGAGAGACTTCATATGTGGGATACCAAAGGGGTCAAGTGCCCCAAGGTTCACCGCACCCTCCCTGAGTTATATAAGATGTGGCAGACATCTTTTGGGCCTATATCCCACTATATTATTCAATTAGAAGGAGCTCAGCTTTGCAACCTAGGCACTGATGTGTCCTTTTTCTTTCCTGTGCATGACAATTCAAAGTGGGTATGAAGTACAGGCTTGGCTAAAGCCCTTCTCTAACAAAACCTGTTTTTGAATTATGAATGTATGACTACCACTTCTCAATGATTTTTATGTCTGGGTTGTTGTGAGTTTTCTGGGCTGTATGGCCATGTTCCAGAAGCATTCTCTCCTGACGTTTCATCCACATCTATGGCCGGCATCCTCAGATGTTGTGAGGTCGCAACCTCTGAGGATGCCTGCCATAGATGTGGGCAAAACACCAGGAGACAATGCTTCTGGAACATGACCATGCCGCCTGGAAAACTCACAGCAGCTCAGTGATTCTGGCCATGAAACCTTCGAAAAACATTTTTGTATCTGTTGTCATGAAAGCAATCAGTTTATTCATGGAAGAAGCAGGATCTAAAATTATAAATGAATTGTCATCTGTAGATGATTATTACTAATAGGCTTGGCCGACTTACCGGCCGAGCGGGTTGCAGGGCAGCATTGCCCTCGCGCCATCTTGGCTTTGTCAGGGGCTTCTTCCCCCCCAGAAATCCCTGGGGGTGGTGAGATGGCTTCCTTCCACCAACACCGGCCGGCCAATGAGGGGGCTGGTCCCGCCCTGCCCCCTCCTTGTTTCCGGCTGGCCTGTGCTTCCACCCTGGCAGCTTACTTAAGGCTGCCTGGGGAAGGTAAGGCCACGTGCGGAGCCAGACAGTTTTTCCTCCCACCCTCCCTACTTTTGCATGGCTTGTTGGTGTCTTTTTGTTTCACTGCACTTCATTGTTGCTCTGTTATTTGGTTATGCGTTTTATGTTCTTTGTCGCGACTTAGTGTTTTGCGTGTGGCATGGCCCCTGGATCAGGCTGGCTTATCACCCCCCTTGGTTGTTAGGGGGGATAACGCCCAGGCCCCCTGGGGTGCTGAGTTTCTGTGGACAGGCATTGGGCCGCTCACACCCCAGGCTTGCAAATGCCTTTGGACACTCATGGGGGCTGTTCTACCCTGATCCAGGACCCATGTGTGGCCGCCAACCCTTTGTTCCTGTTTTCAATAAATGAGTTGTGGCCATTTTCATCCAACCACTTGTGTCTGCATATTGTTCTTGGCGCGAGGTGTGTCACCCTTGCACACGCAATTTTGTCTATAGTACATTGCTTGTTAGAGTGAAATCTATAACAACAGAGAGGGCTTGAGAGTGGCAGCACACTGGAGTGTGTGCTACACTTGTATCACATGGATTTACTATATGTAGCAGCTGATAGTAGGAAAAACCCATCCCCCAGAAACCCCACTAATGTTCATTTGTTGGTCCCTATCTCTGGATAACTGCAATCAGGGAGCACTTAAAATACTTTGGCCTGGTTTTTGATAGGTGAGGTCAAGATTTCACGGTGGTTTGCTCTGACATTTATCTGGATATGTGTGTTCATTTTACAAGTGCCCCGAAGCATTTGGGATGGGACTGGTTTGATACTGAAATGAATAAACATCAATGGCAATCACCTAAGGCTACTGCTTTTACTGCTGCTCTTTTATAATGGCAAATACCGACATGCACCAAGTACTTCCAGAGTAAGAGCACTGCTCATTCGAGTATCTATCTTGTGCAGTGAAAGAGAAGAAACACAATTTCTTCTTTGAAATCCTGAGTGTTTCTCTGTATGGATTCTGAAAGGTTTTTTTTTCTTTTAAAGAAAAAAATGGGGTATGTTTTATAGGTGCATATGCTCTTGGTGATTAGGAATATATAAACCAAGGGTTTAATGCTTCCAGGCTTCTGTCTGATGGTAGATAATGAGCTCAAGTGGAGAAGTATGCTTTTGAACAGGCCTGGAGGGGAATGGCAGAAAGCAGTTACTCCTTGTTAAGCAGGGTTGACGGAAAACCTTCCTTTGCTCACATGCATAGTCTTAGGTGAACAACACATTATTTATCTCCAAAAAGAAAACAGGACAACAAATTTGAGTTCTGCTGTTATTATTCACTTCATTTATTTATATGCATCCTTCTCTCCGAAGTGGTATATAGATTCAAATGCAGTGTAGCTAAGAAACACATGAAAGATCAGTATTGATTATATTAGGAGTATTAAATATAAGTATTTGTAAAATGGAAAGAAAATCCAAAGGACCAAGGAGAGGGATTAACATCTAAAATATGTTGAAAGAAAAAACAAACACTATCCAAAAGCGATCTGGAAGTGGAAGGAATTTTTATGTTTAGGTTGGTGTGGTGAAGGTATTTTAGCTATATATATCTTATATGTATTGTATGTCCCAGCATTTGTATGCTTGCAGGGGGGGGGGATGTATTAGTTTTATTAGGTTGTCTATTCATATCTGTATATATCTCAGTTGTTGTTTGTCTTTATGAATAAAAATTAATTTTTTTAAAAAAAGAAAGTTCAGTATTAAAAACCACAGTAAACAACATTTTAAAACAGCTGCAAGTATATGAATTAAACATTATATAAACTTTTTTGGCAAAGTAAAAAATGAAAATGCATACTACCCTTTTACTAATGAAATAATATGTGACTATTCTTCCTAAAATCATAAAAATTACGCTTTTGCATCTATCTGCCCTTGTGCAATGTCGAATTGTCCATTATAGTGTTCAATTTAAACCTGTTACAAAGTAGTTCCTAATTTGATAGTTTCGATTTCTTAAATTCTTACAAATTTGAGAATAACACAGAAAAGTGCTAAATAACACCTAGGAAATGGAAACAAATCCATATGGTTTCAGACTGACAGTTTATATGACCCCCACATGCCATAAGTTCTTAATGTAAGACTGTGACATCAGCCTTTCTCTCCCCCCGGAGCATTTAGTATGCCCCCCTTTCCCCCCTTTAAAGAGTGAAATTCAAAGCAGGTAAGGCAGTAACTTTTAAGCCAGTCTCTGGAATAAGAGTATGCAGGCTGTGTTACTGAAAATGGTGTGTACTCTTTGCTAACGGTAGTAGTTTCAGCAGTATGCTTAATTAATCTGAGTCTAGTTCTCATGGCACTCTCTTTAACAGGTCTAGAAGTCAAATTGCAGTGAGAAGTCCTGTTTGCTCTTTGCAGACCTTTTTAGAAATTCCAAGGCAGGAAGGCTGTTTATTTTTCCCACATCTGTTTTGTGCTCATTCTTTGAGACACTGTTTGCTAGATGCTCGGTTTTTTTTAACCACTTATATTAGTTGCACTGTAGCAAAATGTCAAAATAAGCATTACTGGATCTGTTTTTTAAAGAATTAAATTTGCATTGATGTATTTTTTACTTGTTTTCTTTATTCATTGTGCAGTTTAAAGTTTTCTTAGCGTCACAGTTTGCTTTGTCTGTTACAGACCGTTATTAAAGCTGTAACTTTTAAATTCCTATAGGGCTAATCAGGGTAAGCAAGATGAGTCCTACCGAAAATGGAACACTTTAATAGAAAATATCATAGCACAATAACAACTTTAAATGGTTTTTACTTTTTCTGTCATCCCTTCAAACAAAGGTCTTTAGATGCTTTGAATTTCTAGTGTCTTTACATTTCTCTCTCAAAAAAAAAACCCAGTAAGGCCCTTCTTTGCATATCTTTTTAAGGGAAATAATTAATGCAAATTGCTTTTATGTTAACCTTATTGAGAAGAAAAATGTTTAACACACATGGAACATTTCTGTTTCCTGTTGGACAGCATTTAAGCAGGGTCTTGCCTCCCATAATCATGTCTATTCTATTTATTATTATTATTAATGAAGTTGCGCCTGGGCTCTTGGGCTTAGAAAAGGAATAAGGACGTGAGATCTCTTCCCAGGGGACTTCTTCTTGCCTTCCCATAGAGAACTGGAACTCCCAAGGACCAAACCAGTCACTATTTATTTTATTTATTTATTCGAACTTGTGAGTCGCCACTCCCGGATGGCTCGGGGCGACTTACAGTGAGTTGAATATTCAACAGAGTAAAAACAGAGTAAAAACACCATAAAACAAAACAGAATAACAGACAGTAAAACGCCGTAAGTACATCAATGTGATATACCCAGAAGGCAGGGGCCTGCCAACCTTATTGTTAAAACCCAAAGGCCTGCTGGAACAGCAGGGTTTTACACGCCTTCCGGAAGGCGACTAGATCCGTAAGAACCCGGACTCCGGAAGGGAGGGCATTCCACAATGTCGGAGCGATTATTGAAAAGGCCCTCCGCCTTGTAGCCATCAGGTGGTACAATTTGACACCGGGCACCTCTAATAGCTGACCCACCTCAGAGCGTAGTGACCTAGCGGGGCAGTATGGGATAAAGCGACCCTAAGGTACGCTGGCCCCAGACCGTTCAAGGCCTTAAAGATATAGATAACTCAAATAGGTTTTATTGTTCACAAAAGGAGTTATCTTATAGAGGTACTAAACTTGGTTCTCCAAACAGGGTAAAAGAAAATATGCATTACAGTCCCTTAGTTGCTTGGTGCGGTGAAGCTACGTTCAAATCAACCGGCTGGACAGGGTGGACCCTCTCTTAAAGATCCCACCGCTGCCGCCAATATGTGACCACTCCACTTCTTGACCGGCCTCAGACTGGACAATCTTTCTATGTCCACACTGCTGACCTCCAATCCAGGAAACCTCGAAGTTACCTCAGCAACTTCACGTTTATTGGCAGGGTACTGTCTCACCCCTTCACCATTTAACTGACTGGAGTTTTAAAACTTCTCAGTGACCACTTGACCACGCTGCCACCATTTATCCGGCTGACCACTGACTTTGAGGGCCACCACCAATAAAAGAATCAGGAGAGGTGTTTTCCTTTTAAGATGCAAACAATTTATTTTGACACAAATGGGTACAATCTTGGTTGGTTTCAAACTTCCTTAGAGGCACAACTTTTTCTGTTACATAACACAATGGGGACCTATTATAGGGTTTCCACTAAACCTCTATAAACCCCTGCAACTTTAACTAGGGTCTCTATACCCTTTAACTGGACTGCTCACTAGCAGACCTTAAGACACACACTAACACTGGACCGTTCTCTTTCAGTCCTTAGGACACTCACAACTAGAACATAACTCCTCCCCTCTCATTTGGCAGTTGGCTTCCCGCTCTCTTCCAACTGTAGAATTCAAACCTGAACATTCTACTAGCCTCTAGCCCTGGTTGCCATGGCGACAGCTCTTCTAAGCTTCTGCCATGCCTCCTTCTGTTTCACCCACAGAAACAAACCATAGAACATTCAAAACAACATACATTTTAACACATGTCACACAACATTTACACACAAATAATCAACATCATTACATTACCTTCCTTCCTCCCGAAATTATTTTTAATTCTCTGTCCAGAGTGAATTAAAAATAATGCCGTTAGCAAGACATTATATAATCTTATACATTTCACATATACATTTATACTTACACAACTATATACAAACCATATCCATTCTGTAATCTGAATTTAAGTAACTCTCGATAAAGAGTCAGCTACTACATTCGATTTGCCTTTCACATGCACTACCTTAAAATCGTAGTCTTGCAAGAGTAAACTCCATCTTAAGAGTTTGTTGTTAGTACCCTTAACATTACTCAGCCATTTTAATGGCGCATGATCCGTCTGCAAAACAAACTTCCTGCCCCACAGATATGGTCTCAGTTTTTGAATCGACCACACTATGGCGAGACATTCTTTCTCGATGGTAGAAAGACTACTTTCTCTCGGCAATAGCTTTTACTTAAAAACATTACAGGATGCTTTTCCCCATCCTCGTCAGCTTGACTTAAAACCGCTCCCAAACCTGTTTCTGATGCGTCGTAAGACGTTAATATAAATGGACGATCAAAATCTGGAGCTTTCAACACTGACTGTGATGTTATGGTCTGTTTTAACTTGTCCATTGACTCCTGACATTGTGGTGTCCACACTACAACATTTGGACATGCCTTCTTGGTTAAGCCTGTCAATGGAGTCGCCAATTCGCTAAAATTTTGGGATAAACTTCGATAATAACTGGCTAATCCCAAAAAGGACCGAACCTGTTTTTTGGTTTTGGGTATCGGCCACTTGTGTATCGCCTCCACCTTAGTAGGTTCTGGACCAATCATACCACTTCCCACCATGTGTCCTAGGTACTTGGACATTCGATTCCCTAAACGACACTTGGGTGCTTTTACTGTTAACCCTGCTTCTTTCAGTCGAAACAGCACCTGGTCTAGATGTTGTAGGTGTTCTTCCCAGGTATTGCTAAATACACCTATGTCGTCCATGTATGCCACACAGAAGTTACTCATACCCCCGAGTATCTTATCTACTAATCGTTGGAAAGTGGCTGGGCTGTTTTTAAGTCCAAATGGTAAGACATTGAACTGATGTAACCCTTTATGGGTCTAAAGGCCGTTTTCTCCCGGTCTCTGGGATCCATTGGTATCTGCCAAAAACCCTTGGTGAGATCTAGGCTACTGATGTAATTGGCTCTCCCCATTTTTTTCTAACAGGTCGTCTAACCTTGGCATAGGGTATGTATCGGTTTGCGCCACCTCGTTTAACCGTCTATAATCAACACAAAACCTTATTGTGTTGTCTGGTTTTTGAACTAACACGACGGGTGATGCCCAAGGACTACTGGATGGTTCTATAATCCCCATATCCAGCATTTCCTGAACTTCTCTATCAACACACTCCACGAGTTTCCTGTGACTCGATAGGAGTAGACGCAATGGGTAAGGCGTCTCCTGTTATAATTTGATGTTGCACCCTTCTACTCTTCCCGGTAAACCGAAAAACAAATTTTTATACTTATGGAGCAGTTCTATGTTGCTCCTGCTGTTTGCAAGTCAGCCCTTCATCAAGCTTTACCTGACTCACACTCTTGTCAGCCTTCCTATTCCCTTCCCAGAAATGAAACGATCCATTTACACCTTCATTAACTATTATACATACATCTACTGATCTTTCAACATAAGGTTTAAGCGAGTTAACATGCACAAGTTTTTCCAGTCCTGATTGTAATTCTTGTATCAAGTAGTTAACTCTGCTGGCACGCTTAACAACTGTCCATGGTCCTGTCCATTTCAATTGAAGTTTGTTGACTCTTTCCGGGATCAAATATAGTACTTTATCACCAACGACGAAGGATCTCTCTCGGGCTGATTGATCATACCAGGTCTTCTGTTTCTGCTGTGCTGCTGCAAGGTTGTCTTGAGCGATAACTCTTGCCATCTCCATCGTCTCCCGTAAACTCTGTAGATACCGACTCACTGGAACTGGCTCTGCAACCGAGGAAGTCTCCCAGTGCTCTCTCACTAGATCCAGCGGGACCTCTCGCCTTCCTTCCAAAGAGTAACTCGAAAGGGCTGTATCCTGTACTGCCTTGTGGAGTCTCTCTGCATGCAAACAGGAGTTGCTGTAGTTTCTCATCCCAATCGGCTGGATGTTGTTGAGTGTACGCCTTGATCATTCTTACTAAGGTCTTATTTAGGTTTTCCACAAGACCATTAGTTTGTGGATGGTAAGCAGACGATGTCAGATGTTTAATTCCACACATCTCCAACAGTCTTTCCATCAGTCTTGACGTAAACTGGGTTCCCAAATCCGAAATCAGTTCTTTGGGATATCCTGTTCTTCCCCATATAGACAACAAGGCGTTCGCTACTGTGGTTGTATCAATATTAGTCAACGCCACTGCTTCTGGGTACCTCGTGGCATAGTCCATCAAAGTAAGGATATACCGACGTCCTCTACGACTTGCCTTTGGTAAGGGTCCCACAATATCGATCCCCACACGATAAAATGGTTCTCCAATTAGTGGCATAGGAATTAGGGGAACCTTGGTCTTGTCTTTTTCCTGTTCCGACACGCTGACATGTATCACACGATTGACAAAACTCTTTAATGTGCTGATACATATTGGGCCAAAAGAAATTTCTGGTGATGCGCTGTGTGGTGCGTCGAATTCCCTTGTGTGCTTGCGTGTGCCAAATTCATAAGTTGTTCCCTATAAGCTTGGGGCACAACTATTTGTGTACAAGAACTAGTTCCTCCTGGAGACTTTACACACATGGTCTCTCTATACAACACTCGTCCCTTAACTACAAATCTTGAAGGATTTTCTTTTGATAAGACTTTCGTCTCATCCTGAGCCGCAGTAAATAAAGATCTCAGTGTTTCATCTGCCTTTTGCTCATTAGCAATATCCTCTTCTCCTGCTCCTGTTTTCACTAACTCTATTATATTTGAACTTGTCTCAGGATTTTCTTCAGGGATAATATCAACTGGTAAACAAGAAACATCTTGCTGTTTAACTGGACCTTCAGTTAACTCATCATCTCTTGTTAAATACTTGATCTTCCTTACAATATCATTCCCCAGCAGACAATCAAAAGGAATGTCCTCATATATTGCAAAAATCCCAAAATCCTTTCCATTCTTATATTGATTGGCAAAGACACAACGCGCACAACACTGCCCCTACTCCTTTAGTCTAAGCTGAGACACAGGTTTTCTGAATGCCTCTGGCACATGTTCAGGGCGAATCACACAGACCTCCGATCCGTGTCTCTCCATCCTAATATTTCGTTTTGACCTACTTGTTGTGGTTCTTAGTTGTCATCTCTATCTGTGTCCTACATATCAAAAAGGCATTGTTTTTCTATGGGATTATGTACTTGCTTTGGTTCCGAAGTACTCTTTGCTTTATTAGACTCTAGCCCCGTCTCAAAACTCTTTTCTAATATTGAGTTATACATAAGGAAGATTTTTCCTTGCTATGTAGATAACATTGTGCTTTCATATGTCCAAACTTGCCGCATGAAAAACACATTCTCTTAGCCATATCAAAGCTTGGACGATTTCCACTACTGAGGGAGCCATCTCTGAGGTAATTTTTCTCCTCAGGCCTTCTGTAACGAGCGCATCACTCTCCTGCAGCATTTTTAGCCTCTTGATACTGTGGCAACACTTTGTATGGTTTCTTGAAACAATGTTTCTCCACTGGTTTGTAGCCTTCAGCCTTACAAACTCCTTCTCTCAATGTCACCATCTTATCCACCATAAGAGCTGCTTGACTGGGTGTTTCAGGATTCCTTTCTTGAACTAACCATTTATACTCTGAGGGAACATTTTGATAAAACTGTTCCAGGATCATCAGATCCTGTTGCTGAAAACTGGTAATTTGAGCACCTTTTAACCAACTATCGAAATACTGGCTTTGCTTTGATGCTAGCTGACAGAAACTTTCGGTTTTCTCCTTTTTCAAGGACCTGAACTTAACTCTGTAATGTTCTGGCGTCAACTGAAGCTTCTGTTGACCTGTTGTTTAAACTTCTGGTAAACCTTGTGGTCCTGTTCTGCCATATCGCTATAAATCTCCAGCAACTGTCCGCAGATCTGTGGTCGTAAATATGTCATCCATCTCTCCTCTTCAATTTCAAAATCATAGCAACATCTTTCAAAAGAAACCAAAAATTTCTCCACACTATCCCCTTTACATACTTCGGAATCTCCTCATAGAACCTTCTGCCTGCACCTCTTGAACTGGCCTGGCACGCTGAGAGGCATTCCCTCTCTCAGACTCCAACCTGGCTA
This sequence comes from Anolis apletophallus, assembly GCA_030556195.1. Taxonomy (NCBI): domain Eukaryota; kingdom Metazoa; phylum Chordata; class Lepidosauria; order Squamata; family Anolidae; genus Anolis; species Anolis apletophallus. Next base: position 22,954,740 of record JARBWK010000009.1, on the reverse strand, counting down.
TTTCTCTCTGCAACTCTCTCTCCTTTCTCTCTCTTCTCTTCCTTCTTCTTTCTCTTTGCATCTCTCTCTCCTTTTCTTCTCTTTCTCTTTGCATCTCAAGTTTCATCACCTCAAGCCTAAACCGATATTCTCCAGACATTTTACTTGACTCTGATTCTGAAATTTCAGAGTCTTCTCCTTCCTGCAGAACCTCAGGCTGCCCTGCTTCCTCCAAAGCCCTCGTTTGTCTCCTGGTGGTCATTTTGCCGAACTTTTACCTCAGAACTTTAAACTAAACTATTAAAGTTCCTACTACCACACGACTTTGGTCAGTAAACTGAGAAATTAAACAAATTCCTCTGGTAGCCTTGCTTTCAAGACTGGATCAGTTTTCTTACACGATCCCACCGCTCTGCCACCAATATGCGGTGAAGCTACGCTCAAATCAACCGGCTGACAGGGTGGACCCTCTCTTAAAGATCCCACCGCTGCCGCCAATATGTGACCACTCCACTTCTTGACCGGCCTCAGACTGGACAATCTTTCTATGTCCACACTGCTGACCTCCAATCCAAGGAAACCTCGAAGTTACCTCAGCAACTTCACGTTTATTGGCAGGGTACTGTCTCACCCCATCACCATTTAACTGACTGGAGTTTTAAAACTTCTCAGTGACCACTTGACCACGCTGCCACCATTTATCCGGCTGACCACTGACTTTGAGGGCCACCACCAATAAAAGAATCAGGAGAGGTGTTTTCCTTTTAAGATGCAAACAATTTATTTTGACACAAATGGGTACAATCTTGGTTGGTTTCAAACTTCCTTAGAGGCACAACTTTTTCTGTTACATAACACAATGGGGACCTATTATAGGGTTTCCACTAAACCTCTATAAACCCCTGCAACTTTAACTAGGGTCTCTATACCCTTTAACTGGACTGCTCACTAGCAGACCTTAAGACACACTAAAACTGGACCGTTCTCTTTCAGTCCTTAGGACACTCACAACTAGAACATAACTCCTCCCCTCTCATTTGGCAGTTGGCTTCCCGCTCTCTTCCAACTGTAGAATTCAAACCTGAACATTCTACTAGCCTCTAGCTCTGGCTGCCATGGCGACAGCTCTTCTAAGCTTCTGCCATGCCTCCCTTCTGTTTCACCCACAGAAACAAACCATAGAACATTCAAAACAACATACATTTTAACACATGTCACACAACATTTACACACAAATAATCAACATCATTACATTTGGGTCCAGGAAGCTTTCAGCCGGATGGCTTTCCAAATTCTCTCTCTCTCAATGCCTTTGAGGTCAGAACTCTCTTAGCCCCAGTCAAATGGCCTATATTGAAGGCACAGAGCTTTCCTCTGGATACCAAAATGACTAGTTGAAGGCGCTTGAGATTCCACAGCCTCATCCAGGTGTGCTGGATATGCAGAATGAATCCCAAGATATGAAGAGTTGGTGCTAGAGAATGGCCTGACTGAGGCCTGACTGGCAAACCCTTCAACACGTCCTCTTCTGGAGAGATCCAGGCAAAGTCTAAAGAGAAAGCTAGATTCCCAAAGTCTCAAGGGGGAGGAAAGACAAACTCAATTGGCTATGCTAAACGATGATTGACAGCTCTAAAGAACCAATCAATGCAACCAAAATTTAATAACACTAAACAGACTAGCTAAAACATAATACAATAGTTTAAACCTTGCAACTTAAAGTCTTATATACAGGTGGCATCAGCCATGCCTTCACGTTATTTATTGCTTTCTATGCCACTTTTATGACCCCTGGGGGGACTCAAAGCGGTGTATAACATAATAAATGGCAAAAATTCAATGCCACACACACACCATAAAAGCAATACATAACATATCTATATCAGTAACATAACTCGTTGGGGAGGGAGTTCCACAGTTGAGGGCCACTATCGAGAAGGCCCTGCCTCTCATTCCCATCAGTTGCACCTGTGAAGGCAGTGAGACCGAGAGCAGGACCTCCTAGCAAATCTTAGTGCTCAAACCGATTCATAAAGGGAGATACATTTGGACGGGTAAGCTGCACCGGAACTGTTCAGTGATTTATAAGCTAAAGCTAGCACTTTGAATTGTGCTCGGTAGCAGACTAGCAGCCACAGGAGCTGAGGCAGCAGGGGAGTTGTATGCTCCCTGTATACCTCTCCAGTATGGAACATGGCTGCCGCTCATTGGACTACTTGAAGCTTCCAAACAGTCTTAAAAGGCAACTCCACATAGAGTGCATTGCAGTAGTCTATTCTCAATGTAACCAGATCATGGACCATCGTGGGCAAGTTAGACTTCCCAGGGACCGGGCACAGCTGGCACACAAGTTTTAGTTGGGTGAAGGCTCCCCTGGCCACTGCTGAAACCTTGAGGTTCCAGGCTCAACAATGAGTCTAGAACAGTGGTTCCCAAACCTTTTTGGCCTACCACCCCCTTTCCAGAAAAAAATTTACTTACCGCCCCCTAGAAATCTTTTTAAATTTTAATAGCAATTAAAAAGAAATATATGTATTAATGTTTCTACCTTTTTCATAAAATTAAATGTTTTAATGTGTTTTACATTTAATTTAAATGTTATTTTAATTGCATGTTGTTTTTATGGCATTGAAAAAAGAAGGGGCCGGCACTGGACAAGCGATGCCCACCTTGAAAAGCGCCTCCCGCTTGCCCCACCTTGAAAAGCGCCTCACACTCGCCCCACCCCACGCCGGGCTCAGCAAGGTGCGCTTGCGAAGATGTTCCCATTGGAAGAAAGAGGCAATACACAGGACTGCGCCGTAGGGTGGGTTGACAAGAAGGAGGCATGTGCTGCGGTTTCAACGGAAACGCCTGCCCGGGGATCGTGCGCTTGTGACTGTGTCCCTGCAAGTTGGAATCTCCAGGCAGGCATTGCCGTGGAAACCGCAGCACACACCTCCTTCCTCTCATCAACCTAGCCCATGGCACAGTCCTGTGTATTGCCTCTTTCTTCCAATGGAGACATCCTCGCAAGCATGCGACACTGCAAGTGGCAAGCAAGCCTGGCTCACACCATCACCCCCTTACAGGGGTTCAGCACCCCCCAAATTCTCCTGAGTCTCCCAGTGACCCCTTGGATCACCCCACCACCCACCAGGGGGCGGTACCGCCCACTTTGGGAACCACTGATCTAGAAGAACTCCCAAGCTGTGAACCTGTGTCTTCAGGGGGAGCGTAACCATGTCCTGTAACCTTATACCCTGTCGGGCCTAACGACTGACCTGGATTACCTCCGTCTTGTCTGGATTCAATTTGTTCGCCCTCATCCAGACCGTCACAGCTGCCAAGTACTGGTTCAAGACCTGAACAGCCTCCTTAGTGGCAATTGTAAATAATACTTTTAGGCAGTAATAAAGTCTAATACTACTTTTAGGCAGTAAATGGAAAATACTATCTATATCTTATCCTTTCTGTATGATTGTAGCACCCCAGTTCTCTTTTGTGCCTGGGGGGCAGGGGGCAGCACCGGGGGTCCCACTTGCATTAGAGCCAGACGCAGCTGAGGATGAAATGGAGGAAGGGGTTAATGAGCTAGCCGGACCTTCCTTTCCCACAGAGAGCTTGGCTTGGGATGAAGGATGGCCGGATGCCTATGAGGACTATGAAGGTCAGGCTGATCCTGAAAGTGCTGATAGTGATGATTGTTATGAGAAACCGGGTGGGTACGGATCGCAGGAGCGAATTTGGGAAAACATGGGCGAGGAGGCCATGGAAGACGAAGGGGAGTTTGACTCTCATGAAGATAGCGAGCCAGGTGCTGGGAGGCAAGGTCGGAGCTTTGATAGGAGACGGAGCATCGACTCCAGCAGGAGGGAATGGCACCGCAGCCTAGAGCGCCAGAGAGGCGAGAGATCCCGTAGCACAGATTACCGCCGAAGCCTAGAGCGTCGGGGGCCCTGCCGTGAGGTTTAAGTATAGGATCCGTGGGAACGGATCCTCAGTAGCTCGGCCACTTCTAACCTAGTGAAGTGTAGCGAGCCAAGTACCACGGAGCCAAGCTGCGGCTCGTACCTTGCCAAGAAGTTTCTTGGGGTTTTGTTTGAACTTTGCCTTGTTCTTTGATCCGCTTGGATTTGCGGAGCTTTTGCCAAGTCTACTGCCAAGACCTTTGCCTTTGGATTTTGCTACGAACTCTTTGCTTTGAACTGAACTTTCAATACCTTTTGGACAATTGCCTTTGTACTTGTTCTTTATTCTACAATAAACTAGTTAGCTGTTTACCGTCTCTGTGTGTGTGATTAAGGGGCCAGCCGAGTCCTTGCATCGTGACAGTTGGCTGAGCTACTCCACGAACCCCTTTTTCACATCACGGGACGCCCCAGGAAACGCGGCCGGCGGGCCGGCACCATGGCTCAGTTGACCGATGCTCAAGTGGCAGCGATGCAGCAGGAACTGGGAGAACTACGGGCCAGGGCGGGCCGGCACCCTTCCGTGGCTGCACCGGCTCGGTTTGGAGGCAACCCGGCGCAAGTCAACGTGTTCATTGGACAATGTGAAATGTATCTGGAACTTCGGCCCACGGAGTTTGCCACTCAACGAGCCAAGGTGGGCTTCGTCTACACGCTGCTGGAGGGCACAGCGGCGGCCTGGGCAACCACACAGCTCCAGGCAGCGTCCCCACAAGTGGCCACGGTGGCGGCGTTCCTGGAGGCTATCAAGATCACTTGGGGGGACCCAGTGAATACCGAGTTGGCAGGAGGGAGTTGGATCGGTTGTCGATGAGGGACATGTCTTTGGCTCAATACATCTCCCGATTCCGTGTGCTGGCCGCCCAAGTGGAGTGGAATCCCTCTGCCTTGCGTTACCAGTACATGAAGGGCCTGTCGCCGGAGATGCAGCAGGAGATCCTGAGAGGGGCTACGCGGCCCGCAGACCTGGAGGAGGCGATCACCGTGAGCATACGAGTGGAAGCCGGAATGCAGACCCGGAGACGATGGGACAAGGGGCCCGGGGAGCGACCGGGGGCGCGGAGGGAGACGGGCGCCAGCCAGTTTCCGTTCCGGCAGTTCGCGCCGCCCCCCCCCCCGTCCTTGGATGAAGTGGAACCGATGCAGCTTGGGCATGTGAGGCCCAAAGTGGATGCTGCCGAGAAGGCCCGGCGCCAGCGTTTGAATCTGTGTTGGTACTGTGGGGGAGCTGGACACTTTTCTAGAGAATGCCCTCAGAAGCCACGCGGCAAGACCCCCGGGCCACGGCTGCGTTCGAGGGGTCCCAGGGGGCCGAAGAAGCCATCCAGACGGCGGGGGAAGGGGTCGGCCGAGTTTAAGAGGGTTCGCTAACTCGGCCGCAGTCACTGCCCTTCCTCCAGAACCCCAGACTGGACAATTGTTCCTAGTGATGGTCTCCCTCTGGTCGCAAGAGAAGGGACCGATGATGGTCCATGCCATGATAGACTCGGGGGCCACCAACAATTTCATCGATGCAGACTACGCCAAGTCTGCTGGATTACAGTTCCATGATCTCAAAGAGCCCAAGGGCGTCCAGACCATTGATGGGAGAACCTTGAAAGCAGGGGCCGTGACCCAGTACACCGCCCCTACCAAGATGTGGACAAGCTCCCACAAAGAGGACATTTCTTTTCTTGTCACCAAGTTGTCAGATTTCCCGGTAATTCTGGGAATTGTCTGGCTGACTCTCCATGATCCGCAGATCTCATGGGCCAAGAGACAGTTGTCATTTTCATCTGAACATTGCCAGGAACATTGTATGACGGCCCGGGCTTGCCAGGCCCAAGAGGTAGAACAAGCTGCCACGCTGCCCAAAAAGTATGCAGGGTTTTGGGATGTTTTCAGCGAGAAGGAGGCGGAACGTCTACCCCCCCACCGACCTTACGATTGTGCCATTGAGTTAGAGCCCGGTGCTCCTATCCCCCATGGAAGACTCTACCCTCTCTCGGAAACCAGAGCAGCAGGCTCTCCGAGAGTTTTTGATACAGATATACGTATATCACTGCATACTTGGAGCCTTTACTTATAAATTTCCCATGTTAGTTTCTAATATATAAACCTATGAAGATGTAACAATTTTCCAGTCCACTGGCAAAGGCAATGCTTTTGGCTCCTCCCCTATACTTGTTCTTGACATCATTAACATTTCAACTATGGCAGGGCTGCCCAGGAAGTCGATCGCGATCAACTGGTTGATCCCGGAACCGAAGGAGGTCGATCCCAGCTGGATGGGGCACTTCTCAGAGGGGGCGGAGCCATGCTGTGCCAAGCCCCGCCCCCTCCCCGGCTTCAGTGCTACCACAGCTTCTCCAGGCTTGAGGAGGGTAGTGCCAAGCCAGTAGTGGCTATCTATGCCACCACTGGCTTGGAATTACCCTCCTCTAGCCTGGAGAAGCTGTGGTAGCGCTTCAGAGGGAGGGCGGAGCCAGGCTGCGCCAAGCCCCGCCCCACCCCTCCCCAGCTTCAGCACTACCACAGCTTCTCCAGGCTTGGGAGAGACAGTGCCAAGCCAGTAGTGGAGACTAGCTAGGCCACCCCTGGCTTGGCACTACCCTCCTCAAGCCTGGAGAAGCTGTGGTAGAGCTAAAACCAGAGAGGGCGGAGCCAGGCCACGCCAAGCCCCGCCCCTCCCCTGCTCCGCCCTGCTTCTCTCTCGGTAGATCTTTCTGACTTGGTTTTATTATAAGTAGCTCGCATGCTGAAAAAGTGTGGGCACTCATGAACTATGGACTATTCCTAGCTTATCTGGAACTTGTTGCACATAATGCTAGATATTGGCCCTATCCAAGAAATTGGGTAAAAAAACGCAAGTTTCACATTACAAAGAGGCATGAAAGGATATCATTTATACTTCCCCTCCCCTCCCCTATTCATTACCAGGCTGATAGCTTAAGGGGAAGGAGTAGCTTATATTAGGGGGATCCATTAAATGTCTTCTCTCAGAGCAATGCTATTTGGCATAACTAACTTCTTTTCTTGAAAAACATGTTTTCTTTTTGGAATAACAGTATATAAAGACAGACAGTATCAGTCAAATTAGGCAAATGGAATGCTATAACTCATCACCTTTACTCCACCCCAGGCAACTCTCCCTTAGGGAGCCAATGTATTTAAGAGCCTAGCTCTTCAGGTATGCCAAAATTGGCCTGTTTACAGGATTCACTATCTTCATTAATATTTTTCTTAAAACAACATAATGTAATCAAAGTGTATGCTATTCAGCTGTTGTGTCTTAAAATACTTACAAGGGTTCCAGTAAAAATAATGTTCGAGAAAAACTTTTGAATTTATTTTAATCCACATTCAGTGTGTTTATTGAATTTTCCCCTGTAATCAAATATTTTAGTAACTGCAGTGATGGTAGGGGAACCCTTTTAGTTGTTGCACAGCAAGCTAAATTAACACAACACAGTTCATTTAATTTGTTTACTCCATGCACACATGGTGAAGGAATGTTTGCTTGAAATTATTCTAGAAAAGTTTTTGGTACATTTCTTTAAAAAAAACAACCAACATCCCTATTGCTTAGTTGAGGCTGATAGTGGGAGTTCAGATGGTTATGGGATTCTGTAGAGATGCAATGAGGGCAAGACAAGGTTGAACAAAAGGAAAATTACATTCTTATCTTCTCCATGTGCTCTCTCTCGGCATTACTTCACGAACGAAGATTCTTAGGAAGGACTCATCCCACACATTTTACAAGCACGTTGATGACTAAAAAGGCCAATCTGAGATAGGCAAGTTCAGTTGCAGAAAGCACAGCAAAAAGTCTCCTTGGGTGATGTGGTTTCCAAGTTGTGGTTCTTTCTGCGTTGTCAAGAATGATCAACAAGAATTATCCAAGGGATGGAGCGGCTCCCTTATGAAACCAGGTTGCAACGCCTTGGTCTTTTCAGCCTTGAAAGACGGCGTCTAAGAGGTGACTTGATCGAAGTGTATAAAATCATGCATGGGATAGAAAAGGTGAATAAAGAAAAATTATTGTCTTTGTCACAAAACACTAGGACTAGAGGGCACTCCCTGAAGCTCCAAGGTAGGAAAATTAGGACTAATAAAGGGAAATATTTCTTCACCCAGAGGGTCATTGGGTTATGGAACTCACTTCCAGAAGAGGCTGTGACAGCTGTCAGCCTGAACAACTTCAAGGCAGGATTAGACAGATTCATGGATACCAAGTGTATCGGTAGTTACTGAAAAGGACATTCAAGTGCCACCTCGGAGTTGGTTGAGGTAGGCAGGATTTCCTGGGTACTGGTTGTGGGGGTCGGGAGCAGGTCAGGTTTTGCCCTCCCTTCTGCTCGAGATCCCGTGTACAACTGGTGGGCCACTGTGTGAAACAGAATGCTGGACTAGATGGGCTGAGGTCCGATTCAGCATGGCTCTTCTTATGTTCTTATGTTGTTTCTTTTCGAGACCCATTCGGTGTGTCTTCTCTAAAGAGGCCGCAGCATTGTGGATAGTGCGTCTCCATGCCTCCTGATGTGAGGCCAAGGTGGACCATTGCTGGTGATCAATCTGGCCGAGTCTGAGATGTTGTTTCAGTGAGTCCTTATATCTCTTTTTGGGGGCGCCTCTCTTGTGCTGACCCGTGATGAGTTCACCATAGAGTAGTATCTTTGGGAGGCGGTGGTCCTCCATCCTAGAGATGTGCCCTGCCCAGCGCAGCTGTGTTCTCAATAGCATGGCCTCAGTGCTGGTGATCCTTGCTTGCTCAAGGACAGCAACATTAGTCACATAGTCAGTCCAGTGTATATTTAGGATTGTGCAAAGACAGCGCTGATGAAAGCGTTCGATGAGTAGTAGGTGTTGGCGATAGGTGACCCATGTTTCAGACCCATAGAGGATAATAGACAGTACAATAGCTCTGTACACACTGTGCATTAGCAAGACATACGAAGGAAACAATTATATTTTGATTTTCTCTCTTCTTCTCTTTGTAAAACGTATTGCTGTAGCCTATTCCTAATTCTGCTAGCAGGTGGAACATTTATTATTATTATTATTATTTACTGTATTTATACCCCACCCTTAGGGTCCCCTGGTGGTACAGTGGGTTAAACCGCTGAGCTTCTGAACGTATTTATTTATTTATTTATTAGACTTCTAGGCCGCCACTCCCGGGGGGCTCGGGGCGGCTCACAGCACAAGGTATACACAATAAAAACACATAAAAACACCTGGACATCCAGGCATTAAAACACAATTTAAAATACAATAGGCTGTACAGATACAATATCGCACAGCACAATACAGCATGGTAGGCATAAATCCACAGGCGCAGTTAAGGCACTGATGACAACTATAAGCCGAAGGCCTGTTGGAAGAGGAAGGTCTTACAGGACCTTCTGAAGGCCATAATGTCTTGGAGGGCTCGTGTCTCGGCCAGGAGAGCGTTCCACAGAGTTGGAGCTATCGCAGAGAACGCCCTCCTTCGGGTTGCAGTCAGCCTAAGCGTCTTAACCGGAGGTACTTCCAGTAGGTTGGTATTCTCTGACCGCAGTGATCTCATAGGGCAATATGCTGACTTAAAGGCTGGTGGTTCGAATCCAGGGAGTGGGGTGAGCTCCCGCTGTTAGCCCCAGCTTCTGCCAACCTAGCAGTTTGAAAACATGCAAATGTGAGTAGATTAATAGGTACCGCTTCTGTGGGAATTCAACAGCACTCCTTGCAGTCATACTGGCTACATGACCTTGGAGGTATCTGCAGACAACGCCGGCTCTTCGGCTTAGAAATGGAGATGAGCGCCCCGAGTCGGACTCGACTAGACTTAATGTCAAGGAAAACCTTTACCTTTACTATTCCCTGCCCTTCTCACTCTGAAGGGGACTCAGAGCGGCCTTACAATAGGCAACAATTCAATGTCACATAAAACAGACATAGTAAGAAAATAAACATATATATTAAAAACATAAAATTACAAGCATATAAAGATTTTAACCAATAATTAACAAAACCCACACAATCAGAAATCATAGTCAAAAAGCTGTTCCAGTAATGATTGTACATATTCCATCTTCACTGATAGCACTGCATTACTGTCCAAAGGCTTTATTCCACAACCATGTCTTCAATTTCTTTTTGGAGGTCAGGAGGGAGGGAGCTGATCTTATTTCTCTGGGGAGAGAGTTCTATAGCCGAGGGGCCACCACTGAGAAGGCCCTGTCCTTTGTCTCCACCAACCGCACCTTTGAAGGAGGTGAGACTGAGAGCAGGGCCTCCACAGAAGATCTTAACCTCCAAGATCCTTCATAGAGGGAAATGTGTTCGGACAGATCAGCTGGGCCAGAAAAGAGTGCTTGCCATATCTTTCCACAGAGACTGAAGTGCATACAAGACCAAATATGTTCAATAGTGTTTTAGGATCACCATCTACTATTTTGTTTTAAGTACAAAGAGCTACCTTCAAAAGCTTTGCACCAAGTTGTATTTCTAAAGTCCCTCTTCTTATTTAGATTATCAAGAGGTAAGGTTAGAAATTGGAGGTCCTTTGTTATGCTGCTACAACCAAACCACCGGTACCATGAATTGAGATGAGGAAAGGTTTCCCTGACTCACTTTATCTCCTTTTGTCCCACTTTCTCCTCATTTGTTATAGTAGTTGATAGTAAAACTACATCTTCTTAACCTGTTACTTGACACACTTGACACACTTCTGAGAGGTTCAGCTGTTTTATCTTTTGGAAGTCCAGTGTTCCCTCACTAATTGCTGTGGTTAGGTTCCAGGACCTCCCGCAATAGGTGAAAAACCGTGATGTAGGGATGCTCTATTTATTTTAATATTTATACATTATTTTAGTAGTTATACACTATTTTAAGTTTTTATACACTTAAAATAAAGTGAAGGAAAGGAAGGAAAGGCCCTTCAAGGCTGGAAGGAGGAAGGGAGGACTGAGAAGGGGAAACCCCCTAGAGAGCGGTGGTGGCAAAACCCCACAAAACAGTGAAAATACCATGATATATATTTTAAAGTAATATTTTTTTAAATCCGTAAAACAGCGAGTCTGCAATAAGTGAACCATGAAATAGCGAGGGAACACTGTACTTTTGGCAAGTTCCAAAGTGTTTTTTTAACCTAAGAATTCTTTGGATTTCTCTTTGATCTGATGTGATATGTTGCAGCTTTTTTGATGTTGGATAGGAAAGTATGCTAGAAATGCTTTTGAGTAAATATGGGCATACTAATACAATAGTAATCTATTGTAAAGATAGCTTAAGAACTGTTTCTGAAGTGCTTTAAAAACAATCCAAAGTACTGTTTTTATATTAAGCAAATTTTCCAATGTGGCACTACTAATCTGTGGTGTTCCAGCCTAGTGGTCATAGACAGACACCGGGGGTTCCAGCTGCCCCGGGGGTCCCAGCTGCTCAGGGTCAGAACGGGGGATGATGGGTTGCCAGATGGGTACGAGACTGCAGATGAAGATTTAGCCTGGGATGATGGATGGTTTCATGGTTATGGGCCTGAGGATGGGGATAATGATGACGCCATGGAAGTTAGTTCTGAATTCGGCAGTGAGAGGCCTAGCGACCTTGATTCTCACAAGAACTTCACTCCCTTGCCAAGCGAGCATTCCGAGGATGGGGAGGATCGAGTTTCCCAGATTGATAGCGATGCACCTGGGGCCGCTAATGAGGAGGAATTTGACAGGAGGGCCAGCATCCGATCCTCCCGGAGAGATTGGAGTTTGAGAAAGGGGGTGCGTTGGTCACATAGAAAATATATTCTTTTATTAGACCAGTCTGGGAGGGTTTTCACCAGACCTGATGCTACATACAGCTTGGATGGACTCATGCTCTAGACTCTAAGTTTCCGTTTGACCACAGGAGCGGTTTGCCTTGTTATTGTATCTTGTTCCTTGGGATTTAAGTCAGCTTGACTTGCCAGCTACAGAACTTTCTTGGACAATCCTTGGATTTATTCGAGTTGCCTTGCATCTTTCTACTTTTGGACTATTTCTTATTCTAAATGAATACATATTATTTGCATCTGCCTGGTGTGTGTGATCTAGGGGGTCTGTCCGTGATCTGAGGTGCAACATAATCATTGTCACTCAATGAGAAGGGGGACAAACAATTTTGAACTGGTTATATAGTTTTTATTTTATTTATTTATTTATTTATTCGATTTTTTTACCGCCACTCCCAAAGGCTCGGGGCGGTTTACAAGGAAGAATAAACAATACAGAATAAAACAGTGGATTAATACTCAGCAATTGTCAAAAGCCTGCCTGAAGAGGTGGGTTTTGCATGCTCTACGAAAAGAGCTCAGATCTCGAAGAGCCCGAGTCTCAGGCGGCAGGGAGTTCCATAGGACTGGACCTATGATAGAGAATGCCCTCCACCGGGTTGCTGTTAAATGAGCGGATCTAACACTAGGAATAGCAAGAAGGTTCAAATCTTCTGACCGTAGTGACCTCAGGGAATTGTAAAGGAACAGGCGATCCACTGGCCCCAGACCATGTAAGACCTTATAAGTAAGAACTAACACCTTGAAAGTGATCCAGAATTCAATAGGCACAGAACTGAATAGGTCTCACAGAATAGGTGTTACACGACAAGCTGCGGCGTTCTGCACTAGCTTGAGTCTCCGGGTCGCAGTCAAGGGAAGGCCAATGTAGAGAGCGTTACAGTAGTCAAGTCTTGAGATGACCGTAGCCTGGAGCACCGAGACTGATAAAGAGAACACTGTGAGGGTGACATAGAGCTAAAGCTCATTGCGTATTTGCCTACAAGGATACATTTGTTTTCACCAGTCTCTTGTATATTTGTAAATAAAGCAAATAGACCAAATGTCTTGAGTATTTTTGCATTCAAAGCAAACAAACCGTGTAGCACTTCCAGTTGCATTATCATCACATTTAACATGTCAAGGAATTGGGTGATTCTGTGATTGGTTGATAGAATAAAATCCTAAAACGTAGCTGTGTTTGTCTAAATCAATTTGCAGATGGATACTGTATGACCTTCAAGACTAACCAAGAGAAAGAAATTGGAAGCATGGACTTTCATCAATTGAGTCTACTTTATTAGGTGTACACACACAGTGAAGTACTTATATACAGACATTTATGCCCATGAATGAGCAAATGTGTATGTGTCAATAGTCATAACTATAATTCTATTACTATTCTTATTCATGGACATAAATGCCTGTATATAGGTGGTACTTTATACATTTAATGAAGTAGACTCATCAATGAAGGCTTGCTACAAACTTCTTTCCCTTGGTTAGTCTCAAAGGTGATACAGTATCTATTTACATCTATCTATCTATCTATATATCTCTATATATCTATCTACCTATCTTCTATCTATATAATAAAAGTCAGTGTTTGTATGTATGCGGAGGGATATGTGGCAGTGTTCTGATTGGCTCCCAGCCTCTACATTCTAAAACATGATTGGATGCCACTGAGGGAGTATTTCCATAAAGTACTCTGATTGGCCAGCATCCAAGAATCCCAGCCTCTACATTCAAACAACATGATTGGTTGCCACTGGGGGAGAATTTGCAAGACCGGCTCTGATTGGCCGCATTCCTACATCCCAGATCTCAAAGGTGCCAGAGACAGTAGTTTACAAAAAGGCTTCCTTTAGCTGATTTAACAAACTAGGCTTCAGCCTGAATTGACAGTAAGACTTCCTCTACTTCAGGGCTGTCCAACTGCCGGCCCTGCAGGTGTTTTGGACTTTGACAGTAAGACTTCCTCTACTTGATTCTCCTGACTAGGCCACAGCCTCAATTGATGTTCAGACTTACTTAATCTGATTTTCCTGATTAGGCCCCCAACATGACAGAACAAGACCAAACTTGCCACGCAGACACCTCCCCCGACCCACTCTACATCCTGGTGCAGTTTGAAGGAGGGTGGACCATGGATGGTGGGCTGCAGTTTGAAGGAGGATGGACCATGGATGATGGGACTTGCAGCATTGAGAACAATGCGACCCTCATCCAATCACCAATACAGACCAAACTTGGCACACAGATGCTCCAAGGCCCACTCTACATCCTGCTGCAGTTTGGAGAAGGGTGGGCCACATATGATGGGAATTGCAGTACATTCAGTAATTTCATGATACCACTGCAACTCCCAATAATAATGGATCACAGCCAAACTTGGCAGACAGAGCCTCCATGACCCACTCTACATCCTGGTGCTGTTTGGAGGAGGGTGGGCCATGGACAATGGGACTTGCAGTGCCTTCGCTAACTTCCTGACACCACTGTGAGCCACATAAATAACTGCTAAAGACCAACGAATACGTTTCTCAAATAACCCGGGCAGCGCCAGGTCCCCAAGCTAGTATTGAATAAAATCTTGTTTGCCTGATAGGAAAAACCATGGGGACAAAAGTTCTTGTTTTAAACAGATGCAGCAAGGCGGCACACTCTTTCTGAAGTTTTCAGACATTTTTGCGCAAGCAAAGTTTGAAACCTCTAATTCTGCTGTGCCCATAATTCTCCAGCGAACATAATTATTAGGAGTTATAGAAAAATAACTTTTCCAAACTATGTTTCTACTTTGGTATCTTGCATAAATTGGCTGTCTTATGTTTCTTTTTGTGAAGTGAAAAAGTAGTTACTTTTTCACTTAACCAGCCTGCACAAGAGGATTCATTTTCATCAAGAAATGCAAAATATTAATACTAAAATCATCATATGCCTTGTATTTGGGTTCCAACATATTATTCTTCCAGCTATTGTTATATTTCAGCTGCCATCCTCCTCAGTGATCATCTTCTGTGGTTAAAGAATATGAAAGTTATAATCCAAAACATTAAGACAGGTGTAGCATGAAGAAGAAATAGAAGCCAGGTATGGGTTAAATATGTACTAGGCATGTGCAATCCATTAAAAATGGTTCAAAAGTACTTATAAAACTGGGGGCCCTAGCACTTCATTTCAAAAGTGTTTCTAAACTTTTGTTGGTGAAAATTTTGGTACTGTAACAAGACTAACAACATTTCATTACTATTTCATTACAGTAATTGCGCATGCGAATTAATACAATAATTACTGTTATTGGGGAAACTTCAGGAGCTTCTATATCCCTCATTTTAAGGCTATTGGAGTGAAACTTGCTACAATGCTAGAACACATTTAACACTGTTAGCCCATCAAATTTCAGAACATTTCACTTATCCACAGATTTTGGGGGAATTTTCAAAGTTTTTATAAACAACATTTTTTTTATTAAAAAAAAACCTGCAAGAGCTATCTCTTTTAATTTTCTATCCAATGACACAAGGTAACAGGGGATCACCCCCCTCCCAACTTTGAGAAATACTCATACATCTACCAATTTCAGGGGAAATTGTAATTTTTTGATAAAAACTTTTTCGGGAGGAACAAATCTCTCTCTCCTCTCCCGATTGTTCTTTTCTCATTCTGATGCATGCTGGGAAATGTAATTTAGGGCAGAAACTTTTGAATTCTGTGGCATCAGGCTCCTCCCCTCCCCAAATTTAAATAAAACATGGTGGCCGCTCCCCCTCCCTCCTCCGACAGCCCTGGTTGGCTGAGAGGCATGCCAACAGCTTTGGCTTCACCTCTCAGCAGGGCTGGATTGCCCTGTGAATTCTAACTATGTCACAGACACTTTAGAAGAAATTGAAAATTACGAATCAAATCCATCAAAAGGTTCAGTTTCATAATGTCTTCAACGCACTGTGCAGGCGTGTCAGGATATAGGTCATAAATGTGAAACATACGAAAAAATTACAAGTTACGATGACTTTCCTTTTTCTTTTCTTCTCTCCCTCTTTTTTTGCAGACCTCTAGTATGTAGAGCCAAGGTCTCAGTTCATAGAGGCTCTTGTGGTAGTTTGTTTTACAGCAGGGGTGGGCAACCTACGGCCCACGGGCCGGATTTGGCCTGGCAGCCGCTTCTGTCCAGCCCAGGGAGAAGGGCGTTGGGGGCGGGGCCAAGAGGAAGGGGTGCCGCTGCCACCATCCCATCACAGACTCTGTTGGGCCTGTGTCGGTGGACAGGCTGGAGGAGCAGCGGCTTTGGAGTGCCTGCCATCCCTGGAGGGGATCCGGCCCTGCAACGGGAGCACTCCGCGACCTGCGGGGGCTTATCACCCTGCTGATCCGGAAGACTTGATTATCTTCTGGGTCGCCAGGGCGAACAGCCGCCTCAGATCGCTGAGTGCTCCTCCTGCAGGCCCAGATCCCCTCCAGGGATGGCAGGCACTCCAAAGCTGCCGCTCCTCCAGCGTTTTTGCCGACACAGGCCCCACAGAGCCCGCGATGGGATGGCGGCAGCGGCACTCCATAGCAGGGCAATCAGCTGGGGAACAGCTGGGAGCGAGAGCGGGTGGAGGCCTGCAGCCTCCAATTGTCTGCTGCTCTGCTCTCCTCTGCTGCAGCGGTGGCTGGGTCCGCTTTGCCATCCTCTGGGCTGGGGTCATTGGACCATTCCTGTCTTCAGGATGTCAGCCTTTATCTTGGTTTGCACCTTGTCTTCTTGAATTTTATTTTATTTTAGTGGTTTTTATTATTATTTTATAATAATTTTATAATAATATAATAATAACATAATAAATAATATAATAATGTTGTATAATTTCAATATATTATAATGTCTATATATATACTATAATATAATAATTATGATATTAATACTAATAATGTATGAATATTTCTTGATATATTAATATGTTAATATTAATGATGTGTAATATATAGTAAATATAGTAAAGAAAGAAAGAAATTATGTAGATTAGAATGTAGTTCAGAAAAAATACTTGTCCTGCTTATGAACATCAGTTGAGGTAGTGGCTCAGCTTACCCTTGTGTCCCACTTTAACTCAGAGGGACTCTACAGATATGCAGATTGTTTCTTCTGTGCCCCATCAATGCTCTTCTCTCATGCCTTTTCAATCATAATGGTGGAGACTTTTCTACTGGTTTTTTTGGTAAAGTAATTTCAAGGTTTAGTTGATTTAATTGTCAATACTCACTAAAGAAGAACAAATTGCTATAATATTGAATTGTTCCTTTAAGCAAATCTTACGGAGAGTCACTGCAAAACCTGTACTAGGAAAGTATATCCGCTTCTTCTTGATACTTTCCAACATTTTTTGTTCATATGGAACAGTGTGAAGAAGAATTTAACTCATTCATGTGCATTTTGTATTAGCATATAATTATAATGTAGTGGTGTTTTGACTTACCTTTTCTATGTGGTCCCTGGAATTAAAACTGTCTCCTCCTCCTGCATGAAATGTCTTGATTTCTCACATCATAGCACAGTTCGAATATTTTGTTTATTTGTGTCGTAATCCTTCTTTTCCTTTTCTACTGAAGGCGTCTGAACAGAAATAATCTTCAGCTCCTTTCTGAATTGCTGTTCCTGGGGACTCCGAAACTCTACAGACTGTAAGTAAATGTAATTACATGTCAATTTTTGAAGCCTTTGGGATAGTTCTCAATGTTTCTGTTTTATAAATAAAACATGTCTATAAGTGTTTTATTTGTACCTGGAGCCAAGGCACCTTCAGTCTCTCTCACTCTCTCTCTCTCTCTCTCTCTCTCTCTCTCTCTCTCTCTCTCTCTCTCTCTCTCTCTCTCTATTTTACTGATGGCTCATGTGGAAAGCTTCAGTTTAGTTTTTCTTAGTTTTCAACAGCTATAATTGACTGATTTAAAATCTGAAATTAGTTTAAAGGTAATCTGGGCTTTTCATTCTTCATTTGCCATTGCTTTTCACTGATGAGGTAGATTGAATTTTGCCTGGAATTCTGGTTGGAGGTTCTTCTTTTCCCTTCGTTTACAATGATATAGAAAATAAATGGTCTGAAAAAAACAACAGAAAAACTCAATGAAGTTGTGGTTTGAGGAGGATTGGCATTCACGTAGTGTGTAATTGTGGTTTCTGAATAGTGGGATTATATTCTCCATGTAATGCTGGCATTTAAAAATTAAGACTGCTGAGCTTTTGAAAGATTTTCTTGTAAAGTGTGTTGTGTGTTGTGATATCCTGTCTCTTTAATTACAAACCCAAGGATGTGAAGAGGTACATAATGGTTTCTCAGACCAAGTGGAGCTTTGGCCTCATGTAACTCTTGCAAAGTAGTATAACTGAATGATTTATCAGAAATCTTTTCTAATGCTGCCATCTTTATGTGTGTGTTGTGGAAAGAGGAAAACCTTCAGTAAAGAAGGCCCGTTTGAATGCTGTCTGATTTCTTTAAGGTCTTGCCTAAAATATAATACTAATATTGGTACCCAAGACATAAATGACATTCAGCATTACTTTGAGGCCTGAATATCTATTATTGCAGTATTAATATGGAGTAGATTATGCATTGAAAATACACAATTGATTATGTGCATTATTTTTTGTAACAAAATTGTTACAACATTGTGGCATGTCAATACAAGTTTCAAGTATTTCTAAATACTCAAATCATCACGTGTGCAGAGTCAAATATATATATTTTTGCAGAAGCTTGAAATGGCATGTTCCAGGGTTTTTTATTTTGCAGAAGTTTCAGATGACATGTTTTTTGAGATTATAATCAAATTGAAATAGGAATCATGGAGCGTCTAAACCTTCTTAAGCTCATAATAATACTGAGGATTGATGTTGGAGTTGAATATTTCAATAGATACATCAATGCATCTTACTTCCCACTTCCTTTAGAGAGGCATCACTTCAAATTTGGGGGAAGGGTGCAAAGCTTAGAGTTTATTTTTAAGAGATTTGCTTTTTCTGTTGCAAGATACATACTTCCAGTATCAATTTTCAGTTTTTCCGATTGACAATGAATATAAGCTTAGTTTTAGTACTTTGATTTTATTTATTATGTCAGAAGTGAATTTGAGGGTACAGTTATAATATATTTTAAAACACAAATTAAGTTAAAAACTTGGTGTTATACTAAATGTCCTTTGTCCAGAAGCTAGCCACTTGGAGTGCCTCTGGGGTCGTTGTAAGAAGGTCCTTCATTGTGCATGTGGCAGGGCTCAGGCTGCATTGTAATAGGTAGTCTGTGGTTTGCTGTTCTCCACACTTGCATGTCATGGACTCCATTTATGGTCACCTCACTTTCTTGGCGAGGTTAGGCTTGTGAACATCTTCCATTCGATATGGACACACGGAAAACAAGATAAGAGAGGCCTTGAGAAAGCTCCATCCGGGAGCGAAACGGAGATAATTTCCTGGCATTGCCAGCCCGTTGGCCCCTGGCTAACACAAACACCTTTGGAGCAATTATTCTCCTTTTATGTCCTATTGACACTGGATTTGGCCTATCTGGCTGGAGAATACATGAATTCGGGTCCTTAATTTGAATCACTCCGGGACCTTCTGCAGGCATATACCTCATGACTCTTGGATACTTTATGATTTATACTGGATTATCTGGGTATTGAAGGACTAAGGACTCAGTTTGTCACGAGGTTTCATCATCTTTATTGTTAATGCAGTATGTGCACCTGGTCTTGTGATGTGTATTGTGTTGTTCTCTCATGCCTAAACATTTAATGAATATATTTTTGATACTGTTATATTGCCTTTGTGTATAAGTTTTGCATATATTCCATTTCAAAATGTGGGATTTTATTCAGCTGTGTGTAAGGGGCCAAAGCCTCCCCAGTCTCCCCCTGGGCAACTACACCTGACTCTAAGAGCAATCCATTATTTTGATATTGCTCACCCCAGATGAAAGGCAGGCCAAGGAAACTCCTGCCTGCAAGCCCCACAACTAAAAAGGGGAGAGTGATCCCCTATGTCTGCCCCAAGGGCACTCTCCTTCCCAGCCAGCATGAAAGCCTGTGTGTGTGCATAACTAAATAAAAGCTCAAATATTAAAACCATTAGAGCTGAACAAAGGCATAGAGCAAAAAGCAGTCCAGAAGAGGGCAGCCAGGCTTTAAAGCTTCTGGTCTTGCTCTCTCATATGCCCTATCTTGGCACACACTCATGCCAAACAGTTTAACCCCAGACTCTACCTAGGGAGGCCATCAACGCCACTCCCTGGCCTGCAGCATCCACAGCTGTGTGGTCTTGAGTGTAAATTGTATTTATGATAGTCAGTAAACTGCTATATTGATTATGTCAGTGCACTTCTCAAGTTGGATCTACACTGCCATATAATGCAGTTTCAGAATGCAAATTAACTGCATTATATGGCGGTGTGGACTCATATAATCCAGTTCAAAGCAGTTAATCTGCATTCTGAAACTGCATTATATGACAGTGTAGATCCAGCCTCAGTCTTAAGCATCTGATATCTGTGTTAAGTAAATAAGACGCCAAAAAGAGTTTCATATGCTTTGTGAGTTGTAAATGCTACATAAAGAGAAAGTAGTATACATGTGACGTATTGCACATGATTGCACACTGCCAGTTTCTAGTTATACTTACTGTCTGCTCCAAATTCTCTTTGGCTGCATTAAGAGAACGTAGTGTGTTCTGGTCAAGATGCTTTCTCAAAAACAGAAGTAGAGTTGCAGCTGTGTTTCTGACTAATCTAAGTAGCAGAACTATTTATCCAGTTCTTTAATAGAACTCTGTGAAATAATATCAAGTCTACATATCCTACACAGCAGCATCTTTATGTTTCGGGCCCTAGGAAGGTATGCCTGGAGTTCCCAAGGCATAAGGCATTCTCAGTCTCCACCCCAATTCTTTGGAACTCCCTGCCGCCATATGTAAGAGCCTCACCTGACTTGCGTTCTTTCAAGCAAGCCCTTAAGACGTGGCTCTTTAGTAGAGCATTTGATTTGTAATCACTCTAATATTAACTGTTAATAGAATTGTTGTAGAGGTCTGTTTTATCTTGTCTATGTAAGTCGCCTGGAGCACTCTGGTGGAGGGCGACTTATGAAATAATAAAGTTATTATTATTATATTATCTTAAAATTACAAGCACGTGATGACAGATGGCAAATGCAAAGAGAAGTGTGAGGTTGATTTTTTTCAAGAAGCAATAGCTGATATTGGTGTTAAGGATATAATTTGAAAGTCATATTTTAAGAATAATGACGTGTTGCCAATCTTTGAACTAGTAGTTTGCCTATTGCAATCTTAACTATAATTAAACACATGCTATCAGTAATTTTGTGATGTCAGATTGTGAGGAGTTTCTTAGGAGTTTTACAAGTACCCAATTTAAGAGCGTTGTAGCAAGAAGCCAGGTCCAAGTGGGTAAAGATTTTGCTTGTTGTATACAGTATCTCTCTTGTGGCACAAACATTGTTATTTCCTTGGAATGGCATGAATTGTGTCTGGTAGCCCACATGTGTGTACATCTGATATCAGCAATAGCACCATTAATACAGGGAACCATTACAGGCTAGTGATTGCTTATCTGAAGCAAATAGATTTTGACTGCTTAATTTGACCGGTTAGACCACAGTTCATTGATTGCCATTTGCTTCAGGGTACTAACTTTGGGTCCCAAGCACAGTGATTTTTAAAGGAAACTTTTATAGAAACTGTATTTCTAAAGAAGACTGACTCTCTTCCTCAGAATTATTTGCTTTCATGTAAACGTCCTGGCAGATAAACTGTAGTTTGTCCGGAAATGTATAATGGCAGCCTTTTTCGCATTGATCCCTAAATCGACATTGGAACACTAAGAAAAATATATTTACTTGTTTCTTTGCAACTACATTGAACTTTTTAAAGCCTTTGGCAGAAGGAGGAAAGTTTTCAACACAACCTGGGTGTTTTGATTGTCCATTTAGTAGACAGGTTCATGTAGTGCACAACAAAAACACAAAACTGCATGGGGAGCTCTTGCAAAATTCCTCCCGAATTAATTTCTGCCAGCTATGATTAAAGTGTGTGGTACTAGATGTGTCAGACACCATAGTTCTCGGCTTCATTTTACTCCTGGCCTCTTTGGCCCCTGCCACAATAAATCCGACAATGGTTATGCAGGAATTGCAGGTTACAGTTGCTACGGTTACCGTTGTCCGGTCGTATTGACATCATTACTCATCTCGTGAGTTACCATGATAGCTACCGCTGACTCCTATTCCTGGGAACGCTGAAGATGTTTGAAGCGAAAGGAATGAAAGTTCTTCAGATGACTGCTGTGTTATTTAGATGAGCAGCTCTGCTCCTTGCATTATTCGTACTTGTATTAGCCTTCTTTGTGCATATTTGAAAATAACACCAGGTAGAGAAATAAGAATGGACAAGGCAGTGGAAGAAAAGTGCTCAAGAAAGATTCTTGTTATCTTTTATTACTACAGTATATATGGTATACTCTGCTGGTCAGCTCTGCTGGTATTTCCAATATGAAATTCATAACTTGTGGTCAAGGTAGAATACTTTTTTTTTGCTCAATCAGTAGTTTATATATCGATTTTGAAAATTGCACTGTTAAACTGCTATTGAACTACTCTTCATTCATTCTTATGTTAAAAAATACAAGCAAGTAGATTGAAGGCTTAAATAGTACTGTATTTTCTGGTGTAGAAGACTACTTTTTAACCCAAGAATATATTCTCAAAAGTCAGGGGTTGTCTTATACGCGGGAATCATCTTATACATGGGAGTAGACTTCTACACCATGAGTCGTCTTATATGCCGGGAGTCGTCTTATAGAGCGGGTGCTGAAAATTTCCAATCCAGATTGGAGAACCTATGGTTGCCGCATATGGGGGGGAGCTCAAAAATGGCAGTGGCTGCATCCCTGCCATTAAGGGTGATGCTGTACAAGTACGGTGGAAGAAAATCCATTCATCAGGATTTGTGGACTTAATGAGGTCCCAATGGTGAGGTGAAGGTGCACCTCACCGGGAAGGTGTAAGTGAAGGGCGGAGCAAGCTGTGGGCTTTCTTTTCTTCTGCCACTTTTTTCCCCTCATTGTAGAAAATCTGCCCAGGCACCAAGATCATGTGGCCGCATAGTGCTTTTCTGATTGCTAGTGGGAGGAGTCCTCCATCTGGAAACACTCTTGGTGTGTAGCGTGTAGAGAGAATTTTCAAAAACAGAATGTTGCCTGCCTACCAGTTTCAGATTGTGTGCTGCTCTTTTTTGATAAATGTAGCCAAATAGGCATAGGTTAAATTCTCATTCAGTCACTAGAGCCAGCTTTGAGAGTTTGGGTAAACTATGACAAAACTGCATCTTGTAGGAGGTAATTAGAAATGCAAAAAGGATAGGAAATAACCAGTATTATATGGCATAAAAATAAGACAGGAACATGTTATAAAGAAGGCAGCATGACTATAAATTCATGCTGTGTAGGTATTTATGTATATCTATGTTGTTGTCTTGATTAATAAAAAGGAAGAAATGAAAACAGAATAATGACAGAATGTGTAACTGCAAACTGTGATGGTAGTTAGAGATTAAAGCTTGCAGTAACTGAATAGCTGAGAAACGCTCAAAGGAAAGTTGATTGCTTCCCCTCCAACTGTTCCAATTGATTGAAAAACCCCTAATTTAAACTTCTGTTTGTTCTGTGTCTTAAACTATCAGAATTTCCTTTTAGAGGAGGGGGAATACTCTGAAAGAATCCAAGGATAAGAAGTCATTGCTAGCCAACAATTGTTCCTAATCCTCACAAAATGCTGAAGAAATTAAATTTATTCTTTATTGCTCCAAGTGTTACCTAGGTCACTGGGCGATGGGAAAATTGAACTGGAAGTTGAGTGGTGCAATCTTTGTTTTGTGTCTAGATGCTTAACCTTAGACATGACAAAGCATCTTAGAGTGTTGTGGGAACTAGGTTCAGAGTACTAACACCAGGACTTTTATTGCCTTAGATTTATAATGGGATGTGCTGTCAGTAGATGAAAATGTTGTGTGTACATTGCACTATTAAATGATCATTTAATTAACACCTAAGTGTGTGGGGTGGGGGAGGATTTGTAAAATTCTTCACAGCCTTTATTGTTTCCATGGAGGCTTAAACACCCATGTTTAAAGGAATGTGACAATAGACATTTATGAACTTGAAAGATCAATCTTTAAAACTTTGATGTTTAATCACAGAATACTTCAAATTCAAATTCTTTTTAAAAAAGTTTAGTATATAATTACATATTTTGTTCTGCTTTCACAAAATTGCCTGGGAATACATATACAAAAAGTGATAACATGTTTATAAAACTTACAGCAACATGATTTTTGTTTGTGATGATTAATACAGCATAAAACTTTTCTAGCTGGATAGGATTTGTGTGGTGAAAAATTAATGTGAGACTAAAAGCTCTCTTATAAATGAGCTTTTAAATAGCAGTTATATTTGCCATTGTCTGTGACTTCAGAAGGAGTAAAGTATAGTTGGCAAGAAAAATTATGTCTTGTTTACTGTACACAAAGTAGCCTCCATCGCTTGAAGTTGGCAGAACCCCTAGCTATTCAATTAAGATTGTCAGGTTTTCTGAAGATCAACATAGGACAGGCTCACTTCTGTCAAGCCAGCCTAAGACTGGTGAACACATGTGAGACAGACCTATATAATGCCTGATTCAAGTCTGGCAAACCTTTTGCAAGAATTGGAAGTCCATGAAGTGTCACGATTCCAGGGTTCTGCCAGTACAGAGGCAGAGATGAACCAAACAAACTCCCAGTTTGAGCTAAACTATTTAAATAAAGCAGCACTTACTGTCTGGCTGTTTGAATAGTCTAAAATAGTCTAAAATATAAATATGAATAGTCTAAAATATAAAACATAAAGTCTCGGCGGTGGCCAGGGGAGCTTTTGCACAGTTAAGACTCGTGCGCCAGCTGCGCCCGTACCTTGGGAAGTCTGATCTGGCTACGGTCATCCACGCTCTGGTCAAATCCCGAATAGATTACTGCAACACACTCTATATGAGGCTGCCTTTGAAGACAGTTCGAAAATTGCAATCAGTCCAGCGGGCGGCAGCCAGACTACTAACGGGAGCTTAATACAGGGAGCATACCACCCCCCTGTTATGTCAGCTGCACTGGCTGCCGGTCCAATTCCGAACTCAATTCAAAGTGCTGGTTTTGACCTTTAAAGCTCTATATGGTTCTGGCCCATCTTACTTGTCCGAACGCATCAGCTGCTACGGCCCACCTCGTAATCTAAGATCATCCGGGGAGGCCCTTCTCTCGCTCCCGCCTACTTCTCAAATGCGGTTGGTGGGGACGAGAGATAGGGCCTTCTTGGTGGTGGCTCCCCATCTGTGGAATGCGTTCCCTATTGATATACGATCCACCACATCCCTCCTGGAAATCAGGAAAAAAGTGAAATCCTGGTTATGGGACCAAGTGTTTGCACTTTAGCACGATACAGCACTTTAGATTGGATTGAAATGGCAAACTGGTGGACATGACCTAAGGCTCCTATTATGGACGGAATACTGTTTTTAACCTATGTGAATGTATTTGATATATTTTAATGCTAATTGTATTTTAATGTATTTTAATGTTAACTGTATTTAATGTATTTTAAATTTTTGACTGTAGTGGTTTCTATTATATGTATACTGTGTTTTGGGCATCGAATTGCTGCCATTGTGAGGCCGCTCTGAGTCCCCCCTCGGGGGTTGAGAAGATGCGGGGTAGAAATGGTGAAAATAAATAATAAATAAATAATAAAGATAGCACTCAGCCACAGAATATAAAGCAAGAACTGACAGCAAACACTGTTGCAGGTTCAAGATAACACCATAGTCAAAAGGCCAAGTCCAGTGGTGAAATACCAAGAGTTCAATGAACAAAGTCCAGGCATCAAGAGTTTATACTGTAGTCAAAAGCCAGTCCGGAGATTCAAGGTTCCAGGGTTCCAAGAGTATAGGAGACAGGTCAGGATACCAAAAATCCACAAACCTGGTGGTATTTTCTACCACCAAAATAAGACTAATATTTTTCTCCCAAAGATCAGTCCCAAGGTTAGCTCCTTAATCCAGAAACACCCTTGCATGCCTCCACCCTTAATTGCTTTCACCTATAAACACTTACTTAGAGATTACTCAACCCTTTAGAAGTAAGACTTCTATTACCAACTGCTAGGCCACTACCAACCACCATCAACTGCGGAACATGATATATTCAGTCTGTAATATTGTGGAAGCTTAAAACCTTTGTGAGATTCCCTTCTCTTCTGAGAATTGTGTAAAGCCTGTATATGCTCACCTCCTATGCCACTCAGCATTAGGGTTGGGTCTGAATTGGTTTGACCGAAAGTGATTAGTAATATTTGGTGTCTGTTCTGTGTAACCCCCAGAAAACAGAATGGGGAAGAGGGAACCAAAAAGCTCGGCAATATGGATTAAGAGGGCCAGCTGTATCGGCTACTGGAGGGGATGGAGTTAAGTCTACATTACACCTGAAGCAAGGGTCTGCCACGGGGCTACTGGAGAAGATTCTGCAATTTCTTTTCTCCCTCTCCAGCAGCGGAAAAGTTGCCTATGCTCCTCCTCCAGAGAGAGCCCTACTGGGAACTTGCTTTCCCAGCAGTACTTGCATGGGGCGGGCATTGAAAAGTCGCCTTTGTTAGACAGCCCGGAGCGCTCCGGCCGCGCTTCCGCATGTGCGGAGCTTTTTGCGCATGCGCGAAAAAGTCCGCACCTGCGTACTGGCTCCCGCTTTGGAGCCAGTGCGTGTGCGCAGATTGGCGCATGCGCACTGGCCGCCAAAGTGGGAGGCGCGCTCTGGAGCCAGTGCATGCACAGATTGGCGCATGCGCACTGGGGGGGGGACATTTTTTTTTCCGCGTACCCCCCAGGAACAGCATGGTCTGCCCCTGATGGCAAGACTTCCACTTTTGTATAAGCTCAGAATGCCCTTGACTCATTTCTTTGAAAATCCATGCATGCCATCTTCTGACTACCTTTGAAATGAGCACATCAGTAGATGATCTTGATGTTCTACCTTTGCAGTTGTAAGGAAACTTTTATGTAGTGGTAAGTCAAACAAACAATGCCTAATCAACATCTCTTGGAAAGATTTGTTGCATAGGTATAGAAAAATGTGTTGAGGAGGGTGTCTTCCACATATTCCTGGTAAAAGTTGAGCATTCTTTACACTAACCACCATTCCCACATATATTTAGAATTAAAAGAAGTAAATAAAGAAATTAGATAATTGATGCTTGGCTTCTTCTTACATTTTACTTTGCATAAACTATGGTCTGAAGTTGATTTGTTTCCGCTCACTTTAAATAAGATTTTTGTTTGAGTTGGACAAAATTGCTGTCTTTGGTTAATGGGAGTGACAGCTTCCAAATCACTCTTTGTGGATGCTCTGGATGAGAAGGAAAAAGGTGGGAGGTTTTGAATTAAATAATGCCTGTGGGTTCTTCTTATCATGCTTGAATTTGATTTATCCTAGTTTCTAAATCTGTCTCCAATTGGATTGCTCTGCAGCAACCATGTAATCGTTCAGCTTGTTAAGCAGCCATAGTTTTATTTGTGATGGTTAAGTTACCAGTTTGTTTTTCATATAAAATCTTATGTCTATTATAAAAATTAAAAATGAATACAACTTCAGAAGCAGAATGGTATATTGCCATTAGCAGTCAAAGCAATGAAAAAAATGTAAGTTCAATTTTTCATTTTTATCTCTCCCATACTGTTACTAAATATCCAAAATGGGTGTTTATATATCTGTTCCAATCAACCTCTCAAGAGAACAAAATTTCATTTTTCAAAATATTATTTTTTTAGTAGATTTATAAAACTTTTTTTTGCCAGACACACCAGAAAAACAACAAGTTAATATATATGTCTGTATGCGTTCAGAAAAAGTTGGGTTATAAATTATTGTGAATATATATATAGACTATTCACCAAAATAGTCTCTAGTCTAAAGGATGGTGACATTGAGAATTTTTGAGGCATGGCTTAATGGGGTAGAGGTGGGATCAGGGGATTTCAGTCTTCTTCTTTCAGGAAAAGATGTTGCTGCTGCTTGATGTGGCAATAGAGTTGCATTAAGCATCAAAGCTGTCAACATCCCTCATTGCCAATACAATTGGTTTCCGTGCATTATTCTTGAGAGAAAGAGCAACATTATTAATCCAGGAATATCCCTGGGTGCTACATGTAGAGATCACATTATTCTCATTGAATCATTCTGCTTTCAATTAAGAATGCTCCTTTGGTGCTCTTTATTGCCACTTAAAGCTGTGGCAGTGAAGGTGCTGCCCTGTTACTTTATCATCTTAAGCAAGCCTGATACAAAAGATCATAAACATATGATGTCTCTGTCTACATCAGGATGGGCTGAAAATCAGTTGGTGGATATTTTGTACATTGGTGGAAGTGATGTCATCATACGTTCATTCCAAACCATTTTTTTAAGGCAGACACTGTATGCTAAGACATCCATGAAGTCATGGGCTTGAACTTGGAAATGTTGTTGATTTAATTGGTTGTATATTAGAATATTTTTGGGGTTGTGATGGCGCAGTGGCTTAAATCGCTAAGTTACAAAACTTGATTGGAAGGTTGGCGGTTTGAATCCGCAGGAAGGCGTGAGGTCCCGTTGTTATCCCAGCTTCTGCCAATGTAGCAGTTTGAAAACATGGAAATGTGAGTAGATCAATAGGTACCACTTTGGCAGGAAGGTAATGGCGCTCCATGCAGTCATGCCAGCCAAATCACCTAGGAAGCGTCTACGGACAACGCCAACTCTTCAGCTTAGAAATAGAGATAAGCACCAGAGTTAGACTTGAGTAGACTTAATGTCAAGGGAAAACTTTTACTATATTAAAATATTAGATAAGGAGTTGTAGGAAAATGGAGGGAGAATGGAATGTTGAAGTGAATGCTGATGGATGGAATGTTTGAGGAGATTAACGTAAGGCTGGGGAATGCTATTGGGCGAATGGCAGCTGTTCAGTAAAACAAGGGTTTTTGAGTTAAGCTAGGGTTGGAGTGAGAGAAGGGGGTTTGGGATGGTGTAGAGATGTAATCCTTCACAAAAGTATCAATTAGTAATTTCAACTATTCCCTTCTCACTGCAAAAAAAAATAATTGAATGTAAATTTGGAAAGGTACTTGCAATTCCATGCAAAAGTTGCCTGTAGTGGTTTTGTGTAGAAAATAGCAATTTCTGCATGAAAAAAATATTGTAATGTAGAAATATTTATCTTTGTGCAAAAATTACTGTTTTATATAAAAATCTGCTATATGTAATTTTTACACAGAATAAATCCCATTATATTATTTTCTGCATAGGAATTAAATTTTTTGCATTTAAATATTATTTTTCACACGTAATCCTGTTTTCAGTGCATAAAAAGCTAGTTTCTTTACAAAACAAGCACTTTAAAGTTTTGTCTGAAACTGTGAAGATTGTTGTCTGTCCAGCAGTCTTCTAATACCCAACACTTGAAGAACACAGATATAGTTTACAATTTTCCAAATAATTTCATACTTGAACTTGCCTGATGGAAATTAGTATGGAATTGGCTGTTTACATATGTAAGTCTATTTTAAAGTATGCTGTTTTGTTTTTAATGATTTTTATGAATACTTGATGTGTATGTAAGTGCAATCTTTTACCATGTTGGAAACAGCCCTGAATCCCCTCGGGAAGACAGAGCAGTATAGAAATAAATTTTGTATTATTATTATTATTATTACTTTCTTTCCATCTCTGGAGTTGCATCTATACTTTTTGGTTCAAATTTTGGTTGAATCCTTTTTCTAATTTCAGGAAAATTCTGGGAAATGGGGGGGGGGGGCATTTGGTTTCCGTTTTGGGAATATTTGGTCCATTCCTATCAATGGGGAAAATTGGTGAGGCTTGTCTTTCCATCATATTGGGGGTGGGGATAGGTTGCTGGTGCTGGAGTACACAGACACAAACTGTAAGGAAGGTAGGTAAAAAGTTAAAAAAGATCCTAGTACTGGTAGCAGAATTTTTAAAAAACAATCAAAAAACCCTTTCAGCTCACAGCTCCCCTCTCCAATGCATGCCCACCCACAGCTCCTTAGTGGAATTTATTTATTTATTTGTCACGTTTCTATACCGCCCCTCTCAGCCCGAAGGCGACTCGGGACGGTTTACACAAGGCAGCCTTTGCCCTCAATACAACACAAGCAAACAAACAAAAAAACCCCATATAACAACAGATTAACAAATAAAAACATACAATTGCAGCCTCAGCACCATGTTGAAATCAGTTTCCATCACATCGTTGTCATTCCATATATCTAATTAAACCTTTATATTTCATCAGCAAATGCCTGCTCAAACAGCCAGGTCTTGACTTTCTTGTGAAATGTCAGGAGGGAGGGGGCCGATCTGATGTCTCTAAAGAGGGTGTTCCAAAGCTGAGGAGCCACCACTGAAAAGGCCCTGTCTCTCGTCCCCTGCAAAGAAGGCGAGACCGAGAGCAGGGCCTCTCCAGATGATCTTAAACATCTCGATGGTTCATAGGGAGAGATGCGTTCGGACAGGTAAGTTGGACCTGAACTGTTTAGGGCTTTAAAGGCTAAAGCCAGCACTTTGAATTGTGCCCAGTAGCCAACTGGCAGCCATTGGAGCTGGCACAACAGGGGAGTTGTACGCTCTCTGAATGCCGCTCCTGTTATCAACCTGGCTGCTGTCCATTGGACTAGTTGCAGCTTCCGAACAGTCTTCAAAGGCAACCCCACATAGAGAGTGTTGCAGTAATCTATACGGTTTGGAAAATAAAAGTTGGAATAAGAAGGTTGAAAGGGTGGTGAAGTAATTTGTAAGATCTCATGAAAAATAAGTCCCAGTCAACAAAACCTTCGCAAATTTTGCTGAAAGATTCAGCAGCTTGCATTTTGTTCCAGTAAGCCTTTACAGGGATCTTTCCTGGTTCGTATTTCAGTGGTTTAGCAACCAAATCACCGAAATTATCCAAAATCCGAATTGATCTACAGAATTTCATACATCCCTATAATTCATGTAGTGCACCATGGCATTTTATCTGAACTAACCCTTTTTCAACAGTATTCCCTGTGTGTTAAAACTTGGTAAGGGTTACAAGCGGATGTTCATGAAGTACTTTGGACTGTCTAGAACTTATTTAAAAGGTTAACAGTTGTATATCACTACCACTTTCATGTTACACTAATTTCTGACTGCAATCTTTATCTTTAGTTTACATGCTATGTTGAGTGAATGGAAAAGTCTGATTGCAGAAAACACTTGTCCATATTCAGAATTTCATATGTAGAAACTCCTGGTATCTTTACATCAGTGTTTCCCAACCAGTGTGCCGTGAGCGATCATCAGATGTGCCATGGGAAAATGGCACTCTCCCCCCTCCTAGCAGCCCCCTCACTGGTTTCCAAGAAACAAATTGAGCCTCACTGCTTGGAAATGCTTTTTTTTTTACTATTTTACTGGATTTTCAAGAGTCCCCCCCCCCCCAATGCAAATGTTTATAAACATCCATAGTTAACTGGAAGAATGTTTCACTCAGGGTGAAATTTCACAAAGGTCTGGAGAACAAGCTCTATGAGGAGCGGCTTGAAGAGCTGGGCATGTTTAGCCTGAAGAAGAGAAGGCTGAGAGAAGACATGATAGCCATGTATAAATATGTGAGAGGAAGTCATATATATATATATATATATATATATATATATATATATATGTGTGTGTGTGTGTGTGTGTGTGTGTTGTGTTCATCGAAACAGGCCCAGGTTTAACACTGAGTGTATAAATACATTTAAAAACATATTAACTATATGTATTACTGTGTTAGAGTGTACTTTTGTGTCATTTTGATTGGTGGTGTGCCCCAGGATTTTGTAAATGTAAAAAATGTGCCGCAGCTCAAAAAAGGTTGAAAAACACTGCTTTACATAATGAGAAGTGGTTTGCAACTTGCGGTCATGCAAACATAATAGATATACTGACAAAAAAGCACAATAGGATCTTTTGGCTTGTAAGTCTATAATTTTGCAAGTTGGCTGACTTTAAGCAGTTTCTGATTATACTTCATATGCCTTTGAAGAGGGCTTTATTATTCCACACCTACTATATGAGAAAACTATTCAGACATTATGTGCATATGTGCCTTCAAGTCACTTGTCAATTTCTAGAGATTCCATGCATTTTGTAGGAGTTTCTCAGACAAGGAATACTTAGAGGTCGTTTTGCCCCCACCTTGCTTTGAAATATAGCCTACAGCACAAAATTGGTTTTGTGCAAACCGTGGAGTTCAACATTTAAGATGATTTTTATATCTTACTGCAAATGGAATAATAGTAGTTGATATATGGGTGGTCTGACTATAGTGCTGGAAAGCTACAAATGGCTGAGGCAGTGGCAATATGGTACAGAGAAACCTACTTTCCTGATTGCTGCAGTCATGGAGTGGTGCTGCATTAATACACAAGAGCAGGTACTGACAAGGTGTGGTCCATGAGCTGAATGAAGCTCCTGAGATCCCAAAGTGGAGCTTCGAATCTCTGTCTTCAAAGCCTCCTAGACTGCTCTCAATTCTTTCATATTAGTTTTTTAGTGGTTTTCACACCCAAACTGACTCTAAACACCCAAGGCAGTTGCAAATGCAGCAGTTTATTTTCCTCACCCTGTAGAGCCCCAGATAGCCTTAAAACAGCTGTAAATTGACTAAGATGGTGAGGAGAAGTGACATAACCCATGCTGAAAAATATGGTGTAGCTTACTGGACGGCTGAAGGGGGAAATTGCCCCATTCACTCCTCAGTTGCCTCTCCTGCACTAGAAAAAAATCATCTGCAGGCTATAGCAAACTGTTTAAACAATGATAAATATCCTTTCTAGATTTATTGCCATTTCTGTGTTAACCTCCCTTTTCTCATTGTGATAAATTCTGTTCCCTGACATGACTTGATCAGTTGATTTAGCTGAGTTGGATAAGCATTGATTATCTTGGGATGTTGCAGAGATCTGGATCCTCTAAGCTTGTAGAAATGTCAGAAACGATGTCAGTTATACAGTAAATGCTTTATTTTTTAAAAGAAATATATTGAAACATGTCTAACATATCTTTTTTCTCCCCTAAATAATTAATGATCTAAGAATATTAAAATTATAATCTGGCCCTCCAACAGTTTATTTCAGGATTTTACCCCGCTCTTCTCAACCCCCGAGGGGGGACTCAGAGCGGCTTACAGTACAGCACAATTCAATGCCCACATCATAACAGCTTAAAACCCCCAAACCCCACAACAATTAAGATACATTAAGACACATTAAAATACAATTTCATCAGCATCATACACAGTCATTCCAAGTTAAAACAATATTCAATCCATAAAAACATTGGCCCTCTTCATCCATTTCCATTAAAATCCCCATCTAACATGCTGCCTAGTGCTGGTGTGCAAACACCTGGTTCAAAGGCACGATTTTACCTTTTTCCTGAATGCCAGGAGGGATGAGGTGGACCGTACCTCCATAGGGAGTGCATTCCACAGGCGGGGAGCCACCACCGAGAAGGCCCTGTCCCTTGTCCCCACCAGCCGCATTTGAGAAGTCGGTGGGAGCGAGAGCAGGGTCTCCCCGAATGATCTTAGTTTAAGGGACCTGGCCCTCTGTTTAAAAAGTTTGAGGACCTCTGACATGGATTCCTTTTGGGATCTCTGTCTGTTGTATACTGTCCCATTGTAAGGAGAAAAATTGAATACAGTGATTTGGTTGTGTGGGAAAATGGCCCATATGTCTTCAGTGGCATTTATAACAGTTCAGGTTAAGAATTACACAGCCTTGAGTCCCGACAACAGTCCGCCACTTACCTTGCAGTGCATCCGTGTTCTTTAATTTAAATAAAAGCATGCCATATTTTATCACAAAATAGTCACACTTTTTGGATGGGCGTGCGACTATTATGTGATGAAAAAAATACTATGATGCTTCTCATGGCTAAGGCTGAGCTTTTGGACTCCACCATGGGAAGTTCCCTGCTGTAAAGGCAGGCACGCAGGCAGGCAAGTGAGTAGGTGATCATGCAAGCATGAGTGAGTGAGTGAATGAGTGAGTAAATGAATGAAAGAACTACCATACCTGAAAGGGGACAAGCAGCAGGACAAAGCAGTACACTGGGGCGATGAATTAGGGCTATTATGCCATGAAAGCAAAGATAGCTTTCATAGGAACCCAAAATGTGTGTGTGCGTGTGTGTGTGTGTGTGTGGGTGACTATTATGTGGTGGCTAGTACCCTGTTTCTCCAGAAATAAGACCTTCCTGGGAAATAAGCCCTAGTTTGATTTTTCATGATTTTTGAGGATGCTCAAAATATAAGCCCAATTTAAAAAATAACTCCTAATTACAGTTAATTAAAAATTCAATTTAAATAGTGTCCAGGCAGCTATATATATAAAGAAGTAAAATCAATTGGCTGTAGAATGCAACAAGATATATAAACCCTTAACCAAGGTAGGCAGACACCCCCCCCCCAAAGAATTGCATTCAAAAGACCCCAATGAACCCAATAAGGGTTGGCAAATACTGAGCTTTGACACACAAATAGGGTAGTCCCACTGGTGTCCCTTGTGTCACAGGTGCATTATATGCTGTCGGGTCCCTTGATGTTCCACCTGCTCTCTTCCACTTTCTACTGCAGCCAGGTGTAGCAATTGGTTCCTCTGGTAACTGGAAGCAGCCACAGTGCTCTAGTATAATTGGCTCGGGTGGAGTGACGCCAGTGGGACTACCCAATCTATGTGTGACAGCCCAACATTTGCCAAACATTGTTTTGGGTTTCTTGGGATCTTTTGAGTGCGATATTTTTGGGGGCGGGGTGCCTTCTTTTCTTGGTAAAATACTGTAATTTCAAACTCATCTTTGCAATCAGTCTTTATTAATATTAACAGACAGGGCAAATCAGATGTAACTGTTGGTAAGGAGTAAAAACAGAAGAGATCTAGATCACTGTGTGGGGTGGGGGGGAAACTAACAAGAAAACATAGTTATTCTGTGTCAAAGCTTACAGTTCAGAAAAATTGCTGCCATTTACCGGAGTCTCTGAAAAATTACTAGGTTGGCTGGTAACTTTAACCTGATCAGCCTGCTCTCTGATTCAGAAAAGGCAAGCAGGCTTACAAAATCAAAAGTGCAATTTGCTTGTTTAGAAATGGCCAGTTATTGTATTCTACTCTTGTTCCTACTAATTTGGCTTCATCAGATGTGAAACTCTCTTCCCCTGTCCTTGGCACAGTTCCTCTGGAGCCTTCTCATGCAATGGCCACCCTGGTTTTTTGTTTGTTTTGCTTATTTCTTGTTGTTCCTTGTCTCCTTGTTCAATGTCAGCCTGTGGTTGCTGTGATCTGCTTTCATCCATGGGTTGTTGGATTCATGGCCGAGGCTGAACAAAGCAAAGTGACAGTCAGTTGCAAGGTTTCTGATAGAAACCTTTACAATTCCTATTGTTTTGCCTCATAAAAACAACACCCACAAGGACTCCTAGGTCAGCAGTATCCAAGGCCCTGACAGTTCAGACCTAAAACTTGAGATAAGGGGTGGCTACTGTTCATGTCATAGCAAAGAGGTACTCATAATGTCATTGAGAATGATTAGAACATGCATGAACCATGGTAGCTCAGAGCATGTGACTGCCACCCCCTCCCCCAAGTATGTCAAATGACAACCTATTTATCTAACTGGAAATTAAAAGTTTTTCAAATCCTACACTATACAGAAAAAATAGCATTTCCAAAAGTTTTCAATATCTTCATATATTGAGAACACATTTGAGAACATTAGCTATCTCACCACCTTTTTAGGTGCATAGTCAGAATAATTTAATCTGTATCCCCATTAAAATTTTATGTGAAATGGATGTGTAGGCAATCACATTTAAACCAACCATTCATGGAATCAATAAATTCAGCAGTACTTACATGCTGCTTTTCTTCTACTATTCAGAATTAATGGATTGTGCATGTATTTCCCCTCAGAATGTTAATAGTTACTGCCATTGATCTTCATGAATTTGGGTTAAAGATTCCTCACACGTGTCACTAAAGTTTGTCTGTTACTAGATGTATATATGCAAGAATACACACATAGAAAATAGAAAGTGTGCAAATGAATGTTTGCATTGGCTATTGAGATGGGATAGTTGATGTTGCCCCATCCTCCATGTGTTGAAGATCCTGTTTCCAGGAAACCTGCATTCATGTAGACGCACCCTCCAACACCTTACCTCAGTAGTAGATCATGCACTCAAATCTCCAGCATGTTCTACTAAAAATAAGGAAGCAAACAAACAAAAATAGTAAGTTCTGAATTATTGAAAATATCTCTATTTTGACTTTGTAGAATCACTGACAATTTGAGTAAATACTACTGGCATAGATGGACAAGTGGTGTCATTTGGTGTAAAGCAGCCTCTTACATTTCTGCATTTTTGTTCTTACTATTTTCAGGACACAGACTGTGTGTAATTGTTATGCTGACATTATAGCCTAATGGTTTTATGCTATTGTAGACGAAATTTATTTATTTACATCATTTTTACCGCGCCCTTCTCAACCCTCGAGGGGGACTCAGAGCGGCCTAACAAAAGGCAACAATTCGATGCCGAACACAATAAATACAATATAAAACCATAAACATTCAAGATTAAAATACAATTAACATTATCACATAATGCACATACACTTAAGTTAAAAACAAAATTCCATCCACCACATAAGTATTGAGCCATAACTATCAACTTACTCATTACAATTACAATTCAAAGTGCTGGATTGTGCTACTGTGCAAAAGCCTGGTCCCAGAGCCACGATTTCACTTTTTCCTGAATGCCAGGGGGGATGGGGTTGATCGTATGTCGCTCGGAGGCGCATTCCACAGACAGAGAGCCACCACCGAGAAGGCCCTCTCTCTCGTCCCCCCCCCAACAGCATTTGAGAAGTTGGTGGGAGCGAGAGTATTAGTGAAGGAAGAAGCTAAGGTTGAGCTACTGTAATAGTTTCTCATGCTACACAGACACTACAAAGTAGTGTTAATAGTTGAATGACAGTATACTATTGTCTTGGCTCTTGCCGTGCTTGAATATTTTCAGTAAATACTACTAATACAGGCCCATTTAGGCTCTTGCAAAATCACGGTTTTTCCCAGGGAATTCCTGTAAAAATGCTATTTATGCGCAAATAGTATATTACATTGGAAAGTCTACATGTGTTTTATAAAACATTACCTTTCCTTAAAAATCTTATCTTTGTTAGTAATGATAGCATTGCAGGTGAGAGAGAACTTTTTCCTTGCTTCTTTCCTTGCTCGTCACTATGTACCTTTTTCTTTTGTTCACTTCTCCCTTGAAAAAACTTAGTAACTGCAAACATGAGTGTGAAGTCGGTTACTCCAGTGAGGATTGAATAAATGAATGTTTGCCTTAGGGGCAAGAAAACGATTCTCTGTGTACTATGCTTTACACACTATGCGCTGAGCGAACTCACTACATGTTATTTGCTACATCTATTGTTAAGAATTTGAACAACTGCATTCTGCAAAAAGTAGACTTGGCATTTCATCTGATGTAATTTGTTTTGTTCATGCCAAATGAAGTCACTTTTCTGTTGTGCTTTCAGCTTTGGGAGGCACAGTTTTAAGTTTTCATGGCTTCTGTTCACTTTCTGAAGTATATTTTCTTCTCAAATACAAATTCATATTTCAGCATTAAAGGCTGTCTGATCAAAGACATTTTCATAGGAAGAGCCTTGGGGCTGATTGACATAGATAAAGGAGCACTTGAATGTGTAGCTTTGTCTGTGAAGGCAGATCTGTGATTGTCAGTAATGTGTCTAGTTTTGCTCTATATTGCTTGGTAATCATGTAGCAAATATGACTATCATTTGGATCTTGAAGGGGATTACTTTCCAAGTTTCATAGTCCTGAAGGTATGGTGAAGGCAAACAGAAAGATGTGCCATGCACTCTCTTGTTACTAGGATAAACTTCTGTCATTGGAAATGAGCAAACCCTCCCAGCCCCCCCCCCTTCCAAATACTCCCCTCGTCTCCACTGTAGGATCGGCTATTCCCAAAATTGTAAAATCCTTTCATTACCAACAAAATTCTGATAATACAATTATTAACTGCCAGATTTTTGTATGTATGCATGAGGATGATGATGATATAAATAGTAATAATGTGGCAATGATAGCAACAGTAAACCAAAAGGTTCGTGGAGATTGTTAGCAGAAGTCTATGTATCCATGTTTATTTAGATCAGGGGTAGGCAATTATTTTTTCCAAGGGGCCACACGAGAGCCAAAAATTATTATGGAGGGCCGCACCTAAAGGCTGAACTTTATTTATTTATTTATTTACTATATTTACTATATATTGCACATTATTAATATTAACATATTAATATATCAAGAAATATTCATATATTATTAGTATCAATATCATAATTATTATATTATAGTATATATATAGACATTATAATATATTGAAATTATAATATAACATTATTATATTATATTATATTATTAATTATATTATTATAATAAAATTATTATAAAATAATAATAAAAAACCACTAAAATAAAATAAAATGCAAGAAGACAAGGTTCAAACCAAGATGAAGGCTGACATCCTGAAGAGAGGAAGGATCCCAAGATGGAATGGCCCAATGACCCCAGCCCAGAGGATGGCAAAGCGGACCCAGCTGCCACCGCAGCAGAGGAGAGCAGAGCAGCAGGCGATCGGAGGCTGCAGGCCTCTGCCCGCTCTTGCCCCCAGCCGTCCCCCCAGCTGATCACCCTGCTATGGATTGCTGCTGCTGACATCCCATTGCGGGCTCTGCTGACACAGGCCCCACAGAGCCCGCGATGAGATGGCGGCAGCAGTACCCCTTCCTCTTGGCCCCGCCCCCGACGCCCTTCTCCCCAGGCCAGACAGAAACGGCTGCCAAGCCAGATTCAGCCCGTGGGCCGTAGGTTGCCCACCCCTGATTTAGATGCTAACTTTATTGGGTTTTGTGGTATATAATAACTTTAGTATAGTAAGAGTCTAACATTTCCAGGGGTTCTTTCGTGGTATGTGGGAGAAATAATTGGCAAGAAAGCACAAGAAAGGGAAGGAATGAGGGAGGGAATCAATGGATTAAGAAAATAGAGAGAAGGAAGATGATTGGTGTAGCTAAAAAAGAGGAGGATAGAAGGAAAACAGGTAGAAAACAATCTTGCCAAGAAAATTGGAGTGTGGAGAAAATGAAAAAAGAAATATAGATTAAGAAGGTAAGAAAGGAGACAATGGGTGGAACTAGGAGATATCGGGAGGGAGGGAGAGAGAAAGAAAGAAAGGAGACATTTAGCCATGAGTGCTGGATGGAGAGGAAAGGGAGAAACAGAGACCCCCCTCTACACTGCTATATAATCCAGCTTCAGAATGCCAATTAACTGCATTGAGCTGAATTATATGGCAGTGTGGGCTCATATAATGTGGTTCAATGTGGTTTACTCCGCATTAAATGAGTCTACACTGACCATTATAATGTAGCTCAAACTGGATTATATGGCAGTATAGATGTGGCCAGAGAAAGGGTTGAAAGAAAAGAGAGAAAGATTTAGTGAGAAGTTGTGGTGTGCTGGGTGGAGAAGGAGAAACAGGGCAGAAAAGAGAGGGATAAGGAAAGGTGGTAGAGGTTTAAGATAGGATGGAGTTGGTGGAAAGAGGAAGAAGATAAGGAAAAGTAAAGGAAAAGATAAATAACCAGAAAAAGAATGAGAGAGAAGTAAGAGAAGTCATGAATTGGTAGAGAAAGGAATCAGCTGACCAAGTAGACCTGAAGAAGGCTTTTTGATAAGAGTGATATAACCTAGGTACAGCTCACATCATGAAATGCACTGAGACTTCATTCAAGGTGTTATGAAGAATATGGAAGCAGAACTGTGAAAGTAAGATGGGAAAAGACACAAATATAATCCTCTAGCACTATCTCCAGTCATTCCTGAGGCGACCCAGTACTTTTCAAATATACCATTCCTTCCTGCTGAGCTGTGATGCCGCTGTGATTTGAGTTACTTTGAAAGTTGGGTGAAATATCAAATGGACCTCCTACAGCAAGCTCTTTGCAGCAGCACTGCGTATAGTTTTTTATTTAAAAATCCTTCTCAAGGAAGTGCTCTCAAACTGAGAACTCTCTGCTTACCGTGTGGCCCCAGAAGAGAGGGATTGAGATTTAAGATAACACCCACAAGACAGTTACTGTGCTTGACAGTGTTGTGTCAATAGTGAAATTAGTTATAGCATATACTGAAGAAATTGAATTCATTGTGATATGCTCTAAGAACCGCTGTTGATTTGTGAAAGAACAGATAATACCAATACCTATATTTTGACTATATATGTGTTGGATGCATTGCATAGAATCACACTGGAGGACCTGGCCAAAAACCTCTGGGGAGGGGATGCTTTTTGAAGGACAGGTAAGTGAAACTGTGGATATCAGGACTGTACATTTCAGCTGATCCTCAATCAATTTCTGCTGGCTGGATTCCAGTGGACCCCCAGTCAGGCCCAGATTAACACCTTTTTGCGCCCTAGGCCACACTTTGGAATTACGCCCCCTTTGAGCCAACCTCTACCGCACCCCCCCCCACACGCATTCTTTCATCCGCTCGTTCCCTTAGGGCCCCGCATCCAGCTCTCCCGGTGTGGCCCCACTAGGTCTGCCACAGGAGTTTCCCTCTCAGCAGGCACTATGGATGCAGGCATTGGGGGAGGAGCCTCCTCGCCAATGCCGGGGCTTGAGGCACTTGGCTCCTACCCAGTATCGGGGATTGCACATGCGTTGTAGTCAGCAGCTGTACCGATGCCGCGCTTCTCCCCGATACCAGGGCTTGTCGTGTTGGGCTTCTGTACTGGGGTTTGCGCATGTGCCGTAGCCCGCAGTTGCGCTTCTCTCTCCAGTAAGGAGGAGTCTTCTCCTTGTGTTGGAGGAGGAATCTACAAACTGAGTCAGGTTAGAGCCGCACCACGGACACGGTATTGTGCTTGATGCTTATAGATATGAAATGTGAATATTACTTTTGATGTTTTGATATATAAATGAAAAGTGATTGCATATAATTGTGTTGAACTATTATTGTTGGAGGAGGAATACCAGCTTTCATGGTGTTAGGGCATGTGCAGACTGTGCAATGGAGTTTCCTGTACTTGCACTGAAGGAGCCAGCGAGTGGATGCTGTCGAAATCGAGGGAGTTAATTGTTCCTCCTGTCGATGTCAACGCCAGTGTCGAGAGCCCCCGTGTGCATATGCCGTTTGCACAACAATAGCAGAGGCAGGAGCTGGTATTCAGGAAGGGGCAGGGGTGGCGCCGAAAAAAAGGACCTCCGGTTTCCTTCCTTCCTCATCTTCATGCGGGTTTGTTTTTATTTGTTTTAACTTTTTTTGGTCCGTGATCTGCGCCCCCACCCCTCGGCTTGCACCCCTAGGCCATGGCTTAGGTTGGCCTTATGGGTAATCTTGGCCTGCCCCCAGATCCGTTTTCATGTACCTCCCAAAAATGAGTGGATAGTTGGATAACCGTTTTCGGACAGCATCCACCCCTTTGGAGCCAATGGTGGGGCTTCCCGGGCTTGCCTTTCTGTCAATTTTAGGGCTATTGAGATGAAAATGACCATACTTGGAGGACACATCAACCACTGTTAGCCCGCCAAGATTCATAATCTTCATAAAGATCTCCTTTTAAAAATTCCCCAAAAGTTATCCCCCCCCCCCCCCAACTGGTCCCACACTGTAACTTCTCCAGGAGCAGCAGCAGGGTACCATTCCTTCCTGCCAAATGTCAAATATGCACTTCCACATCACACAGCCCAGTGCACCTTCTTTACTAATAGAAAACAACAGGAAACATCTTTTCCCAAGGCTTTTGAATTCTTTTTTTCTCACAAAACATACTGGAAGAGGCCAGCAGCAGAAGCAACCACAGAAAGCATTGTCCCCTTATTACAAAAAAATACATTCCTATATGATCCACTGGGGGGGGGGGGGCATTTTTAAAATGTATTGTGGGAAATCTAGCTACGTTTGGGGACAAAAAACATGGTTTTTGAACTTATTATTTTAAAGTCTTAGTGGTTCAGAGAAGGTCCCTGTGGTGTTCCAGCCTAGTAGCCTTAGACAGACACGGGGGGTTCCAACTGCCCCCGGGGTCCCAGCTGCTCAGGGTCAGAATGGGGATGATGGGTGGCCAGATGGGTACGAGACTGCAGATGAAGATTTAGCCTGGGATGATGGATGGTTACGTGGGTATGGGCCTGAAGATGGGGATAATGATGACTTCATGGAAGTTAGTTCTGAATTTGACAGTGAGAGGCCCAGCGACCTTGATTCTCACGAGAACTTCTTCACTCCCTTGCCGGGCGAGTATTCTGAGGATAGGGAGGACCGAGGTTCCCAGATTGATAGTGAAGCACCTGAGGCCGCAAATGAGGAGGACTTTGACAGGAGGGCCAGCATCCGATCCTCCCGGAGAGATTGGAGTTTGAGAAAGGGGGTGCGTTGGTCACATAGAAAATAGATTCTTTTATTAGACCTGTCTGGGAGGGTTTTGGCCAGACCTGAAGCTACGTTCAGCTTGGATGGACTCATGCTCAAGACTCTAAGTTTCCGTT
Organism: Anolis apletophallus; assembly: GCA_030556195.1. Taxonomy (NCBI): domain Eukaryota; kingdom Metazoa; phylum Chordata; class Lepidosauria; order Squamata; family Anolidae; genus Anolis; species Anolis apletophallus. Next base: position 22,912,281 of record JARBWK010000009.1, on the reverse strand, counting down.
TGACTGCAGGAGCGGTTTACCTTGTCATCGTATCTTGTTCCTTGGGATTTAAGTCAGTTTGACTTGCCAGCTACAGAACTTTCTTGGACTATCTTTGGATTTATTCGAGTTGCCTTGCATCTTTCTACTTTTGGACTATTTCTTATTCTAAATAAAGACATATTGCTTGCATCTGCCTGGTGTGTGTGATCTAGGGGGGCTGTCCGCGATCTGTGGTGCAACAGTTCCCAAATGTGTGCACACACCCTACCCATCCACTCGCACTTTCCCAACTCCCAGTCTCAGTAGATAAGAAAATAAAGAAAAAACAAAAAGATTCAATTCTAGAGAGATGCCAAGTCAAGCCAAAAATAAAGCTGAGAGTGAGTGGCAAGGCAATTGGACAGAAGCACCTTTTAGAGCCAGGATGCAACCCAGAGCAGTGGAGGCACTCACCCCATTAAATATACACAGCGTACATAAGACATGTCACAGCATTCTTCTATTCTGATTGGCCCAACAGGCAGGGCTGACAGGGAAACCTGTGAGAACAGCAACCTCTCCGTGTGCCATGTGATGCCAAATAGGGGAGGAGGAGCCGTGATCGGCTGTGACGTGGTCCTGTAATGGGCGAGAAAATGTGACTGCTGAACCCTTACAATTAGAGACATCTGACCAAGCCGAATAAGCCAGATTGGCCAAAGGAAACTGATCAACCTGAATCTATACACAAGCTTAGTGGATATCAAATCTGTGGATAAGAAGGTTGTACTGTGGTCTGAAGATGTAGTGCATTTCTCCTTTCCTATTCCAGAGACTGCTTTCCTCCGGGGATGTCTAGTTGCGCCCACATTTTCCCTTAGGGCACCTCCAAGTTGTTGTTCTGCTTGGAGGAAACTGAAGGAGATGGAACTTTTTTTTGAGTGTAGGGAATCACTATATCAAAATGTGATGCACTTTGAATGCAACCACTGAGCTAATTGAAATAACTGATACACATTTAGGGAAAATTAGGAAGCTGTAAAAAATAAAAGCAAACATTCTCAAGTTGGTTTTTCAAGCTGGACAAAGGAATATATGTGTAACATTTATATGAAACAGATTTTTTGGGTTTTTTAAAAAGTGCTTTATGGTGTATAATCCATAGAGCTTTTAAATAATGGCAGTGGCCAATGTTTTGTGTGAGAGACATATCACGAACAATGCTTTAACATTTCACTAATGGCTCACAGAAAAGAGAAATATCTGGCTGATGGATGCGACTGACTGAAAGTGAAATATATAAATAATTGTTTACTCTAATGTTTTATGCATAATTGATACTATGAAATTAAGTGTAGTTGGTATTTGAACACAAGGGAATTTCTTAATACACAGTTGCATGAAGGGAGAAATGAAATAATGACTTGATAGTGATGAGCTTCTGCTATTACTGCTCCGGAGAGAATTATGATAATGGTGGAAAACCCAGACACTAGGCCAGAAACAAATTGAAGAGAAAGAAGTGGAAAGGGATTGTGTCACTATTACTTTTCTTTTTTTAAAAAAGAAACCTAAACTCAACAATATAAAGTTCTCAAATTAAAATCCTGCACTGATTAATGATGTCATCCTTGACCCCCAAACTGTGTGGACACCGTTTGAAATATCCAAGAATCCTCAATCTGAATTTTTGGTGGAATGTATGAAATAAATAATATTAATTTCAGATGCAGCCATATTATGGCATTTGCACACCTGCTGAGTGAAGAAAGATTAACCTATGGCCAGTAGACATTGTAAATACTTGCTGAGGTAGAGACCATGAAAATACGCACTAATCTGCAAATTGAGGCAATGCTGCTGTAGAGGGGAATGTAATATATGCCTTTAGGTTTAATTATGCATGATATGGGAAAGTAACAAGGTAAAAATGATAAAAGGAACCAGAAGATCAGAAACATAGTATGGTCGTCTTGTGGTTTGTTTCATTCCAGACCACTAACAAACAGCTATATTTAAGTGAGACTGAATATTCAGTGGGTCTGAATAATTCTCTGACTTCATATACTTAGAGGGAAAATCTTGATGTTTATGCGTGAAGTTTATAGAATAAGGCAAACACAAATTAATTTCAGTTTTACTTCTTTGTAGGAAAAGGCATAATTGGTAAACCAAATAATAATAAAGAACATGTAAGAGAAAAAAATATATGATCTTTATTGTGTTTACATTGGTTCATTTCATTAATATAATCCCCAGGAATGATCAGGTTCAGACTATCTTTTTGGTACTTGATAATAATGACAACTATTTAATTTTTCGTGGTTTTTAATGTCAGGAGTGACTTGAGAAACTGCAAGTCACTTCTTGTGTGAGAGAAGTGGCTGTCTGCAAGGACGTTGACCAGGGGATGCCCGGATGTGTGGGAGGCTTCTCTCATGTGTGGGAGGCTTCTCGCATGATAAGCTGGAGCTGACAGATGGGAGCTCACCCCACACCCCGGATTCGAACTGCCGGCACAAGGGTTTAACTCATTGTGTTTAGCTAATTGCCCCATTTCTTTGTGGCCGTGCTACTCTTTAATTTCTCTACCATTTTATTTTGTGTTGTTTTATTGTATTTTTGGATATTGTTTTGCATTTTACTCTGATATTATGTGCTTGTTTGTATTTTATTTTGCTTGATTGTAATTCTTGGGCTTGGCCCCTCGTTAAGTGCCCAAGTCCCCTTTGGAAGATGGTGTCGGGGTATAAATAAAGTTGTTGTTGTTATTATTATTGGTGTGTATTTTATTAACCATTGTTATGTACTTTGCAGCACTAAAGTGGCTTCAACTCAATGGTTTTGGTAATGAGGAATTTATGTGCAAGGATGATATACAAGGTCTCTTTGAAATCTTTGTGACTTTTGACTAACAATGTAAATCATAACATTTCTTGCTGTACATGCTACTTAGCTAAAATGAGCATCTCCATAAGCAGATGGTAGCAACAGTGTTATGTTGCTTTCCTGAAGGCCCTGAGTCTATTTTTTTGTGTTGATGTTCATATTATGCATTTTCAGTTCATCCTGAAAATAAGATTAAGCAGACAGAATTCATAATCTTGCTGTCTCGAAAGGAGAATTACCTGCCTTCTGATATTTTCAGTTTGTTAAATGCTCTAGAAGGAAGGCATGGTTCGTAACTTTAAATGTTCACATATTTGAACAGATGTGTGTGTATGGGCAGTGTTTCCCATCCAGTGTGCCGTGAGCGATCATCAGGTATGCCATGGGAAATTGGAACCTCCAATATCCTTTCTTCCCCCTCCTGTCCACAGTGCTCTCTGGGTGTAGGTGAACTACAACTTCCAAACTCAAGGTCAATTCGCAAACAAACCCTTTCAGTACTTTCTGTTGGTAATGAGAGTTCAATATGCCAAGTTTGGTTCAATTCCATTGTTGCAAGAGTTCATGATGCTCTTTGATTGTGTGTTAACTATAAATCTCAGAAACTGTAACTTCCAAATGTCAAGGTCTATTTTCCCCAAACTCCATCTGTGTTCACATTTGGGGATATTGAGTATTCATGCCAAGTTTGGTCCTGATCCAACATTGTTTGAGTCCACAGGGCTCTCTGGATATAGGTGAACTACAACTCCAAAACCCAAGGTCAATGTCCACCAAACTCTTATAGTATTTTCTCTTGGTTATGGGAGTTATGTGTGGGACATTAATGTCTTTTTGCCATTCCTGCCAGGATATCTATGTTGTGTTCATCAAAACAGGTCCAGGTTTCACACTGAGTGTATAAATACATTTAAAACATATTAACTATATGTATTACTGTGATAGAGTGTCATTTTGTGTCATTTTGGTTGGTGGTGTGCCCCAGGATTTTATAAATGTAAAAAGTGTGCCACGGCTTTAAAAAGGTTGAAAAACACTGTGTATGGGTCTTCATGTCTCCTGTTGACTTACAGTAATCTCATGAACTTCATAGGGGTTTCTTAGGCAAGGGATACTCAGAGGTGGTTTCCCTAGTTCTTTCCTCTGAAATATAGCCTACAGCAGGGCTGTCCAACTGGCGGCCCCGGGGCCGAATCCGGCCCCGTAGCCTGTTGGACACGGCCCCTCCTATGCCCTCAGCCGCCATTTTTAATTTTTTTTTTTAAAAAAATGATTTTTTAAAAAAAAATGGCGGCCGGGGGGGGGGGGAGGCGGGGCAGGGAGGAGGAAGAGAGCTAGCTCCTCCTTTCGGCGCCCCTCCTACCTAGGGCGGGGAGCCGGTGGAGCAGAAGGCGGCGCCAAGAGCAGCGCGTCACAGGCCTGGCGTGACGCGCTGCTCTGGCGCCGCCTACTCTCCTTTCGGTGGCTCCCCGGCCTAGGAAGGGAGGGGGGCACCGAAAAGGAGGAGTAGGCGGTGCCAAGGGGCAGTGCGTCACGCCAGGCCTGTGACGCGCTGCTCTTGGCGCCGCCTTCTGCCCTTTTGGCGCCCCTCCCTTCCTAGGGCAGGAGCCGCGAAAAAGGGCAGAAGGCGGCGCCAACAGCAGCGTGTCACAGGCCTGGCGTGACGTGCTGCTCTTGGCACCGCCTACTCTCGCGGCATTTCCGGCCTAGGAAGGGAGGGGCGCGAAAGGAGGAGTAGGCGGTGCCAAGGGGCAGCGCGTCATGCCAGGCCTGTGACGCTGCTCTTGGCGCCGCCTACTCCTCCTTTTTCGGCGGCTTTAGGAGGGGCGGGGCCTGGGCTGGGGCGGGGCTGGGGCGGGGCCTGGGCTGGGGCGGGGCCTGGGGGCGGGGCCGAGTGGCCCCGCAGGTCATCAGTGACCTCTTATCCGGCCCTGGACCCACCAGAAGTTGGACAGCACTGGCCTACAGTACCTGCTATTCATTGGTTTCTCTTGGTGAAGTAGCATCCAAACAGGATTGGTGACTTGAACAGATAAGCATGTTTACATACCTAGGTGTCTTAACCTGAGAAATTGGCAGCTGTAAAGTACACCCAGGAGAACGCCTCTACCATTCTGATTCTTTTTATTGTAGATGAGACCACTAAATGTTAGAAAGCTGTCTGAGGTGAAGGGAGTGCCTCAGGTTTTACATGGCTCATATTTTGACCCCTATGCCAGTCTGACTCATCTAGAACCAGTCTAACCTAGATTTCCGATGACTTTTCCTTCAAGTGCCTTATTGTGTTTCAAATTCTGCCTTGTGACTACCAGTTGTACGTTAGAAAGTTGAATCCATGAGTTTGGCATGCCAAACCCATGGATTCATCTCTTTAGTATAAGTAATGGCCAGAGGGAATTCTGAGGAAACACATCACAGTTTTATGGCTAACATGATTTCCATTTAATCTCTGATTATACTTTAATTGGCAAGGCACTCTATCTTTCTGAGCCAACAAATTATCTTTATGCATTATCTTTCTTAAAGTATTGTAGAGCCATCATTGTGGTGTGTCTAATCTTTTTTCTCTTAGTGGTTCTGGAGGAGATATATCAAAAACTCTACTACTGTGAATGCAGGTATCCCTGTGACTCAGGAATCGTCAAATCAGTAACTCATGATCTTGTGTATTGTTCTCTTTTTATCACAACATATCAAAAAATATACCTCTAACTAAACCCTCTTTACTGAAATTGACAGGCAAGTGAACACATTTTGCCAATTTAGTTCCTTTTGTCCACAATGTAGTTGTGTCTCTTTCTCTTGAAATAATCAAATTCTATGGTGCAATGTGTGAAATTGCCAGGAATTACCTTTAACTGCTTTGTAACCTCTTTTGGTGATATTTTTATCGTGTCAGGAGTGAACCAAACAGTTGTATTGCATTAAAAACAAACAATCAAACAAAACACAAAGTTTGCAGACTTGGTATTCTATTAAATGTCCTTTGACCAGTATTTGGCCACTTGGAGTGCCTCTGGTGTTGCCATAAGAACGTACTCCATTGTGCATGTGGCAGTGCTCGGGTTGCATTGAAGTAGGTGGTCTGTGGTTTGCTCTTCTCCACACTCGCATGCTGTGGACTTCACCTTGTAGCCTCATTTCTTAAGGTTGGCTCTGCATCTCGTGGTGCCAGAGCGCACTCTGTTCAGCACCTTCCAAGTCACCCAGTTTTCTGTGTGTCCAAGAGGGAGTCTCTCATTTGGTATCAGCCATTGATTGAGGTTCTGGCTCTTAGCCTGCCACTTTTGGTCAGTAAGTAGAATCAAAATATAAGCAGGGCTATTGTAATCATGGTATAATATTACTAATATTGTTGCCCAAATTGTTTATAACTTACAGGTTTGCTATTTTATTCTGCCCCATCCCACTTAATATTATCTTCTCTGTTTTAGATACTGGTATTCCACATTATGTTTCTGTATGCTGGTCATTGCATAATGATAAGCATTGATCGGAGACATGAGCTATTCTGTTTTGGTTTTTTAAAAAAATCTATTCACAACAGAAATGATGACTGGCTATTGGAAACAGAGCTGAGAGAATTTAGAGACACATCTGTTTCACCCAACCAGTTTGTATTTATAATAATAAATAAATAAATACCCTTCCCTCTCTTTCGAGGGGCGGGACTCATTATTTAGTATGGAAAATACCATTATATTCATATGTATTAGTTCCTGGGCAAAGTACAAAGTGTTGATTTTTACCTTTATTTTATTTATTTTATTTATTAACTTCATTTTTACCCCACACTCATCTCTCCAAGGGGACTCGGGCCGGCTTACATGGGGCCAAGCCCAATAACACACAATAACAAAACAGTAGCAATTATAAAAACAATACAATCAATAAAACTCAGACACAAGCTGTAACAGACAATTTAAAACAATTTCGGGGGGGGGGGGCACATGTGATTGTTAAAATAAACACTGGGTGTAGACAGATAGTTTGCATATAGCAGGGAGGACAATATGGGGCAGACACACAACAGATAATTACAGTGCTACTGAGGACTTTGCAGAGAATGAACATGGCAGGGCATCATTTACTTCATTCAGGGAAGGCACATTGGAACATTGGCTCCTCCTAAGGACTGCCAAAGTGGGTGCTTGTCCTTGGGAAGCGCATTTCAGAGTCGGGGTACCACTACAGAGAAGGCCCTGCATGGTTTGGATACAGGTTACCTAAAGGACCACCTTCTCCCATAAAATCCACCCCACATGCTTTGGTTTTCTGGGGGTATCTGCTACAACTAGCCAGAACTCGACTGGCAACTACCACTTAGAGGACCTTTCCATCAGTTGCCCCATGACTGTGGAACGACCTGCTGGAAGAACTCTGACAGCTAAATGAGCTGTTGGAATTTTAAAACCATGTAAAGACCTATCTCTTCTGGCAGGCTTACCCAGATAGCCTTTAAGCATGAATTTTAAGTGTCCTTTGTTTGAGCTCTGTTTTGTGTGTTTTGTCATGTATATTGTAGAGATATGTTTTGGTGTGTAACTTTTATGGAGGTATGTTTTAGTATGTGTATTTGTAGTGTTTTTGCTGTGCTTATGTATTTTCATTGTTTTGTAACCCATCATGAGGAGAGGTGGGTAAGAAATAATAATAGTTGTTGTCTACACCAGTGTTTCCCAACCTTTTTTGAACCACGGCACACTTTTTACATTTACAAAATCATGGGGAACACCACCAACCAAAATGACACAAAATGACACTCTACATTTACAGGATATCTATGTTGTGTTCATCGAAACAGGTCCAGGTTTCACACTGAGTGTATAAATACATTTAAAAATATATTAACTATATGTATTACTGTGTTTGGCAGGAGGGAGAAGAAACGGTATTGGAGGTTCCAATTTCCCACGGCACACCTGGTGATTTCTCACGGCACACCAGTGTGCCACGGCACACTGGTTGGGAAACACTGGTCTACACTGTATAAAAGCGTTCTGTAGCTGCTGATCAAGAATGTGGGGCTCTTATGTAAATATTCCCTTTTTCTCTTCCAGCTACATTTAGATTCTGAATAGGAATACAGATTGAAATGTCAGTGGGTGATATATTAAAAGCTTTATTTAGAGATATGTGGGCTTTCTTGAAGACCTTTCTCTGCCATACAACCATTATGATGAAAAGGTGAATGTACTGTTTTCAGGTGGTGAGGGAGGGGAGCAAGAAAGAAGAGTCTGGAAGGAATTCTGTAATGGTCTTGGCATGCCCATTGAAATGACCTGCATATATGCCCATATTACTTACTGTACTTCTAAAAATCTATCTGTATTGTGACAGTTTTTGGATGCACGTGTTCCTCCAAAAAGTTTTCGGTCTCCTCTCTTCCTCAATAGCTTTGTGAGTTTTTCATACACATGTATTTTGCAGGAAAATAATTTCGTTTCTAGAGAGACGAATCCTAGGGACTCAAGGGAAGGCTCCATCTTGTGGATGACTTTGTGGAGAACAGTTTTCCTACTGATAGAGACTCTTTTTATAAAACTTGTTATACTGTAACAAGTTATACATATGCCTCTCATACGCCTAGGCTAATTATTCTGTGAGACTGATTCCATGGCCTACTTTTCATATTTAGCCATGAGCTAAGTTAAAACAAACTGTTACAACTATGAATGCAAAGTAATATTCCTTCTGAATAACTAATCCCGGGTAAATTAGCTTTTTGGTGTCCTTTAAACAATTTTAATGGGTGGAATTAGGTGAACATGTGTTAATGGGTTATTTAAGACTGGGTTGACTGTGGCAGCAATAAAATCCTTTTTTTTTCATTTGTTGCTTCTTGAGTCATTTTTCACAATATGCTTATACTTCCCATTAACTACCATTGCAGGCTGGTTATGGCATTATATTTCCACACAAAGAAAAACAGATGCAGATCCTTCTAAGACAGGAGTAGACAGTTATGCACTGTAAGGTTTTTCTTCATTTTCCCAAACTACATGCCTGTAAGATTTACTTTTTCAATGCTAATTGTTGGTGTCTTAAGCTGTAGGGATATACTTTTAATTCAGTTATAGGATGGTGAAAATGGCCATTCTGTTTCTTGTCTTCACCATTTAAAGTTTATTTTTTTAATTAAAATTTTTATTCTGAAAGGAAAGAAAATCTGTATAAAGTTTAAATTTTGCTGTGTATGCACATAAATGCAGAGGAGAAACAGCTGCCCAAGAAGAATACAATTCTAGGGAAAGCATTGTACTGAAGGGTATATGTTCCAATCCCATGTATGTTTACAGAGGAATATGCACTATTATGTTAGATAATTCTTACTTCCAGAGTAGGGTTGAAAACTTAGCATCATTGCTGTTTCTGAATGCCTGCAAAAATAAACATTCCCAAGCTAGAATGTTATAGCAGAGTAGCATACAGTCTTCAGAGAACAGGAGTGAGGAGTGGAGGGTTTCAGTATACTAATCCTGAAAAGCACTGTCCATAAATCAGTGAATACACTGTCTAGCTAAAGTAAGTGTTTCTCATGGCACAAAATGTAAATACTGTCATTTGCATTCTAGGACAGTCAAATATCTGCACAACCAGAGCCTTAAAAGTAGACATCTTAGACATCTAAGTACCTTAGTCTTTCATATTACTCTTCCTACAATGTGAAGATTCCAAGCTAGCAGCATTTGGACCATTTACACATATTTACAACTAAAACGGGGATTAGAAAAAGGGAGACTTGAAAGAGTAGTCCAAAATTCAAATAGTCTATTTTATCCTTATAATGATGATGAGAGAGTCCGGTAAACTTATCACATATAGTTTGATTATCTATGAAGTCTTCTCAATCTTTCTTTAATTTGGCTTTCACTCTGTCATTAGTTTTTTTTCTTGTAGGACACATTTGTCCTGTGGAATCAGACATTCAAAGGGGCTTCATTGTTCTCCTCCTCTTACATTGTGATGCAGATTTTCCTATTACCTTCTTTTCCACAGATGCTGATGCAAATGTTTTCACAAATAACAAAATGCACCAGGAATGCTAACATAATCCTTGGGCTTCAGCTGGGTGTTGCAAAGTATTTTATTTATTTATTTATTTATTGTTCATTTTTATATACCACTCCTCCCTGCAGGCTCAGGGCGGTTTACATAAAACAACAGATTAAAATGCAGATAAAACACTTTGTTATATAAAACACAAGGACATGGTCAGAGTTGTCCGGGGGAACTTGGATTGAAGGCCTGCTTTAAAAGGGTCATCTTGCAGGCCCTCCGGAAGGGGGCTAACTCCGTGATAGCCCAAACGTCGTCTGGTAACGCGTTCCATAGCGTCGGTGCCACCGCGGAGAAAGCTCGTTGTCTTGTCACTGAGAGGTGACAGGAACGAACTGATGGAATCATCAGAAGGTTTTGTTCTTCTGAGCGCAGAGATCTCAGGGGAACGTATGGGGTGAGGCGGTCCCTCAGGTACACTGGCCCTAGACCATACAAGGCCTTAAAGGAAAAAACCAGCACCTTGAAAACAATCCGGCACTCTACTGGTAGCCAGTGCAATTGCTGTAGGATTGGTGTGATGTGCTCTCTCGCAGGTGCTTCCACCAGCAATCGAGCGGCAGCATTTTGCACCAGCTTGAGTTTCCGGGTTGTTGACAAGGGAAGGCCAAAGTAGAGGGCATTACAGTAGTCTAACCTCGAGATGACCGTCGCCTGGATCACCGTAGTGAGGTCATTCCTGGATAGGTAAGAAGCCAGTCGCTTAGCTTGTCGAAGATGGAAAAATGCTGTCCTGCTAACCGTGGAGATCTGAGTCTCCATCGATAGCAGTGGGTCTAATTGAACCCCCAGGCTTTTTACCAAAGACGACGGGCTTAGCCGCTCGCCATCCAGGGTAGGCAACCAGCACTCGCCCATACCAGGATGACCCAGCCATAGGATCTCCGTCTTCGATGGATTCACCTTCAGCCATCCAGTCATGGCTTCATGGCATTGATGGAAACAATCGGGTACGGTGTCCGGCCTGCCATTTTGCTGTTGCTTCAGTGCTGAAATTACTGCAACAAGAGGGGGGACATGTTGGAGCTCAGCCTGTGATTGTGTTTCAGGATCAGGGTGCTTTGGATGTGTGGAGTGATGTTAACGAGGTTGAAGATGAGTTTCAAGATGGCAATGGTTTGGTCAGTGATATTGATGCAGAGAATGACCAGGAGACCCACCCATCCCCTTTAAACCCTGTTTATTGCCTTTTTACCTTGCAACACCCTGAATCTTGAATGAGAATGTCCCTGAGGGGTGTGGGGATGCTGGTGTGCTTTCTGAATTGTTACCAGAGAGTTCCCATGAGAGAGAACATAAAAACAGCCTGGCAACTGGCCCAGCTGCAGAAATTAATGAGCAAATATACGAGTAATGAGCAAATAGATAGACAAGAGGAGATCAGTCAAAACAGGAGAGCCAAACAGTGGCTTCGGCATTCTGTCAGGCTCAGACAGAAAAAGATAACAAATTCCTAGCTAAAGCAAAACCAATTTCTGAGCGCTAGTGTCATAGTTAACGAGGAGATAAAAGTCCCAAGTTTCGGACATGTAGTCAGATGAAGCATCGTTTGGAATCAAGCTAGGTTCTCGTCCTTGTTTCATGAAAGCCTTGCTTGGAAGATTCATGCTTAAATACTTTTTGTTTCATGGGTTTTGGTCCTTGAATTCTATGATTGCATACCCATGCTTTGGATTAATGTTTCCTAATTTCCTGGATTTTCTCAGAGAAGTGTGGACTTTGTTTTCATGGACTTTGCTGAACTCTACCCTGGACTAATTTGTTCCTGCTTTAATATGTGTGATATTAACAGTCATGCTGAGTTGCTTTCTCTGAAACTATTTTCTAAGAGTGTTCTTGTTTTTGTCATGTGTCCTGCTGTGAATATTTCTACTTTGCCATTTTTATCTTCTTAAAGTAGAGCGGATTGTCTTTCTTATTCCCTTGTAATGCACACCAGACTGTAAAAACCTGTGATCATTAATAGGCAAAGTTCAAAAAAAAAGTGTTAAAAACAAGGTTCAGATAAAGATCTTTCCAACATATGGGGGTAGGATGTTCACACAAAGGGTTTCCTAGCAGAGGAATATGCATGCCTGCCTACCTGGCTGCTATTGGGCAGATTTCATCTTACAGTGTTGAATGACTTTCATGCAACTAAACTCTAACTTTATTTGGAACAGGAGTGATTATTTTTTTTAAAAACCACTGCATCATATTAATTCCTTCCTCTCCCTCTGTAATACAGATTGGTTGTTCCCTGACTCTATAGTATGAAGTTGCAGTAAGGGAATTGCAGAATTATCCTATGCACACTCATGTACGCATCTAGAAATGTTAGTAAAAAAAATCAACCCAATAAACCTAGATTGACTAAGCCAATGTGAGTACTAGACTTGTGCAGTTTGGCCAAAGGGTATGCCGTCTTGGGTTCCATTGTTGACTAACTCTCATTCAGTTTACCAGGAAGTTACTAAAAATGGGAGAGATGTTGCCATTTTAATTCAGCAAATATTCGGCCAATTGGCTACAATGGAAATTTTAAAGGCTCAATCCTGAGTCATTTTAAGGCATATCTGCACGAAACCTACCTCAGTTTTAGACCCCATTTACAAGTTTCAGAACAATTCACCAATCTACCAAATTTTTAGAATTATTTTAACTTTGAACCATAACAGTTTTTTTTAAAAAAATAAGACAGACTGCAAGAGAGGGTTCTGGGAATTGTGTCTATTTATTCTAAGTCAACGAGAGCATGGACACAACTAGGCTTTTTATTGGCTGAGAAACAGAGAGATATAAAAACTTTAACTCCCATCATGCTCTGAGAGGAACTCAGAGACTTTTCAATGCTCACTCTATGCAATGCTCACTCTGGAAGAGAAGCGTATGAGGAAACTTTCCAAAAAAAGAAATGGAGGGATGCTGTTTCTGCTGGAGAGGGAGAAAAGAAAAGTCATGGCAGATCCATGCCTCAGGTATGCAGACTTAACTCCTTCCTCTCCAGGGACCGATAAAATCTGGCTCCCTTAATCCATTTTGCTGGGCTTTGCGACTCCCTCCTCCCCATTCTGTTTTTAGATATTACACAAAATGGTCCACCAAATATTACAAATCATTTTCATTTAAACCGATTAGGGCTCAAGTCTAGTGAGTACTGAACCTTGATTCTTACATATAAAAATAAAGTATCCTCTTCTCTGTGAAAAGTGGTTAAAGGTAAGATATTTTTTCAAATATTTTTTTATTAAGAAGATTATAAAATTTAAAATAAGAGGGTTTTTTTTACATCAAAAGTCGGAGAACATATTCAGTTTGGATAGTAAAGTGGGAACAGTAAGAACCGAGTGTGGAGAAAAGGAAAAAGCCCTGAAGAAGAAAATGGGAGAAAAGGGGTAGGGTCCCTTCCCCAGAGAGGAAAAAAAACAGAACAAGGAAGAAGAAGTAAAGAAAAAAAATCATTTATTGACTTCCATCTAGTCTTTGGTGGTCTTTAAATTATTTCTTTAATTCACTCAGATTTATCTGTTTTCAAAAATTTTCCGCTTCACCTCTATTTCTTCCTTATTTATGATTTACTCTCTTTAAATAATAATTTCTATTTTCCATTGTTTGGAATACTCTTTTACTGGATCCCAGTTTGTAGATTTCTTAGGAGTCCCTTAGTTTGAAGATACCCAGTAGGTTAATTTGTCCATATTCATCTATCTACCTTGTTCTGCCATTCTTCTTTTTCGGGTAAGATCTGTCAGCGTTTAGCATAAGTAGCCCGCAGAATGACTCTAGCCCTTGTAACTGTGATAAAATAACTCATAAAAGAAAACACATGAGTCTTTCACTTTAAGTAGAAAAGAAAATGAAGTTGTATTCACAGCATACAAAAACAGAACAGAAGAATTGCTCTAACCAAAATGTAACACAAAACAATATCTTCGGTGAGTTGTCTTCATTCAACAGCTAAATGCAGGAAAATAACAGGAAACAATATACAGTCCTTCTTCCTTTGTTGTCAGTAGACCGACCTTGTCTTGTATAAAGAAGATTTTATCTTCAGGACACTGCACTAGCACCAACCAAAGGCTTTTCCAGCTCAGATCGAGCCCTCAAGCAGAGCATAGAATGCAATGCTCAAAGTACAACCACACCGTAGCTTACTATATACATAATATAACAATACACTCAATTAACACATCAATTAACTGTGTCAGCTGCAACAGAAATAGCCCTGATCCTTTCCAAAACTTAGGAAAAGTACATTGCAAACTCTTAGTAGCAACAAGATCTTAGTATGTCAAGGAAGAACCTCAAAGAAGCATCAGCCTTCTCTGCTCTCTCTGCTGTGATGCTATGCTTGGTCTTTTTGAAAGCCTGAACAGGAAAATCGCAGTGGCACCCAGAGGCAGCTGACCCCCATGTTGCTTTCACCTCTTTACGGAACGACTTATCCATGGGTCATATCAAAATCCATAAATTTAGTCCCAAAACTTGTCCTCAACTTACACATGAGGATGACTTCTACATGAATATGTGCAGTATTTACAGCAATCCTGAAGCAATGCAGCTCAGTCTAAGATAATCTGTACATTTTACTGATCATTTAAGAACACATTGATTTACACAAATATATTTCTGTGGATCTTCATTAAAGTGATACATTTCTCTGGGTTTTATCAATCAACCACAGGTAGAAGAGAACTTATAATCACATTTGGTTTGCATAAATAGTTTTAAATATGCTACTATGAAGTTTTATAATGAAGTTTTCCTCCCTGGCTCATTGTTAAAAGGATATCTTTTTGGAATTTTATGAGTTTTGGAGAACATTCTTTAAAAAAGTTGCTTCCTTAAGTTGAATGTAAGAATTGTCTGAACAAGTTCTGGCTGGATGAAGCAATAACTGACAGGCTGAACAGTCTTGCTATGAACTGGCATTGTATAGTAAAGTCAAGAGCTACAGATATCTTATATGTCTCGGAACATAGTTGCCATCCAGTTTTGATTAAACACTTGGAGCTACTGCCAGCTGTTGGTTTTTTACTTAGCAAACAAAATGTGCCCCACAAAAGAAGCCCCCAACTTCTCTCCTTGAACTTTCCACATTTTGATTGCTTCTCTGTGGGAATTCTGTGATGGGCATGCACTTGATGCAAAACAGGAATGCATCCTTCTCAAAGTGGAGAATCCCTCAGGTATTCATTTTCATTAGTGTGGCTTAACTAATTTTCTGTTGAGTTTGACAGCTGATAAAGATTTCCTGTCCTTTTTCCAATCTGCTTGCGATACTTACTGTTCAAATAGACAAGCTAGCATTCTTCCACCATTTGCTCATCTGCTACAGCAGCAGTCGCCTGAGTGATGAATATGCTGTTAAGAAGGTAGAGATGAGGGTACTATTTATGGAAATGATGGAGGTGATGGCAACTACATCTTCCTGTTTCCCTGGCCTCTGGCGTGGGTACCCTTAGGAGATTTTTCCAGAAGTTATGGGCAAAACTGTTTTTGATGTATTTTTTATTTTTTAAGTGTTTTTATGGTTTACTTGGGATGTTTTATGTGCTGTAAACCACCCTGAGCTTCGGATAGGGTGGTCTACCAAGCCGAAATAATAAATAAATAAATAAATAAAATGATGGCAGTGTACATACATAGCCTGTGCTGCTAAGCACTAAATACATCTGGACATTTTCCTTCTGTTGTTGCTCAAAGCCACATTTCATGACTTTTTAAGCCTACACGGAATAGCAGAAGATCTTGGGAGTTTTATGGGTCCGGCGGAGTTGTTCCGAGTAGTGAGAGGGTTGTTGAATCCTGCCGTTCCGGATGGGTCCCCTGACGACTCGGCGCCCGCTGTGAAGCACTTGCTCTGTTCTTTGAGGACAAAGTCGCTTTGATCCGCTCTGGCTTTGACCCCATGTTAACGGCAGTCTCTGAGGATGTAACAAGAGCATCTGCTTGTCCGGTTTTGATGGATTCGTTTCAATCTGTTCAGCTCGAGGATGTGGACAAGATTCTTGGGAGAGGCGAGAGCGACCACATGCATCCTAGACCCCTGCCCATCCTGGCTTGTAAAGGAAGCCAGAGGGGGTTTGGCAGAGTGGGTGAAGATGGTGGTTAATGCCTCCCTTCGGGAAGGCAAAATTCCAGCCAGCTTAAAACAAGCTGTTATAAAACCGCTGTTGAAGAAACCATCACTGGACCCCACTCAGCTTGACAGGGGGAGTGTGTCCCTGTTGGTTCTGCTGGACCTCTCAGCAGCCTTCGATACCATCGACCATGGTATCCTTCTGGGACGCCTCGCTAGAATGGGCCTTGGAGGTACTGCATTGCAGTGGCTCCAGTCCTTCCTTGAGGGTCACTCCCAGAAGGTGTTGCTAGGGGACTCCCTTACAACTCCCTTGCTGCGCCAGCTCCACTGGCTGCCAATTAGCTTCTGGGCACAATTCAAAGTGCTGGTTTTAACCTACAAAACCCTACGGTTCTGGCCCAGTTTACCTGTCTGAACAGATTCTCTCCTACGAACCATCAACAACATTAAGATCCTCCAGAGAGGCCCTGCTCTCGGTCCCACCGGCTTCGCAAGCATGGCTGGTGGGGACGAGATACAGAGCCTTCTCTGTGGTCGCCCCTCGGCTATGGAACTCTCTATCAAGTGATGCTAGGTCTGCCCCCTCTCTGTTGTCCTTTAGGAGGCTGGTGAAGACCTGGATGTGGAACCAGGCCTTCCCAGAATAGGCTGATATTGGCTATTGTCTGAATGTATGACCATGTTTACAGATTGAGTGGAATTGTTTTAATGGCGATGTGGTTTTATGCTGGGATTTTTTTGTATTTTAATATGTTGTTGTAGTTGTTTTAAAATTGTATAGCATTGAATTTTTGCTGTTATGCCGGTCTGAGTCCCTCGATAGAGGTGGGAAGGTCGGGGTACAAAAGTTTTAAATAATAAATAAATAAATAAATAAAGGGTCTACTACAGATAGGTGTCATGCTGTATCTGTACTCAGAAATCATCACAAACTCTAAACAAGCATGTTTTTTTTCGCAATGGGGTTTCAGTAATATTTTGTAGATTTTTTCATTTGATAATGAGGATAAGAAGAGGAGTCCTGACATATTGAGATACCCACTGTATCAGTTTTCACAAGATTTCTTCACCCTGTGCAAAAGTGAAAACAGCATTTTTGGGGTCCACAAATAGCTATGCCCCCCAAAGGCTTTTTGTACAGAATGTGATGCATTTTTCAGAAATGTGCCTTTAAAGTGAAAGAACTATTCCCTTTTTATTTTGTTATTCTTTTCCCACGTCTGCCCTTAATCTACCTTTCCCAATCCCTAACTTCCCCTGTTTTTCATTTTAAATTAACATGTAATGTTAACATTTAATAAAAAATATCAAAAAGGGTGAAAGAATCTTCTCAACCACTTCCCATATGAAAACACAATTTAACAATAGATAGAACACACAAAATCTCACTCTACAGAGAGAAATCTTTTGAAATCTTTTATTGCTTGTAAAAATGAAGAATGAAAGTTTACATAAATAATTTGCATTGAGGAATTCAAAAGCAACAAAACATCAATGGAAAACAAATGAAGGTATAGGAATACAGGACCAGCCTTAGTAATGTGTCAGTGTCATAGTCATTTCTTCCTCCCAACATCATAATACAATAACTTTATTTTGTACCTTACCTCCATCTCCCCGAAGGAACTTGGGACAACTTACATACGGCACAATGTGCCTGGAACAATGCAAAAAATAAAAACACAATTCAATAAAAGATAAAACCACAAGCATATAAAGTAATTATTTCAACTCAAAACAGCGCTTAATAACCTATGGTGAGAACTGTCATAAAATATGGCCAACCGTAACAAGACACCACAAAACATGTTTTACAGCAAGTGACATCCAAATAGTATTACAATAACAAATGAATGGTTGTATGAAAATATCAGTACTTTGAAACTGTGTAAATTGTTTAAAACATGACAGTAACAATAGAGTGCAACATACACATTCTATTAAAATATCTTTCTATGTAAGCAGTTGGTCACCAAGTGCCTGCTCAAATAGAAGCATCTTTCTTATCTGGCAGAAGGAGGGGGGCAGGATAGTCTCACGTGGGAGAGAATTCCTAAGGCTCTCACCCATCTCCCACAACTGTCCCTGTGACCTTATCATAATATTACCAACACCTTTATTATTCTACAATGATTTAATATATTTAGTCCTTTTCTGTATTACCTTTGATTTCATTTATGTTTTGTGTTATATAAATGGTTCAGATCACTCATACATGTAGCACACATGTGGCCTGTTGTTGTTGTTGTTTAATATCAAGATATTTTTAAACACATTTAAAACAAAGATCAACTTTTAGTTACGCCCATTATTATAAATTTTTCTGAAGAACCAATTCAAAGTTGAAAACCTGTTGAAATGAAAAACATATTTGCATCAAGCAGGGTGGGCAAGAAGGAGAATGTTCTCTGGGAGCAACCACTGAGAAGGTTCTCTCCTCCTGTGTCTTCTGTTTAATTGGAACAGTGGTTTCCAATATTTTTTTTTAACCAGGGACCAGTTGACCAGGGACCACTTTACCTGGAACAACTCTCCAACATTAGTACCAAAAAGATTACAAATCAGTTTTTTTATCAAGTTTAGATTCGGTTTGGTTATTTGGGGTGCTGATTCAGAAAATTGCATTGGATAGATCACATCAGCTCTTGTTTCTGGTACAGAACCTATGCCATCCAGTGTAGTTGCCATCTGCTGGCCCACAGAAAGCTATCTATGTATATAATAAAAGTCAGTTTTTGTGGGCGGTGAGTGGGTGCGAATATGTGCGATTGGCTGCAACTGTCGGATTATTTGCATAAATGGCTGTGACTGGCCAGACTCCCAACATTCCAACACAGCACAGAGAGGAAAAAGAAGGGCCTGAGGCAGGCATAAATGGCTGGAGTTGAAATTAGCCAGTTGACAATTTTTTCTGTTGGAAATGGAATATTCAGTACCTTCACCCAATACACTTCTAAGGTGACTCAGAGGGAAAGCAAAAGGCCTCAGGCACTCAGCCACTGCGGCCCACAACAATGACGGATCAGGACCAAACATAGCAAATAGGGGCCCACAGGCCCACTACACAACCTGGTGTGATTTAGGGCAGGATGGGCCACGAATGATGGGATTTGCAGTACCTTCACCTCATTCACTTCCCAAACAACACTGCAGCCCCTATACATCACAGACCAGACCCAAACTTGGCACACAGAGTACCCATGACCTACATCCTGGTGCAGTTTTGAGTGGGACAGACCACGGATGATGGGATTTGAAGTACCTTCAATCACTTTCTGAGACCGCTGCAACACTCATCCTGAGACTTCCAGTACCTTCCCTCACTTCCAGACAGCACTGCAAGCCTCATCCAGAGAATGATCAAGACAAAATGTAACACACACAGCCCCCATGACCCACTCAACATCCTGGTGCTGTTTGGAGGGGGATGCACCATGGCCCTCTCGCAGTACCTTCACTAAGTTCCTGAAACCACTAAAAGCCACATAAACATCTAATAGGAACCAACCTTGGCACACAATGCCTTCCTCAAATAACCCGGGCACCGCTGGGTCCTCAGCTAGTATTTACTAAGCCTCAGCACTATAAGAGAGTTCCATGAGATCAGTTGCTCTCATTCCAATGGTGTAGTAACGGTGTAGTAACGGTGAGGCTGCGGACCATATTTTAGTTCTTGTGGATCACTGGTTGTTGACGGACCACAGGTTGTGAACCACTGATCTGGAGGAACTGTATGTAAGCCTTCTTCTGAAGGTTGTTATACTGAGATAGACTCATATAGTGAGCCAATGTGATGTGGTGGGTTGTGTGGGTTTTATTCCTGGTATGGCTTCATGAAGGGAGAAAAAGCAAGAAAGGGAGGGAGGCTGGAATGAGTACAGTATAAAGAAAAATATGCTTCTGCCTCTTCACTCTCTGCTTCCTTGCCACAACTTTGTGCTTCTATCATTTTAAAGTTGATCTTTTCTTATTATTCCATGTGAATGTGCTGGTTATGCTTTGCTGTTACACTGGCCAACACTAATTTTGTTGCCTCATATCCTTGATACTTGGTGTGCTTACTAAAGAAAGATATATTATTAGTTACTTCATTTTTAAAATACATTTCTTTGAATTAATCCGAATGTCTCAGGATGTTTGAAATTTGCTCTATCAACTGCCATCAGTGCATAGCAGACTTATGGCTGGTGCATGACCTCAAAATCAATGCAGTTTAAAGTGGGATAGAGTTATAGGATTGTCCCCTCTAGGCCAGTCCTTCTCTTTATGGGCATTGGATTAGCATATTCATCCTTTAGTTTGCTTTACTCTTGTGGGTCTGAGTCCCACTGCCTGTGACTTCTCTCTAACACAATGAGTACAGTATATCCCACTTACTGCATAAAGTCTTTGGTGAATCTAACTAACATGGTGAACTAAACTACTTATGCTAGTTTACATTACAGCAAAAGTTTGGTTTTGTCAAGGAAATTAGTACAGAATTCACATTGATATCGGAGTTGGATATCTGATTCCTTCTTGCCCCTCTCCAAGATAATTAGTTTGATCATATTTAAAGAATGTATGCCTGATGAAGTGTGCTGCGAGAAGTGGTGGGTGTGGATATCTCCTACTTGGCCTCTTTTCCTCTCTCATTATGATTTCTAAGGAGCCCAACAGTAATGATTCATTTTGTTCTCTCTGCTCCAATTTCCAGGGTTTCGTTTAATAAAGAAATGATGTTTGTCTACAACTCTGCTCATTATCTGGAAAGGGGGGCAGGATGGGATGGATGGGGCTTGATAGTTCGTATTCAACCGTAATACTTTGTGTCATGACATTTAGCTTTGCTCTGAGAATGTCTCCTTCTTTTCCCAGTCTCCCTTTACATTCCAAATCCCATGGTTTTTGGGGGATGGGGACGGGGGGGACGGACGACGACACGGGACAGACTTGTAGATAAGTGTGACATTGCGGCAACTCAGAGCCATAGATATGTTGTGTATTCAACTGTGTCTTGTTTAAATTGTGCTATTATATTGTGCTGTACTTATGTAGTAGCTGCTTTTCATGGAATTATGGCAGCCACATTTCAGGAAATGGACTTCAGGCTTTTCTTTGTTGCACACGTCTATATTTACTTTTTTTTAAAGGAAATACCTTGCAACTTTTTATTTCTTAGCAGAAATAAATTTAACTTGTAGCACATCTAGCTTGAAAAAAGTATTTATGAATGTCTGGAGACATTAGAGTTTGGAGATGTTCTTATTTTCTTGCAGAGAGATGGTTGTGAAAATCTCATACCGGTTTAATAACCTACATTTTCAGAGACAACAGGTGCAGTTATTTCCTCAGAAAATGGCTTCTTTTCCACTCGCCTGGAGAAATGCCCCCCACAAAATATCTGTGAAAATGGTGTACCCAAAGACATTGTGGGGCACAACTGAAATGTCTAGTGAACTATGGTGAATTAAATACAGTTTAAAACTCAATGTTTGTCTGGCCTTCTTTGATACTGAAGTAGAAATTGATGCTTTTAGCAGAACTAAGGCTAGGAGAAAGTGCTGCTCAGTATAGGCTTTGGAGTAGCGGGGTAGTGTGCCAAGTAAAATGACGAGAATATGCTACCCTGATTGGTACAGAGGCACAAGCCGTGATTTGCCAAAGAACATCATGTGCCCTTTAGATAAAAACGGCTTGGATTGGTCAGATACCAGCCATGCGTGTTTGTTTACAATGATCTTGAATGGCTAGATAAGTGCGCATGACAAGTAACAGTTTTTCCTTGGCTGGTTTCCCGGAAAAGCTGCAGTAGAATTGTTGCGACTTACAGAACAGTGTGCCTCACACAATAGATAACATAGTTTGGGAAATGGAATTATTAACTGCGCAATGCCTTTTAACAAATAGGAGTAGAATGCTAAAGAATGCTTTGTTTAATTGGATGTTAAAATGTGTCAGTGAGTGTCAGCCAATGCGGGGTGTAAAGAAGGGCGGGATAATGGGCTTTGTCGCCATTACCTGTATAAAACCTGAATGCTTAGAGTGTACAGGGCTCTTGCCCTATAGCAGCTTGTTCTGCCGGGAAGGTCCCGTCAGCTGATGTGAAAATAAAGGTTGGCTTCATTTGAACCGTAGTACAATTGTCGCGTTATCCATCGATCCCTGCGCTCGCGCGAAAGCGCCGCCTAAGGTAAAAAGTTTGCCTACAGAGTTTTGGGACTCTGAATTTGCCGCTACAATACCACTAACAATTTGGTGCCCCGAATAGCACTAAATGGTTGTGCTAGGGAGAGAGCCTTTTGATATTCACAGAATCAGGATTTTCCACTGATAGCCTACTTTTCACTATAGTGGGTTTGTAGACCTGCCTTTGAACCAAATTGAGGAAGGAATTCCTACTTTAAATTATGAAGTTAGTGATTTTAAAGGTAATGGATCCTAATGCAATTGTTTTTGCTTTGTGGGGAACAAGTATATAACGATGGTCTGTTAGTTTTTGTTGGAAATAGCAATCTTCTACAAGTCTCCTATACTTGCTCTTTGTTATGTATATAATTGAGATTGCTGACTATATGTATATATTGGTATGCAGTTTCCCCTTAACTCTATGTTGTTAGAGGTTGTGGGAGGGACTACAGACCATGTGACCTTGATCTTAGAATGTTCAGAGTGAGACTCTTTTAGAATGTGTTTGAATCAGAAGTCAATTGGAGTCTGTTTTTGGCTTGAGTCAGTTTGAGTTAGAAGTCAGTGAAGTTGTTTGATGTCAG
The DNA here is from genome assembly GCA_030556195.1 of Anolis apletophallus. Lineage (NCBI taxonomy): Eukaryota > Metazoa > Chordata > Lepidosauria > Squamata > Anolidae > Anolis > Anolis apletophallus. The sequence goes on along the minus strand of JARBWK010000009.1, from coordinate 22,889,556 downwards.
TTAGAGCAGGAGTATAGTCGGTATGCTGCAGCGAGATGTTCAGTTAATACATGAGCCTGTTTGCAGCAGATGCATAGTACAGTATAGCACAGTTTTAAGTATAATTCAGTTAACATGAAGACAATAAGTGATGCACTTGTATGTTAAATATATGAAGTTTGTAAGTAAATCATATATGTTAACTTTTAACTCATTTTGGTCTCCTGAGAGCATGCTTTAAAAGGAATATATTTCATGGGAGAGTAGTTGATATTTTGGGGGAGCAACTGAAATAACACTTCTGAAGATCTGCTATAGATTTCATGCACTGGCATGTCTTTGTTCCTAACAGTTCAAAGAGATAACCAGGTATATCAGTCTCACAGCTGAGAAGCCTAAATTGCCTTGCATGAATACTACTAGCAGATATTTACAACTAAGGAGAAGATTCACTCAAGTGACTTTTTAGGTCTTCTCAGGATGATCATACTTCTCAAAAGGTTACAATCTCTAACAAGATCATGTCTTTTCAAAAGGTTGATTATTCCAAAAAGTGTGAATGACAGTTAATCTCCACAAGGGTCATGCTTCCAAAAGCCTGTGGAGATTTCTGGTTTTACCAATAATTTTGGCATTTTTGTATGTGTGTGTCTGTGTCTGTTTTTGTAACTTACAGCAAGAACTGCCTAGACTGATGAAATAATAGTCCCTTGCATTTTGGAGGCACCCAGCTTAAGTAAAGCAGCACCACATGTATTTAGAGATGTCTATGGGCAAATTTTATTAAATAGTTATGACATTTTGTGAAATCAGTACATTTGTGACTATGAGTTAGAAAAGCAGCAAAGAAATAGAACTGTTCTACTTCTGTCCCACCTTCATCTTCCCTCACAAACATCCTCATCTGTGTACAGCTCAAACATGTACGAAAGGTGTTCATTTTACTATGTCATTAAATGTATACCATATACTGTAACTGACTTAAATAATATAGATTTACAACATCTGTCTCCCATAATGTATTAAGTGCATACATATGGTCATTCACAGCTCGTTGACACAAGTAGGAGAACTGATATTGTACTGTACCCTGAAATGCTATGGGAAAGTTTGAAAAAATAGGAAAGTTTAATTAGTTTGTAATTAACTAGCATGTGTAGTTAGGTACCTTTATAGTGGTATTCTTTTAAAACTACAAAGTATTTAAAGAACAAAAACTTTTGCAAGTGTGTTTAAATTCAAAATGTCTTTACTGCAGGAAAAAACAACTAACAACTAATTAGAAGCAGCATGTTATTTGTAACTAGCTTCTATGAAGCTCTGTTTGTGCTATGCATGCTTGACTTTTCTTCCATTGCAATCCCTTCTTTTTTTGTCCAAATAAAGAGCTTATTTGGGGACAGGATGAGCTGAACATTTCTCTTTAATTTCTTTTTCCCATTTGGGAGAAAAAAAGAACAGTAACCTCCATATGTACCACAAGGACTGTTCTTAAATGCATTTGATAAAAAAACCCGTTGCTGCTGTAGAAAGATTTTTTATTCTTTGTTATTCCTTGTTATTTTCTTTTGGTCCTGGTGGTTGTCTTGTTCTTTTTTCAGGGCTTAGTGCATTCTCTTTTGTTAATTTATAATCCCGTATAGATTACTTCAACGCTCTCTACGTGGGGCTGCCTTTGAAGTCTGCTCGGAAGCTTCAATTGGTTCAACGGACAGCAGCCAGGTTGATAACAGGAGCGGCACTCAGGGAGCATACAACTCCCCTGTTGTGGCAGCTTCACTGGCTACCAGTTTGCTAACGGGCACAATTCATAGTGTTGGTTTTGGCCTTTAAAGCTCTAAACGGTTCTGGTCCAACTTACTTGTCCGAACGCATCACTCCCTATGAGCCATCAAGATGCTTAAGATTATCCAGAGAGGCCTTGCTCTTGGTCCCGCCTGCTTTGCAGGCGCGGCTGGCAGGGACAAGAGACAGGGCCTTCTCAGTGGTGGCTCCTCGGCTTTGGAACACTTTTCCTAGTGATATCAGATCAGCCCCCTCCCTCCTGACATTTTGTAAGAAAGTCAAGACTTGGCTGTTCGAGCAAGCATTCGCAGACGAACTTTAATTAATTGAGACCAAAGATTAGTATGACGGCGAAACGGAAATTGATTTTAAAATTGTGGAGCTGAGACTTGTATTTTGTAGTTTTAATTGTTAATTTATATGGTTTTATATGATTTTTAAAATCTTATTATATGTGTTATATGTGGGCACTTGCTGCCGCTTGTTCACCACCTCGAGTCACCTTCGGGTTGAGAGAGGCAGTATAGAAGCATAGCAAATAATTAAATAAATAAATCTATTTCTTTACAGTATTTCCGTATTGCTTCCCAGGCCACAAGGGTTCCCAAGGTGATGAGCAAAGGACTAATTAGAACAATAAAAAGATGACATTTGAAATACTACTGAAAAAATCCTAAAAGTCTAAAATAGACTAGAACCCAGTTTTGAAAGAGTTGAAACAATTTCAGATGTTGAATGCCCCTGGGACAGAATTTTCCAAAAATTCTGAAATGGCCCTAAACATACAGTATTTCTGCCATCTCGTACTATGTATCTATGCAAACTGGCATTCTCAACTCAGAAAAACATTGAAGATGCTCTAGGTTCTGCAGTATCAAATGTTCCTCTAAGATTTAATTATGTAAAAATAAACAAGTACATCCATATCATTAGTATGCAGATTTGCTTTCATCTTTAATAAATAGTAATACAATTATATATACAGCAAGTCCCCTAGTTGCAAACACCTGACTTAAAAATGAGTCATAGTTAAGAATGGGGGTGAGAGAACAGCAAGTGAGAGAAATTTACCTCCAGGGAAGGAAATTCACTCCTGAAAGAGTTATCATGGGGAAAAGGAGTCTCCACTGAAGGTTTCTCACCGATCCTTGTTTCTACAAGCCAGATTTTCCAAAATCCAATTATCACAGGGACAGAAAGTGAGGTGAAATCTTCTGAGCAAAGGCACAGACAAGCTAAACAAACACCATAGGGCTGTTAACCCTTCCCTATGCTATCCAAACCTTTATATATTTGTCTGGAGCTACAGTTAAAAATGTACCTGTTTCAACTTGCATGCAAATTCAACTTAAGAACAAACCTACAGAAGCAATTTTGTTTGTCACTTGGGGACTGCCTATATAAGCCATTTTTAAAGGGTTATATCAGAAAAGAATAGTCTGAGACACACATCTTTCCAACAAAGGACTTGTAAAACGATCTTATTCCTAACTTGGGGACTGCTTTATATATAAAAAGATTGTTTTAAAATGTATTTCTTTATGATTAAATGTTTGATTTGGATACCTATTTTATATACCTATATACCTTAGTCCAGTGTTTTTCAACCTTTTTTGAGCCGCGACACATTTTTTACATTTACAAAATCCTGGGGCACACCACCAACCAAAATGACACTCTAACTTACTATATTGTACTATACCATTATACTGTAATATTATTAGTACTATTACAAGTATTATAAAATATATAATTTCAATATTGTATTATTTTAAAAGTGTTATCTTGTATTACATTATAATAATATAAATATTATAGGTACATACAATGTATTATCCTTAAAGCACATGAGTTAATCCTGACTTATCATTACTCTCATAGTCAATAACGATATACACCATGACTATGACAAATACTGATAATATAACAATATAATGGCATATACTAAGGGAAAATAATAATATGGTAATACATAGTTAATAATAATAATAAATAATGATAATAATAATATAGCCCATGAGGCTCCTTCCACGTCACGTCACAGTCTCTGAGGCCCAGTAGGCTGCTTACGTACCTGCCCGGAGGCAGGCCCCATTGTTCCCCGCGTCGTGGCAGCAGTGGGCGAAGAGGCAGTAGAGGAAGCCCGTGAAGGCAGAGGCGGCGGTGCCGGCCAGTGCCAGGCTCAATGGCTCACTGGCTCCACCGCCCCGGCTGGCTGGACCAGCGCCAGGCTCGCCGCCAAGTCCAGCACTGCCAGGCACACCCGCCACTGCATTGCCTCAGACGAGGTACTTTCGCTGCACTGGCGTCCCCTCAGGGAAGGGGCTTCTGGTCCCGCCACCTCCGCTGCCGCCATCTTGGTGTTGGGTGGGAGTTGAAGGCCACTGTGATGGGATTGGCCTATTCAAGACTCAAGAGGTTCCAATTTCCCATGGCACACCTGATAATTGCTCACAGCACACTGGTTGGGAAACACTGCCTTAGGCTATGTACAAATTTATCCAGCAAAAAGGGGTAGTGAGTGGAAAAAACTTTAAGGAAACTCTCCTGATTTAGGGCTTTGTAGATCACTCCCAGCACCTTGAATTGAATGTGGTAGCAGATGGGAAGCCAGCATAGCAAGTGTTATGTAGTCTCTGAAATTCACACCTGATAACTGTTTGCTTCATTCTGCACTAACTGGAAGTTCTGAATGCTTTTCAAGGGCAGCCCCACAGAGAGCACATTACAGTAGTCTAAATTAGGAGGTAACCATTACGTGTAGTGCATCAGTGTAATCATACACCTGATATACCATTTGTACTTTCAGTGAAAATATGAATAATATAGCAGGGTTAAGGCAGGGGCCAAGGGGATGCAGAGGAACTGCAAAATGGGGTCCTTGGCTATGGGTAAGGATAGGTAACATTTCCTGTCCCAACCTCAACCCAGGTCATGGTTGTCATATCCCACTTTTTCAAATCTGGTATATACATTGCATATCATGGGGATTACATGAACTTTGCTTGCTTGCATTTTTAGGTGCAGTGGTTCAGATTTTTTTTTTAAAAAAAAAATCTTAGCATAAGTTAGTTATTATTATTAAACTGATAATTAACATTTCCATTTAATTTTTGTAGTTTATCTTTATATGCATCCACTCCACTAATTTTTGACCCTTGGAGCTAAACAGTGATTCTTAAATCCATTGTTTCTGCCAGGCACAATTAAGAAGACAATGCTCCCTTCATGCTTTTCAGTGCCTATAATTATCTTTGTCCAGTTTTGTAACTTGCCTATCTTGTCAGAAGTTCATGATGAGCTTTTGGAACAGACAGCTTGTCTATTTGAATGCATAATGCATAGCTGGGTATATGTGAATCTGTATGAAAAGCATGTAGTGTTTTCCTTGTTCCTGCATCGGAATATTTTTTTTCTTTTGTCCATTTTATGCTTATTTCCAGAGGCTTAAAATGAAAGCTTTGTTTCTGAAATAATGGCTTAGTGTAAGCTTACATTGTTGATCCCCTTAGTAGATGCAATGTAATCCACTTTGGTAATGTGAATTTTTAAACAATCATCAGCCTTTGCCATTAACCTCTGTATATTAATGGTAATGCCCGAGAAAGAACTACAAAGGAATTCAGTGCCCCATTTTAGCATACAACTTAGAGGACACTTCACAACATTAGCTTTCCTTTATTCTCAAGTAGCTTATGTTCAAACCTAGTACAGTATGAAACAAAAAGAAGTGGTTTTTTAAACACCGAAGCTGAATTACGATGTAGTTTTTACTCTGAAATCCATAGGGTCTCCATATGAGGACGGAAAACCTGAAGGCATGTATACACACAACTGAGCTGAGAAAATACTTCTAAGGATAATAATTAAAGTTAAAAAAGTATTTTCTTTCCTATTCTCTAAATTGCAGGTGTGTACTTGGTGTAGAGAAGTAAAAGCATGAAGAGGAGGGCAAACAAAACAAAACAAAACTAATACTAGGCATGCCATACCCCCTCCCCTTCCCTAATGTGTTTTTACAAGGGAAGCAACTGAAGTTTGGTGAGAAAAACTTTAAAAAATCCTGCAAGATTCATTCAATATTAAAATTAGTTGCAAATCCTTAATATTCCGACTACATATTTAGTCTAAAACTTTTTAAATTTTTTCCAACAAAATTAACGCTTTCTGTTTACAAGTTAAAATTTCATCTTTCTCAGATATGTATTAAAAGCTATGCTATATGTGAGTAAGCGGAGTACAAAGTAATAGTTTACGGTATTATCCTTGCTGATATTTATTTTATTATTTATTTCCAGCATTTTTACCCCACTTTTCTCAACCCCCGAGGGGGAACTCAGAGCGGCCTAACAAACACAGTAAAATACAATATAAAAAACCCCAAAACATTCAGCATTAAAATACAATAACATTAACACATCAAACACATTCATTTAAGTTAAAAACAGTGTTCTGTCCATAAAAAGAGCATTGAGCCATATCCACCAACTTGCTATTAAAATCCAGTCCAAAGTGCTGCCTTGTGCTAGTGTGCAAACGCCTGGTCCCACAGCCAAGATTTCACTTTTTCCTTGAATGCCAGGAGGGATGAGGTGGATCGTATATCAATAGGGAGCGCATTCCACAGATGGGGAGCCACCACCGAGAAGGCCCTCTCTCTCGTCCCCACCAACCGCATTTGCGAAGTTGGCGGGAGCAAGAGCAGGGCCTCCCTGGAAGATCTTAAGTTACGAGGTGGGATGTAGCGTCAGATGCATTCGGACAAGTAAGCTGGGCCAGAACCGTATAGAGCTTTAAAGATCAAAACCAGCACTTTGAATTGAGTCCGAAAGTGGACAGGGAGCCAGTGGAGCTGACACAACAGGGGGATGGTATGCTCCCTGTATGTAGCTCCGGTTAGTAATCTGGTTGCTGCCCATTGGACTAGTTGTAATTTCCGTCTTCAAAGGCAGCCCCACATAGAGTGCGTTGCAGTAATCTATTCGGGATGTGACCAGAGCGTGGACAACCGTAGCCAGATCAAACTTCCCATATATTTGATATATTTGGTATACTAACTTGAACTAAACCAAGGAATTTTTTGTTTCTGAATCATCAGCATGTTTACATTAGAGAAAGGTCCATGAAATAAACTGGAATTTATTTCTGCTGAAACATAGATTTTATACTTAATTTGGTCTTTAAATCTGGATCCTTAAGAATGTTCTTGCCTAATAGATAATCTGAGAAACATTGAAATGAACGAAGCGGCGGTGCACAGTCCCCTAGCATGATAAACCATACAATTTTCTACAGTAAATTATAAATTATACATGTTAGATCATTAAAAAGCATTATGGAAAAACAATGCATTTCTCAAAATTTCAGGTTCACCCCCCAACATCCCCAATAAAATAAAATCTCTGACCCTTACTATTTTCTATCCAAGATGACCTCATGAAACAAAACTGCAAATTAAGGCTGTTCAAAGAAAAAAAAATAATGCAGAAAACAGCTGAATGTAGAATTGACATTATACTGTCTGAACCACAGAGAGCAAAGGAAAAGTTACAGCTTAGCACCTGCTACTGGCGTTTCTCAAATCCCTAAAGTGATTTGTGAAAAAAGGAAAAGGAATGGCAAAGTAATTCTGCACAGTAATTAACTTAAAAGGCAAAATACTTACACTTTTGATATGACTCCCATTAGAAAATAACAATCAAAGTTCCTTCTGCCATTAACATATGCCTTAGTTCACCAGTAGCAAGACTATTCTGGCATACCTTTTATAAATCAATTTAAGCAGTTGTGTTACTGAAAGATATGTTTCGTCTTACCATTTTTAGAGCTTTATTTCCTGGGAACTGGGAACATTATGAATGTTTTGGGATTGTGGAGCAATAGCTGAGGGAAGGAGAGGCAATTTATGGGGTTGTAATTATTAGATAGTATTGTTCTGTTAGTAGCTCTGAGTCCCCCCTCTCGGGGGTTGAGAAGGGCCGGGTAGAAATACTGTAAATAAATAAACTAGTAGGCTTGAGCCTGGATCCATTTTTAGCCATGCCCTTCGGCCAATCTGGCTTGGTCAGCTCAGTCAGGTGGCCATAACGCAAGGGCCCAGCCAACAGGGATTCCCATCCGTAACAGGACCACATGGCAGCCGATCATGGCTCCCCCCCCCCTGATTTTCTTGATTCTTTTTTATTTAGTGGGACTGGGAGTTGGGGACATGCAGGATGGGTGGATGGAGTGCACACACACATACGTGTTAGGGGGCTTAATGGGAAGTAACCCTTTTAGCTTACTTTTCTCTTTTCCTTCCTCTTTCAGAATATACTTCTAAAATATAATAATATTTATTAATAATAGTAATCATAGCAAACAAAAAGGATAAGCCTACCTCTCCTCTAGAGCAGTGTTTTTCAACCTTTTTTGAGCCATGGCACATTTTTTTTACATTTACAAAATCCTGGGGCACACCACCAACCAAAATGACACAAAATGACACTCTAACACAGTAGTACATATAGTTAATATGTTTTTAAATGTATTTATACACTCACTTAGTGTGAAACTTGGGCTTGTTTTGATGAACACAACATAGATATCCTGGCAGGAATGGCAGAAAGACACACACAAAGATCTTGCTCAACAGCTGTCAGCTATGGGAAAACTTCGGCCCTCTGGGTGCTTTGGACTTCAACTCCCACCATTCCTAACAGCCTGAGGCCCTTTCCTGCTTAAGTGGCTGAGGGGGAGGAGGAAAAGGGCCTGAGGCTGCTAGGAATGGTGGGAGTTGGAGTCCAAAACACCTGGAAGGTCCAATTTTGCCTATGCCAGCTTTCGATTCCATCGCCACATCTATCTTCAGCCTCTGGCGGTTTGAATATATGTGATTATCTACATGATTTTCTACCTTGTTGCTATGATTATGGTGCTCCTTCTTTAAATTGTCTGCAAACTGTGTTATTGTGTGGATCCCGGAACTGACATTGGATAGCATAGTGAGGATACACTTTGTTTTTTGCACTCACTTCCGTGATTTCATCTAATATTGTGAGTTTTCCATAGAGGAACGCTCCGTGAACTCGCTACTTCCTGGTTCGCAACTCCTCCGATCTATGTGCCAACCACGCCGAACTATGTAAGACTTTTGATTTTCTCCAGCAGGATTGGGTACTTTTAATGTGTTTTTTTGCGTATGATTATGTATGATTAATTGTGCATTTTGTACTGTGACGTAGTGGCGCTCCTTTAATAAGTAAGGGTATTGGAGGTTCCAGTTTCCCAGGGGCACACCTGATGATCGCTCATGGCACACTAGTGTGCTGCAGCACACTGGTTGGGAAACACTGCTCTAGAGTATAAAGTAAAAACAACTTTAAATCCAAACCACATTACACAGTGAAATTGGTTCCACAAAATGCAAAGCACATTGTGAACATTTGTCTGTGCTGCAATGCTTTGTAAAATTTGAAACAAAGGGGCAGGAGCTGCTGAAAAATACCCCACAGGCATAGCTGGTCAGCAGTGGGGTAACTGATCCTCTGGGGCAGATTATTGTCACTCTGTCGCTCTCCCTTCCAGTCCTCGTCCACCCCCCCCCCCCCCCAATTCATATACTTCTGGAGTGATGATACCTTTCTTGGCAGGGTTTTTTTTAAAAAAAAAACCCACTCCAGCATTAGTTCACTGTGGATTCTGGAACCAGATTGAAGCCACCTTCCGTGGATGCATAATCACCTCCCTGGCCTCAAACCTGTTCCAGACATGTCAATCTAATTATCCACACAGTGAAACCAGTTTCCAACTTAAGTGGTCAGTATAGATGAGTTCTGAGAGAGAATGATATGCTCAAGATTTTCCAGTGGGTAAAAGAGAATTCAAACCCTGGACTCCAGTATTCAAACCGTTACGCTATGCTGACTCACTCATTTTCCTATAAGAAGTGCTATACCTCCATAATAATGCATATATATATATATATATATATATAGAGAGAGAGAGAGAGAGAGAGAGAGAGAGAGAGAGAGAGAGAGAAATATGCTTCTTAACATAGAACTCATGGGTTGAGGAATCTGTCATTTAGTAACTGAATGAATCCAAAAGATTTCAGTTGGTTCCTAAAATTACACATCTTGGTGCCAAGCTCTGGTTACTACAAATTTCACTGCATGATCCTGATGTTAGACTGTTCAAAGGCTTAAAGGATCAATACTCTGAAACTTGAAAATCTACCCAATAAAAACTAGTAACCGGCAGAATTCCTTAAATTGTGGAATAGGATCTCTCAATAACTGGGCACTTTCGAATGTATTTTTTGTCTTTCAAGCTGTTGTGTTTTATCCAGTGTTTGTGCATTAAAGTGCCATGTATGTTTCCCAAACAAGCAATTCGATTGGAGGCAACAATGAGATACACAATCTCTTCTTAGACCCACTTTTTATTGTCACATTGTGGCATCAGATTTGCTTTGTTTTTGGTCTTAATTTGCTTTCCTAAAAGGGAGCAAATACAACATTTGGCAAATGCTTTCTGTTGTCTTCCAAGTCAGACAGAAGACTATGGTTAGTGGAGCCCAGTGGGGCTCCTTCTTTTTCTCCAGATGGTTGTGACATTTGAGTAAACCTTGGGGGATTAAAAGCACTCTGAGAGCTCACTGCAAACTCTTGACAGGCTGACAGTCCTAAACTGGAATTTGGGTGATTAAGACAGTCTTGAGCACAGGGCAAAAATCAATAGCAATAAGGATTTTTCAGATCTTATAAGATGTGTTGTGTCTAAATGAAGAAGATAAAGAGATCTGTGAACTGCAGAGAAAAAACGCAGGAAACCTTATTGAACACTGTTATTCAAATGAAATGATTTACATGCCTTTCAGCTCATTAATTTTAAGTTGTCTATAGCCCGCTTGGCTGAATGAGCACAGCATGATGCAGAAGTCCTTAACTTAAATGAGGTTTGCAAACACTCTAAATAGTTACATGAGGGAAGGAACCACAGGAGCTTCTCAGACCTGAGACAAGTTACCTAAACGTCATTATGTATCTGCACCAACTGTTCCAATGCGATAAGAAAGGAAATAACCCAATGTCGGGTTGCTTGTGTGGTTTGTATGATTTTTATGTATTTGTATATGCTTTTAACTGTGTTTTTAACTGTGTTTTTACTGTGTGGAAGTCACCCCGAGCTGGATGGGAGTGGCGACGGACAAATCTAAATCCAAATAAATAAATAAATAAATAAATAAATAAATAGATAGATAAATAAATGTATTCTTTTGGACAAGAATTTACCACTGTTTCTAAGATGATTAACAAGAAGAGTCCTTGAAAAACTGGAGGAAGAGAATTTTAAGAATCTCTAGACAATATTAAGATACACAATTCTAAAATCAATGATTTTCTTACATTTTCATACGAATATGGAGAGCTCATTTTCAAATCTGGGCAAATGAATTAAGAGTGCGTGGATTCCAAAATTTGCCCCTCAAAGTCAACAGGTACATAATTATCAGTGTTAAATATGTCTTCAAAATAATGCATTTCTTCAGAATGAGTATTTCAATTCTGCATCTTCACAGCATTTTCACGAGTAAACCAAACCATGCTTCAGCAGCACCAGCCTGTAAATTGATCTGTGTTATCTATAGATTGCTTTTACTGCACAGCAATTGACTGCCGTAATTTGTGCCTTTCAGTGTTTTCTCTGTTTATCAGAGCATGACAGAAAATCTGGTTTTGTTCTATGATGGAGGATGAGAAGAAAGCTGTGATGTATTTAATTATTCTCCACTCCCCCGCTTCTCTCATCTCTTTTTTTAGGCTGTCTGAGAAGACATGATATGGAATTGCTTTCAGGAAATGTGGAATCAGCCTACTTAAAAGGAAAAAAAATAAGCCTTAAAAGTAGGCACCTTTGTCTAGCAGCATCTATTTTGATGGGTGTATCAGTATTTTCCATTATAGAACAGCTCACTATATAACTTTTATCTGCAGCTACTTATAGATATATTGCCCAAAATCCGTGTTAAATTTCAGTTGCTGAAAAACAGAAATAGGTGGCAAGTTTAAAGTGAAATTTTTTGTGTTAAGTAAATAATCGAAACCTATTGGGCATTTATTATCCTTCTATACTGCATGCAAATAAGTGCAAAAATAAAAAAACCCATTGGTCTTATTGATAGTGCCACACTGTTTTCTCTTTATTTTGTCTCTTCCCTCTTCCTTTTAATGGAACCAACTAATCATATCAGCCTGTTGGCAAAGATGTTAACTCTTAGTAGGGATTTATCCATCTAGTTCAGGGGTGCTCATTAGGTAGATCAGGGCTGTCCAACTGGCGGCCCGGGGGCCGTACATGGCCCCCCAGCCTGTTGGACACGGCCCCCGCTATGCCCCCGGCCGCCATTTTTAATTTTTAAAAAAAAAAAATCTAATTTTTTTTAAAAAAATGGCGGCCGGGGGGGGGGAGGCGGGGCAGGGAGGAGGAAGAGAGCTAGCTCCTCCTCCCTGCACCGCCCCCTCCATCCCTCTCTCCGCGCTGAAAAAGGAGCAGTAGGCGGTGCCAAGGGCAGTGCGTCACGCCAGGCCTCTGACGCGCTGCCCTTGCCTTCTGCTCCTTTTCGCTGGCTCCCCTCCCTTCTGCGAAAGGCAGTAGGCGGCCAAGGGCAGCGCGTCACACCAGGCCTCTGGAAGCCTTGGCGCGCCTTCTGCTCCTTTTCCGCCCCTCCCTAGGAAGGGCGGGGGAGACGCGAAAGGAGCAGTAGGCGGCGCCAAGGGCAGCGCGTCAAAGGCCTGGCATGACGCGCTGCCCTTGGTGCCGCCCCGCCCCGCCCCATGCGTGGCCCGCCCCATGCATGGCCCGCCCCACGCGTGGCCCGCCCCCTGCTCACTGATCACCTACGGCTCCCGAGGTGATCAGTGACACTTCTTCCGGCCCTTGGGTCGGAAGAAGTTGGACAGCACTGATGTAGATCATGATATACTGGTAGATCGCGTAGGGCGCCCTGGTAGATCGCAGGCAGGGCAGGAGGAAGGCTCACTCCCGCCCCACAGGCTCCCGACGCCGCCCAGGTGCAGAAGGATGTTGGTCTGGATGGCCCTTGGAGGTCTCCTCCTATTCTAGGAACCCATTGTTGTTGTTGTTATTATTATTATTACTATCAGAGGCTGAATGGCCATCTGTGAGGAATGCTTTGATTGTGTTTTTCCCTTATGGCAGAAGGAGGTTGGACTGGATGGCCCTTGGAGGTCTCCTTCTACTCTAGGAACCTATTGTTGCTGTTATTATTAATATAGTAGTAGTAGTAGCAGCAGCAGAGGCTGAATGAATATTATCATCATCATCATTATTATGAATAAATTCAGGGGCTTACTATACTCACATTTAGTTGAATTCAGTCTTAACATATATTATATGGCTCTCACTGAAATACATTTCCCAATATTTTGCTTTTATGGCTCTCTCAGTAGTGGGTAGGTAGATCATTTTGACTTGGTTGTTTTATAAGTAGCTTGCATGCTGAAAAAGTGTGAGCACCCCTGATCTAGTTCAAGAATTAATTGAGCTTGACTCTTCCATTTTCGCTGTTCCATGTAATTTTGGATACTTGCTAACATCTTGCAAGTCAGCTGCTTTATTTTACTTATTTACATAGCCATACTGTTTTCGGGGGGTCCCAGAAAGTGGCTTCCAGATAATTGTAATAGAAACAATATCAGACTTGAGCCTAAATCATTATTAATGAAAAGATGTGTAGTTTTCAGAGGTCCGTTTTCATTCAATTTCCAAAAACAGAAAGGGGAAGAGAGAGATGGAAAGACCAGCGAAATGGATTGAGAGACAATATTTTTGGAAAGTGTTAAGTCTGCAAAATACTCAAGGAAGCGGGAATCTGCAGCATCTTTTTCTCTCCCTAGCAGAAGAAATCTCATCCTTTTTTTCTTGGAAAGTTACCTCCTCCCTGGGAACTTGCTTTCTCAGTGGCACTAGCATAGTGGCACTTTCCTCTCAGCACATGAAGTTTTTCCTCTGTGTTTGTCTTTCAGACAATAGAAAGCTTGGTGGTGTCCATGCTCTGATTGTCAGAGAATGGACTCAACCAGTAACTGCAATTCCTAAATGTTATGGTTAAAACATAAAATAATTCCTTAAAAATCAGTAGATTGGGAAGTTATTTTGAAACTTGGCAGACCTGCAGTTGGCAGGGAGGTCTACAACTGAGGTAGGTTTCATGCAGATAGACCTTAAAATGGCTGAGAATTGAGACTTTAAAGTTTCCCATTGTAGCCAATGAGCCGAATCTCTGTTGAATTAAACGGAAAACACCCCTCCTATTTTGGGTAATCTCTTGCTAAAAGAAAAAGAAAAGAGGGGTCAGATGAAAACAGACCTGAAAATAGCATGCCTTTTGGTCTGAATGCACATGCCTAGTAAAAAGTGATAAAACACCTCTCTCTCTCTCTCTCTCTCTCTCTCTCTCTCTCTCTCTCTCTCTCTCTCGGCATTACTTCGCAAACGAAGATTATTAGGAAGGACTCATCCCACGCTTTTTACAAGCGCGTTGATGACTAAAGCGCGTTGGGGCCAGTGTACTTGAAGGAGCGGCTTACCCCATATGCGCCCAGAAGATCACTGCGTTCAGAGGGGCTTAACTTACTTGAAGTCCCGGGTATGAAGCTCTGCAGGCTCTCTACCACGTGGCAGAGAGCATTTTCAGTGGCTGCACCGGTCTTATGGAACTCGCTGCCGCCGGAGACACGAGCCCTGCGAGACCTGATGGCTTTCCGCAGGTCCTGTAAGACCTGGCTGTTCAGGCAGGCGTTTGATGTCCGACCGGCGCATGATTAACAACTTGCCGCCCTGCCGTACCACTGCCACTCTGTATGAATCAGCTATGTCTGGTTATGATTTTATGTGACTGTAAGGGGTTGGGTTTGTTATCTGTTTTAAGATGTAATTTTATGTGTTTTAAATTTTATGTGTGTTTATATGCTGTAAACCACCCTGAGCCTCGGGAAGGGCAGTTTATCAAATCAAAATAATAAATAAATAAAAAGGCTAATCTGAGATAGGCAAGTTTGGTTGCAGAAAGCACAGCAGAAAGTCTCCATGGGTGATGTTGTTTCCAAGTTGCGGTTCTTTCTGTGTTGTCATTTCTCTTTGAGACCCATTCGGCGTGTCTTCTCGAAAGAGGCCGCAGCATTGTGGATAGTGTGTCTCCATGCCTCCCGATGTGAGGCCAGGGTGGACCATTGTTGGTGATCAATCTAGCTGAGCCTGAGATGTTGTTTCAGGGAGTCCTTATATCTCTTTTTAGGGGCGCCTCTCTTGCGCTGACCCGTGGCAAGTTCACCATAGAGTATTATCTTTGGGAGGCAGTGGTCCTCCATCACGTGCCCTGCCCAGCGCAGCTGTGTTTTCAATAGCATGGCCTTAATGCTGGTGATCCCTGCTTGCTCAAGGACAGCAATATTAGTCACATAGTCGGCCCAGTGTATATTTAGGATTGTGCAAAGACAGCGCTGATGAAAGTGTTCGAGGAGTCTTAGGTGTTGGCTATAGGTGACCCATGTTTCAGACACCAACACAGCATAAAAAGGAGTAGGTGAAATAGTGTACACAAATTTAACTTAGTAGTCACAGCACAAGAATAAAAGTAAATGTTGATTATTTTTATGCCTATTTTAAGCTACTCATTCTGTTTTTTAAAATTGTTGTTGTTGTTGTCGTCGTGGTGTGTCTTCAAATATTTCTGATCTGAAGTCAAACTTTGTTCAGAGAAGGTTTCCCTTTGCCCTCCTGTGGGGCTGAAAGACGGTGACTTTCCCAAAGTCACCAGTGAATTTCTATGACTGATTTGATCCCTGATCTCTAGAGTCATAGCCCAGCACTCAAACTACTACATCATGCTGGCTCTCATTTTAAAATATACTATATCGTGCAAAAGAAAATTAGAACCATCTTAAAGCATCATGTAAAGTTAAGGATTTATGGTGTGTGTAATCTATCACAAAGTTACTTGCGATACCATGAATTATACTCACTACATAGGGATCAAATAGTTGTTGGCTCAATAAAGGATATTTGTTTCGTAAATGGCCTTTTATACCAGACGTTGCTGATAACCCTTAACATGGGTTGGTTATGTAAAAGTGTATATCACTCTAACCTGAATATTATACCTTGCTTTGATTATATACTATGAAACCAATTTATAACAATTTTGATACCCGTTTCTACTAAATGTCTGAAATTATGCCCCATTAGAGCGTGTCCAATCGAAATTCCTAAGAGTGGCTCTACAGGCTCCCAGATGTGTCCCTAACGCTACCCTGCGATTGGAGACAGGCTTCGTGAAAGTGGAAGCGAGAATATGGACAGCTATTCTCAATTACTGGCTACACCTATGCTTCTCCCCATGTGGTCTTGCCCCCCTAATCATGAGAGACGACTTCCAGTCCACATGGATTAAAACAGTAGCAGCAAAGATCGCAATGCTAGGTTTCTCCCAAGGACAATTGCTAAGCATGAGATGGGACCAAGCCAAGGATCTCATTAAGCAACGGATCCTGGACATAGAGCGCCAATCGGACCTAGCCTATTCCCCAGCCTTCATTGTTAGAGAAGCCACTAGATACCTCACTGTCCCCATGGCATACCTAACAGACCTGGAGGTGCCCAAACACCTAAGGGCTTTTACCCTGGCAAGATGCCATGCCCTCCCATCAGCTGTATTGGAGGGGAGGTATCAGAAGACCCCCTTCAAGCAGAGACTATGCCCCTGTGGGTCTGGTGATGTGGAAACAACTGAGCACGAGCTTCTTCAATGCATGTTCTACAGAGATCTTAGATCCAATCTCATTGGATCATGGCTTTTAAAGTACCCGGGCACAGTGAAAGATGTTATTCCACCCTGCTGCTTTTGGACTCTAACACTGCAATGACTTACAGTGTTGCTAAGTTCTGTGCTGCTGCCCTTAATATCAGACGGGTGATGATTGACATCATAAGGTAACAATATCCTGTCTTTTAAAATATATTTTTATACTGATTTCTAGTCTGATTTTAAATAACTGTTTACTGGGGAGTTGTCCTTCTCCTCTTAGGGTGCTTGTGCCCGCTTTGTGCTGGTCAGTGACCAAAATAAAGTTTTGATTGAATGAGAGTTTTACACAACTGGCATCTAAACAAAATCAATATTTTGAGAACTGGATACAAGGAGCACAAGCCAGTTTAATTTTTTTTTAACTAAATGTCTGGGAGATAAGAGTATCAAATAAGACTCATCATGTTCAGGTTAGCCAGTCTTTTATTTCTGATCCCATTTTTTACTGTCTGTATTCATAGCCATTGGTGGTCAGACTTGGGTGGTGATAGTATGGACTTTCCCTTAATGAAACACTGCCAGTGTGAGCTATTTTTCAAACTGCTTGTGGCTGCTTAACTTCGCAACGTTGCTTGGAAACCCTCTCTCTCCTCCCAACTCACACTGGTCTCATGTTTAAAGCTTCTGAGAACAGGGGTTTATGTCTGGTTGTTTTTTGGTGACCTCTGTGGTACTAAACCAGTGACCTCTTAAATGCAGACTTGTAGCTGCCCATTGTAGCTTACATGTCTGTATAGTTAAAACAAATACCACACCATCACCTTAACAATTATATTGGTGCTTTCTAAAATACCATTTGCATGATTATTTCATGCAAAAAAAGAAATGTACATGCTATTTTTGTAATGAATCTAAACAGAACACATTTCCTCAGGATAACTCTTTAAGGAATTTCCCTTCCTACAGACAGATTTTTCTCACTTCTGGTTATCTCACCATTCTTACGTATGAGTCATTTGTATGTCAGATGTTTGTAACTTGGGGACAGCCTGTAAATTGAATTCACATGTTCGTTTTGTACTTCAATAGTCTAATGTTTATGGAACCACCAGCACCATTAATAGTGTGCAGGTATAGCATGATTTGCTATCCTGCTGCATTCTTTCAAGCACAGCTACTTTTCCTGGAGATAAATGACTTTAAAGAGGACACTATGGATCAGAGAAGTGCCAAATAGGACATGGATTGGACATTTTGTTATACTCCAAATTGCTTCTTTCAAGAACAAAAAACACTGCTTATCCACAGCGTATACATTTAAGTGTTATGATATGTAGTTAGACATATGTGGTTTGTTTCCAAAAAAGCACCAAATACATCTGAATAAATTTTACAGAAATTAAAAAAATGTGCCAAGGATGTGCATTGTTTGCTCTTAAATGCAGTTTTCCAAAACATGTAGTGAAGTGATTTTATACATTTTGATAGTTTTAATCTGTGCATAAAATTCTACCCCTAGGCCACATTTTTTGCCATTTTATGTGGTATGCATTGTGTCCTAACTCCATACTGTTTTCAGTTCCATTATCATCTGTCCCCATTTTATTTTCTAGGAAATTGCCAAAATCGGGAAGGGGGTACCATTTTCGTACTAGTAACATTTGGTTCGTTGGCGCCAATGGGAAAATTTTAGAGGCTCTTTCTTTTGTCATTTTTGTTGCTATCAGGATGGAACTTCCCTCACTTGTAGGCCACATTTATACCTACAAGCCTGCCAAGTTTCAGAATGTTCCACCATTTTAGGAATTTATAAAAGGTTTTTAGCATAACATTTTTTAAAAACCACAAGAGGGGTTCCTGGGAATATCAGCACATGCCACAAGAGAATGGACACAGTCAGCCAGCTAATAAAGAAAAGTGAGAAACAGAGAGAAAGGGAGCACAGAGGCTCTTTCAGTGCCTATGCCATGCAAAATGCTCCTTGGAAAGCGGTGGGGCCCGCTCTGGAGGAGAGGCCCAGGGAAGCTTTTCTCGCCTTTCTCTCTCTATCTTTCTAGCCTTATTTGACTCAAATGGGTACTCTGCCAGGGGGTGGACCTTCAGGAAGGGATGAAGGAAGCTACGGTGGAAGAAAGGAGTGGAGCCGTCACTGCCAGGTACCTCTTCTTGCCTGATTGGCGAGACCGAGGGCCTCTGCCTCAACCTCATCACCCCTATTAGCCGAAAGATCTGGCTGCTCCTGATCTGTTCTGGTTAAGGCTTCAGCTGGATTCTGCCTGGTCCATTTTCTGCAATCTGGCTGACAGATTGCTGAATTTTCCTGAGTCCCAAATTGCCAAACAGAATTCTGCACACCCCTAGTTTTGTGCAAACTCCACATACAGTATCTGTTAATAGCTGAACAATTGCATTTGTTATAATTAATAGGCCTGTTTGATCCATGGTTCTAAAGGCTTCTAAAGTACTTACAAAACAAAAGTTCTAATGGTGAACATTTCAGAATGCTAACAAAACTTTCAAAATTTCGTTATGAATGACAGTTCCTAATTGGTTCTATCTTAAAAAATTGCCAATAATGACATAATAATGAAATGTTGATAGAGTTCTGAAATGTTCACCACCAGAACTTTTATTTTGTAAGTACTTTTGAAGCATTTAGAATCATGGATCAAACAGGCCTAATAATTAATATGTGACATGAAAATGTGTAGGATTAGAGCTAGAGAACAAAAACAGAAAATGAAGGTGGGTCCAAATTTTTGTGAAATTGGCTGCTTTTTATGTCATGACATAAGTTGTGTTTGGCGATATCAAGTTTCATTCTTGTGTGCGTGATACTATTTTTGGGGGGAAAGGGGGACAAGGTTTCTGAACGGGTTTTCTTTTTTGCATGAAGGGTGTTTTTGTGCAACTGTGCATTGTTTTCGAAAGCCCAATCTTTGGATTGGTTGTTTGTTGGTTTTTGATCAAGATTGTGTCCTACCGTACATATGTGGTTTGATAAACAAAATTGAAATGTAACTACTTTTATCCCAAGACATCTTGTATCTTGCAGATAGATTGATGTCTCTCTAAAAACTCTTTGATTTTATTTCATTATTGTACAGAGGTTGAACAAACTTATAACAGTTGATAATGGATTTTTTTCTTTTTCTTTCTTTTCCTTTTTTGATGTTGTGACTTGATATGTCGATATATTCTTTCTCATCACAGATGAGAAAATGTACAAATGTTATTCAAATTGTTATTCTGGATCCAGGGTGCCAACCCTTCCTTGTTGGCATGACATATCCCTAGCAACACTTTGAAGTCCAGGAGTTAAAGAAAGAGCCTCTATTATAGAACATATTCTGTACCTACACTTATGTGCTTAAAAAAATAGACCTTAAAATATAAATGGTATACATACAGTTGATTGAAACTGGAAATATGCTATCCATGTGTTCTCACAAATTCTCGTTAGTTTTTTAAATCTCTCCAATCTAAACATTGGACATTTAAAGTTTTCTGCTCTGAAATGTAAGATATGAGTTCTGTCTTACGAAGCAAGCAATATTCAAGCACAAAGAAAGCTAAGCTCTGTTAAAGCAAAATGTTTGTCAATGCATTTTGAAACTTTCTAAACAATATGTCTATTCCATATTGCTGTCTACACAGGTATGAAAGGTCTACACAAAGCCAAACAGCACATGTGTTGTCTCTTATAATGCAATGTCTGCAATATACGGTCTACACAAAACTCACAATCAGCCCAACAAGCTGAAAGAACGGTCAACACAATATTGAGGTCTGCACAATGGGATATAATGAGCCACAAGTTCCCAAAAGGAGAAGGACCTGGCGTAATGAATAACGCCACCTAATAATGCTTCACAATTGGAAAGCTGCTCCTTGTGGAAGGAGAAAGTGCGAAATAGCACTATTTGTATTCCAAAACAAGGGCTGCGTGGTCCTTCGGTGGTTAGAGGAATGTAAACAAACTGTGGTAGACAGAGGACGGAGGCTGGCAGGGAAAGAGCCTGGATCAGCTGGTCTGCGAATTCAAAGCGTGGAGGTTCCTTCTGAGCCGGGTTGTAGTCCACACTGCCACAAAAGTGTATTATCGGCACTCCGGTGGTGGGAGGATATTCTGTGTTAGGAGAAAGAGTGCTAAATAGCACTATTTGTAATCCACAATGATGAGTCTAAAATTCCACAGCGGTGAAAAGATATAGACAGACCGTAGTTCACCAAAGATAGGAGCTGGCGGAGATCGGAGCCATGTGGGAGGGTCTGCAAGCCCAGAACGTAAGGAGTGTTCCCAAACTGGGTGATCTCCGATGTGAAAATAGTTCCACTGATGTAAATAAGATGAATTCCATATATTGTAGGCTCCCTTTCTGAGAAAGAAACTGGCAAAACCACCATTGACTAAAACAATATTTGAAAAATTCATTGGATCAGCATAAGTGAACAGGTGACTTCTCAGGCATGCACACACACACACACACACACACACACTATCTTTCGGTCAGCAGAGATGTATTAAATTTTGAATTTGTGATACTATTTCTTTTTAAAAATCAATTATCATTTCTATATGCTTCAAGTATTTTCTTCTGAATAGAAAACAGTAAGTTGATGTTCATCTGTACTGTGGAAGATTGGGAATTATTTCCTTCAGGAACTGCATATCAGGCACATATTCGACAGGTGAAGTTTCTGATAGCATGGTGATGTGGTGATTCATTCAATATATTTGCATAATACCTTTTCGGCCAAATCCTCCCCAAACTTGTTAGGAAAATTAGTCTGCTGAATTAATTTCTAATGGTCATGCATCTGTGAAAAGCACAAGAAAACTACTTATTTAATGTAATTTAAAAAGTGGTTTAGTTGCACAATCCTGAGAGCTCAAGTTAAGGTCAGTTGAAAGCATCTCAAGGCAATGGAGCCTTTAACTCCTTCCACCCTGTGGATAGAGGGACCAGATACCCCAAAGGTACAGGGGTAGGAGAGTGCCAATAAATACCAGATGCCATTGGCTATATTTTGGGGATGACAAAACTACCTCTGAGTATTCCTTGCCCTAGAAAACCCTATGAAATTCATAGGGTTGGCATAAGTCAACAAGAGACTTGAAAGGGACACACACTCTAAGATAAGGGAAGTCTGCTACCTGGTGACTAAAGATAGTATTGCAGACTTCAGGCAGATTTTTCTTAATTAAAATTAATCAGCTTTAAAATATGCAAACTTCCAGGTTTCCTTATGTATGTGAAATCTGAGGGTTCTAGTGATCACAGATACAGGTATATATTTAATTAAGAGCTTGAAGGCTTAGGAGCCCAAAGGACAAGTTCCTTCTCAGACTTCTTGCTCTCCAACATCTGATACAGATAGAAGCTGTTAGATTGCTGTCCAAGACATCAAAGCCATCTTAACATAGTGTTCCATTGTCTTGATAATTCAAGAAAAACAATGGCAATTTTCTTCTTCTGACCTCCAATTTATTAGATCAGGAGCAAGCCTTTGTTCCTGTACACCTACTCGTTCTCTCTTATTATCTTGTTTGGGCCACAATATCATTACTGATTAATTAAGCCAGAATTTTTTTGTGACAACTCAACTGGTAAAACTTTTTGAACTAAGACACGAAACCTGGATCTGAGATCCTTTATGGGATTGTTTTTTGAGTAATCCACTAGAAGGAAACTCTTGATTTAGAGGAGTACAATTTAATTGCTTTTTAGGACCATTTTTACATTTGTATTAGCAGTTATACGCTACACTACTATAGTAAAACTGTTTTTGTTTGACTTAAGTATCATTTGTTAACCATCTCTTTTCTTTATATGTTCTATTAGATTAGATTATTCTAAATTAACCAGTGTATGTAAATGGAGGGAGCCCAAGAAGATAAAAAACAGTGGGGGAAGGCTTTCAGTATAGCATGGGAGAAAGTGCATCATAGGGGCAACACTATATATGAGGCAACAACAATAGGATGGATGGTCACTCCCCAAAGGCACATAGGAACAGCCAGGTTTTCAGATTTTTTATTTATTTACATTATTTATATTCCGCCCTTCTCATCCCGCAGGGGACTCAAGGCGGATTACAATGTACATATACAGGCAAACATTCAATGCCATAGACACACAACATATATAGACAAAGACACAGAGGCTATTTAACATTCCAGCTTTTGGCCACCAGGAGGAGCTGTCTCATTCCTTCATTCTTCACATACTTCCTGAAGATTTTTATGGCCTCATAAATCAGTTAAATTAGCTTCCCCACAAAGTGGTACCTAAATTTCCTACTTGAAAGATTGCAAATCTTTCAGGTTGCAAAGGTCGACAACAAGCTACACTAATTGGTCGAGAGCTCACCCCGACCTGGGCAGGCCTCGAACTCATGACCTTCTGGTCAGTTGAGATCTTATGCAGCTGACTCCCAGCCAGCTGCGCCACAGTCCTGGTGCTTTTTCCTTCAGCCAATTCGGCTTCTTTGGTTCATTTGGGTGATCATAAAGGCAAGGGCCCAGCCATCATGGATTCTCATTCATAATGGGATCATGTGGCAGCCGGTCTCAGCTCCCCCCCAAATTGGCATCACAGTTTAATCTTTTTGATTTTCCTTTATTTTCTTGATTCCTTTTTATTTAGTGAGACTGAGTGGGATTCCGGGACATGCGGACACTGAAAACTACTAACACCTAATTTCCTCTCCCCTAGAGTAGAAAGTAGAAACAGCAAAAGAGGATTTTTTTTCAGGAAGCCCAAGGAGGATAGCTCCCGGTCATCACTCTCTCTTCCCAGGTCCTCCTCCAAATGCCTTGGATGGAAAGCTGTGTGATTGCTGCAGAGAGAGAAAGTTAAATAGTATAAAAACGCCTCTGCTCTAGAGTAAAAACAGATTTACCGAAGCATTAAACTCGCTCTCCTTTACAGACAGAAGGTAAAAAATTGCAGAAAGAGTGGTATCTTAACTCTGATGTTTTAAATCCAAGTCTTAATTAAGGATATGGAAGGGACGTCTGTGCCCCCCCAAATAATGGGCCGGATAGGGTACTTTCTTAACCTTGTTGCTGACCCCCAGACTCCCTTGAAGGAAAGGAAGAAAGACTCCCAGGAATGGAAACCCCATTGCTGACACCCAGGCTCCTGAAGGAAAGAGTCCCAGGTGAAAATTGTCACCAGTGAGCTGGATCTAGCCAAGCCATATTATCCGGCTACCCACCTGTTTTCAAGAGGCACGTGAAAATTGATACGGGAGTCTACCGGTATCCGGCCAGCAGAGACAGATCGAGGTTTAGCCAAAATGCACAAGATTAGTAAATAGTATTTGAACACTGTGTACTTTTCAAAGACATCCTTGCAGGGGAAGGAAATTGCTACACTTACCTGTTGTTCCATCATAGAATCATAGACTTGGAAGAGACCTCGTGAATCATCCAGTCCAACCACCTGCCAAGAAACAGGAAAATTGCATTCAAAGCACCATCAAGAAGAAAATTAACTTAGAATCATATCTTCCTGAAACAGAAAAGGATAAATTATTGGTAATAACTCTTACAGATATTGGCCAGATTCCTGTTGTTGACATGGATTGTAACCAGAAATTACTGGGAATGTGGGCGCAGCTGGCTGGGTGTCAGCTGCATAAGATCTCTACTGACCAGAAGGTCATGAGTTCGAGGCCTGCCTGGGTCGGGGTGCGCTCTCGACCAATTGTGTAGCTCGTTGTCTGTCTATATATGTTATATGTCTATGGCATTGAATGTTTGCCTGTATATGTGCATTGTGATCCGCCCTGAATCCCCTGCAGAGTGAGAAGGGCGGGATATAAATGATGTAAATAAATAATCTTCTAATTCTATGTATATATATATATATATATATATATATATATATATATATATGCAGGAAGGGAAGGGGGGAAGGAAGGGAAGGGGGGGAAGCAAAGCATGTGGCCCAGAATAGTGTAAATGGGGGAATTTTCTAAAATCAAGTTCACATTGAGTTTGCCTAGTGGACACATGTGGCCTTTTAAGGAAAACTCACCAAAGTGTGCATGCTATATGTGGTTCTAACAAGGCAAACATGGAGGTTGCAAATTAGGAAAATATATTTTTAACAGGTGTAGACAGGCCCTGGATTTCCGAAAAGGTATTTTAGGCATGTTAACACCCACTTACAGCCAAAGTAGACTAGGCACATAGTGTTGTCAAGCCGGGCCAGTATATCAAAAAAGATATTTTAACAATCTAATGAACATTTCCCTATTTCATACGGATTTAAACCAGAAGAGTATTTCCATTTTAAAAAACCAAGGGAATGGAGAAAATAGATTACTTTATTTGTAGAGTGAAGCCATGTGTCCTATTCCTTGAATATCAAGCATTTGAACTCAACCAGCGTTGTTATGATAGCTGTTTTCCCAGTCTGATTTCTAAAGGTTAGTTTCTGTTGTCTTTATCACTCTGGAGAATTCCTAGGAAGAATTATTACATGGTTCAGTGGTCATAGTGTGGTCTTTTCTTTTGCAGTCTGTAATATTAAAAAATACCAGAAGATTACTCTATAGACTCAATATATGTCCTTCAATATTTAGAAAGAATAGCACAATTGTGGTTGTGCACTGGTGTGCAGTGATATGAAACATGAGTGGTGTTTGAAAAAGTAGGACTTGCCATGATGAATTTTATAAAGGGGGAAAATATGCATATGGCCATTCTCTAGTAATATCCCATGGCAGTGGTTTTCATTTGTGTGAATACAATGATTAATTAAGAAATAACTGTGAAAAGCTCCGTTAATAATTTCATTCTATTTGTTAAGTGTGCTGGGAGCACAGACTAGAAAATGGTCAAATTCGCCTTTCAGTAATGACTGCCTTTCAGTGCTGGGTATACTATGGCACCACTTCAGTTCTATAGCTCCTCAGCGAACAAACACATGCTCGTGAAGTTTCTGAAACTATTCCACCAAATGTAAAGGTATGTATTGCTTTTTATAATATAAAATAAGCAACTACAGCAGGCACTACTTTGAAGAAAGGGGAAAGAAAACTTTACGTGATTATGAAGAGCCCAATCCTATGAAAGTTTGCTTGGAAAAACTTGAAACCTATTTCTAGAAGTTTATTCTCAGGTAAATTCTCATAATAGGTTTAATTGTTCTTGGATATTTTCATTGCCAGATTTTTATTATTGTAACATTATAAATAGCAACATTACACAACAAGTTGTAGATATTTTCCACAATTGCTAGGAATTGCAGTGGAATAGTATTTATTAATAATCTTTAGTACTTTGGGGTTTTTTTTCATATTAAGGCCATTGCGCAAAGCAGAAACTAACTAACTAACTAACTAACTAACTAACTAACTTTATTTCTTATGAGTCGCCCTCCACCAAAGGTGCTCTGGGCACTTACACAATTAAAATAAACAGGTTACATAGTCACCGCTTGTTACTAACAATCATAGGCTCTTCTGAAAAGCCATGTCTTAAGTGCCCCTAAAAAATGTATGTAGATCAGGAGTGGCTCTTTGGTCTGGGGTAGGAGTTCCACAAGATTGGGGCTACAATGGAGAAGGAACTCTGTCTTGTGGACTCCAAACGAACCTCTCTAGAGCCAGGGACATAGAGGAGATTCTCATGAGCTGACCGTGGCAGTCTCCGGTGGTGGAGTGGCATTAAACGGTCTCTTAGATATGAAGGACCCTGACCTCGAAAGGCCTTGAATGCTAGGACCAGGGTCTTATAGACGACTCTGTGTTCAACCGGCAGCCAATGCAGGCGCTGCAGAGACGGCATTATATGGCACCTCATTGATGTTTTTGTGAGGAGTCTAGCAGCTGCATTTTAAATAATAATAATAATAATAATAATACTTTAATATTTGTGAGTCGCCCTCCACCGGCGGTGCTCCGGGCGACTTACAACAGTTAAAACCCTAGGGTGAACAATGTACAACAGTTTAAAACATGGAATATAAACAGGAGGGGTGGCTCAAGTAGTCCAGGGTACCGAGCCAGTCCCGAACGCTAGGCGGAAGAGCCAGGTCTTCAGGGCTGGGCGGAATCCAGATAGAGTCGGAGAGGCTCTGAGGGCGGGCGGCAGTGAGTTCCAAGTCGAAGGGGCCGCGACGGAGAAGGCTCTCCGCCGAGTTTCCGCCAGTCTAGCCTCCTGCACTCCAGGAGTAGTCAGGCGGTCACCGTTGATGGAGCGTGCTGGCCTCTCGCTGCATTGGGTCGTCAGCCGGTCACTCAGATAGGAAGGCCCAATGTTGTGCCGGGCTTTAAAGGTGAGCACCAGGAGTTTGTAAAGGGCTCTGAACTCTAGGGGCAGCCAGTGGAGTTCTTTAAGAATGGGGGAGATGTGATCCCTCACTGATGACCCAGTAATGAGTCTGGCTGCGGCGTTATGGATGCGTTTCAGCCTCTTAGTTGTTGTCTGGGGGGGCCCACATATAGAGGCGTTGCAGTAGTCGGCGTGAGACGACGGTGGCATGGACCACTGTTCTCAAGGCCTCTGGTGGAAGGTAGGGAGCCAGCCGACGGGCCCTGCGGAGATGGAAAAGGGCGCCTTAGCTGCAGCCTGGATCTGAGCCTCCATCGTGAGATTTTCGTCTAGGATCACTCCCAGGCTTTTCACCGCCGGGGCTGGAGCCAGGGACTCGCCCTCGAAGAGTGGAAGTGGTGGGCGGGGGTCGGGACGGCCAGGCCAGAGGATCTCCGTTTAGCCGGGTTGATCTTGAGTCTATATGCTCTGAGCCAGCTCGTCACCGCCCTCAATCCTAGGCTGAAACTGTCCGGTACTGATGATGACCCTGGGTCAAGCTTCAAGAGCAGCTGCGTGTCGTCTGCGTATTGGTAGCAGGAGAACCCGTGGCTCCTAGCAATATTAGCCAGGGGCTGGATGTAGATATTAAAGAGGGTGGGAGATAGAATGGCACCCTGAGGAACTCCACACTCCAGTTCGTGTTTCAAAGAGACTTGACCCTGCCACTCGAGCCGCTGCGAGAGGCCTCGTAGGAACGATTCCAGCCAGGCCAGAGCTCTGTCTTGGATCCCAGAGGCCGCCAGGCGATGGAGAAGCAGGTCGTGGTCGACGGTATCAAAGGCCGCCGTAAGGTCCAAGAGGACTAGGATTGCCGAGCATTTTGCACAATTTGGATCTTGCGAATTGCTGCTCGAGGTAAGCCCACATACAAAGCATTGCAGTAATCCAGCCTCGACGTAACCGTGGCATGGATTACCATAACCAGCGCCTCTGTTGGTAAATAAGGCGCCAACTGCTTCGCTTGGCGTAGATGAAAAAAGGCCCTTTTACTAGTGGAGGCAATCTGGGCTTCCATGTAATGTTTGGAGGTGTTTTCAAGGTTCTCAGTGGATTGGAGAAACTGCTCTCAGGTTTAGGTTTCTTTCATCCATAACAGATCTAACATAGTTCATTTAGTTAATATTTTCTTCAGCTTTTCTAAAAGCCAATTTCAGGCATGGTGGTCCTAATCTAGATAAGGACTCTACAATGTCGAATGTGTATGGTGCCTCAATCCCAGTCTGTATCCTCCACAAATTTAATTATGTGCCTCTCTTTCTCAAAGAACTGCCATCTAAGGCAGTTTACACTACTATTTTGAAGCAAGTGCCAATAATCACCATTTATATATATATATAGTTAAACTATCTGTGATATCAAAATACAAACCAAGTTAAATAGTAGGGCTGGATATCTCCAGTTTAAATTACTTTGAAATCTGTTATTTTTCGTATTTGAAATTATTTCTATCATATATCGACCCTCGGGGTCCAACCCAGAAGAGAAATTTCAAAACCGAACCCAGGGTCGCCATTTTTCTAAAGGCCACATTATTAGGTCGTATTTGGCCTACACTCCCAGAAATCCCAGCCAGTTTACCAGCTGTTAGGATTTCTGGGCGTTGACGGCCAGAACATCCGTCTCCTTCCTTCATGACGTTTCTCCCATCCAGGAGAGAGGGGGGGTTGGCCCTGCCCTCCTCCTCCCCTGGATGGGGATAACCTGCATTTTACCCAGCCAGAGAAGGAGGAGGGCAGATTCGTGGTTCACCTGCCCTCCTCCTCTCCTGGATGGGGATAACTCGCGTTTTTTCCCATCCAGGGAAGGAGGAGGGCAGACGAAGAATAAGTAATACAGAATACACAAAGAATAAGTTAGATTGTGTATAAAGAAGCAGAGGAAGTGATTAAATGCATTTCAATTAATGATTTTGACTATGCTACTGTTGATATTGAAAAAATAAAATTGGCTGAAATATTTACTGTCCTATGAATGGCTGTGTATTTCATTCCTTTCCTCATTGGTGCTGAATTTTGAAGAAATCAGATGAAGCCTGGGGGATGAGTTTGAAAAAGTGCCAGATGGTCACACTCTGCCTAACTTCATGTTAGGTGGTTGAAAAGCCAGCAGGAATCTATTGCTGCTTAGTAATCCGATTCTTTTCCATTCCTTGTAGGAATCAAAGGAGAACAAGAATTATGTTCACAGACGAGTATGATTTATTTAACACTTCTTGACCAGAATGAAATTAAGTCATGTACTAAGTAGAATGGCATAGTTGGGAAAAGTAATAAAGAAGTATAGAAAATACAAAGATCAAGAGGAAAGACATACTTTCCTCTTCGGTGTCTATCTAGTCCATCTTCCTGCTTCTCAAAGTGCATAGAAGCAGAATATGAAGCCAATGTCAGCCCATCTTATCCACAGATTCCACCATCCATGACTTGAAAATATTCCCCCTAACAAAGAAATCCATAAAAAGTCAAACTTTGCTTTTGTCATTGTTTATAAGAGACACCATCTTATTCCCCCATTGCTTATAATGAGGTTTAAGCATACATATATTTGGTATCTATGTGAGATCCTGTAACCAAATACCACCAAATGCCAAGATGCCATGTGATTCTGTCATAGAGTTGCATGAATGGTTCTGTTCATTTCAAATTCTTAAGGACATGCCAAATGTAGCAGATGAGGCCAAGGGGTAATTTGAAAAACTATTTTACATCTTAAGTGTAATTTTGTTCCTTTATTATCATCAAGCTATGCTACCAAGGAATGTTGCCTAGACATGTGCATGGATCCTTTCAGCCATTTCGTTTATTTGTTTTGTTATGGGCGCTCCAAATGGTAAGGGCCCTCGCAGTACAAAACCCGCCCGACACGAATGCAAGCAGGAGCCGATCGCAGCTCCTCCTCCCCTATTCGGCATCACAGTTGAATCTTTTTTATTTTCCTTTATTTTCCTGAATATTTTTATTTAGTGGGGCTGACTGGGAGTTGGGGATCTGAGGGGAAGGTGGGTGGGTGTGCACGCCTGTGTTTGGGGGCTTGGAGAGTAACCCTTTTAGCTTCTTTTTCTCCTTCCCTTCCTTTCCTTCAGAAAATATTTATAAAAGATAATAATAATTATTAATAGTAATAGGATCCAGAAAGAGTGGCCTCTTAACTTCAATTTTTTTAAAAATCAGATCGTAATGAAAGATATGGAAGGGCTGGATAGGGTGCTTTCTTAAGCCTGACATCCAGGCTCCCTTGAAGGGAAGACAGGAAAGGCCCCTGGGGGAAGGGGAGCCTAGTAATTTCCCCATTGCTGCAAATGGACCCAAAATATTTTTGGATGTGGAACAAAAACGCCCATTCAGCAACATGCCCTCATTCGGGAGGTGCTTGAAAATGGATGTGGTGGGCTTCCGATATCTGGCAAGTAGAAACGGATAGCAATTCACCCGAAATGCACAGGCCTAATGTTGTCCACAAGATGAAGTTGGGATGGAAATGTTCATTATTTACTCACTTTTAAGCAATGGCCCATAATCTTTTGAGTACAATTATTTTTAGCAATCACATGCAAGCATATCTTAGTTAATGAAACCTCTGAGAGCCGACCTGATTGAGTTCCTTGGTTTATGTAGGCCTTCCCAACCTGATGCCTTCCAGGTGTTTTGGACATCAGCTCCCAGAATTCCTGATCATTGGATAAGATGGCTAGGGCTTCTGGGAGAAGTACCTGGTCGGCCACAAGTTGTGTGGGCCTGGCCTAGTGTGTGGCTGCTGTGGAAAAGGCACATTCCATATTGAAGATCTATTGGAGATGAATAAAAAAGAAAACCACTAATGTCATAGTGCTGTATGTGGTCCTTATAAGAAATGCTGAAAGTGTTTGGAGTTTTTAATTTATAAAAAATGTAGCTAGTGTTGCACCTCAGATCATGGCCGTACCCCCCCCCCCCCAAGATCACACACACAAGCAGTCTCTGTATAAGTACTTTTATTTAGAATAAAGAATAGTCCAAAGGTAGAAAGATGTAAGCAAAATAAAGCAAATCCAACGATAGTCCAGTAAAGTCCTCAAACTGGATAAAATCCCAAAGAAGGCAAACATCCGTAGGGAAGGCAAACCGCTCCTGCGGCCAACGTGAACTTAAAGTCAGCAAGCCAAACCGTTCCTGCGGCCAACGTGAACTTCCAGCCTGGTCTAATAAAGAAATCTTCTATGTGTCCACCGCACCCCCCTCTTCAAATTCCAATCCCTTCGGGTGGATCTGATACTCGCCCTTCTGTCAAAGCTCTGCTCATTAGGGCTCCCAGGTGCAGTGCTATCAGGCTGGGAAAGCTCATACTCCCCATCTCTGGAATCCTCGCTTGAAATCGAGGGAGTGAAACCACTTCCTTGAGAACCAAGGCTGACTTGACTCTCACTGCCGAACTCTGAATCAACATCCATATCTTCCTCATTATCCACCTGCTCATTAACAGCAGGCTCATCAGGTAGCCCCTTATCCCTGGCTAACTCATCTGGTAACCCATCAACCCTGTGCTGACCAAATGTACCAGGCTGGAACACCACAGCTAGGGGAGCAGCAGGATAAATTATAGTGTGAAGGAAATGGATAATATTTCCATCTCTTAGAATATTATCCACTTAAATGATGAAGCTGAATGGTGGGAGATTCTAGCCAAGTTAAAATAAATATTTCAGATAGCCAGTAGTTTAATTACAGATCATGCTGTTATAACATAAAATAATGGGTATCAACAATGCCTTTAATAGGGATTAGAAAAATTCATGGAGAATAAGGCTATTGGTGTCTACTAGTCACATCACTTATATTACTCTGATTATTACAAACAGCATGTTTCTTGGCAGCCTAAGGGAGAAATGGTTTCTGCACTCACTTCTCAAAGATATTTTGGTTGGCCACTGTGAAAACAGAATGTTGGACTAGAGGGGCGCAGAAGGGCTTCTTTTAATTATGTCCATAATTAAATAAAAGCCTTCTAATGAACTTTGTATAAGATGTTCTGAGAACCATCTCCATTTCACAGTTGAGTGGCATGTCTATGTGTGTGAAAACATTGCATGTCTCTTTCAAATGAGGCCACAATAATATAGGAAGCAATTCCACTAGCACTGTGTCTATACATTAGAAACAATTAATGGTAATAATAAATAATTCATCTTTACTTTTGTTCTTAGCTATAGTGCATCTTCAAAATGCAATATGAGGAAGAATACAATGCCTATAGTCCAGTTCAAGTATTTCATTAATTTAGCTTAATAAAATATTTCCCAACCAGTGTGCCGTGGCACACTAGTGTGCCGTGAACGATCATCAGGTGTGCCGTGGGAAATTGGAACCTCCAATACCATTTCTTCCCACTTCTGCCAAACACTTTTTCTTCTCCACTCGGGCTCCCTTCTTCCCAGTCTCGCTCTGCTCGCTTTGCCTCGCTTTGCTCTGGGGCGAGTTTGCGCAGTAGCGCCCGCACGGGTCACATCGTTGTCCCTCCCCCCTCACCTCCTGAACACGCTCACGCTGCCCCCTCAGATCAAAATGGCGGCAGAAGCGGCAGTGTAGAAGAAAAAGTAAGTGTTGGGCAGGAGGGGGAAGAAAGGGCGCGAAGGGGAAGGGGGAGGAAGAGGTCTCTGTCGAAAGCTGGCATGGGCAAACTTGGACCGTAAACATGTTTTGGAATCCAACTCCCACCATTCCTAGCAGCCTCAGGCTCTTTTCCTTTCCTTCCCTCAGCCATTTAAGCAGGAAAGGGCCTCAGGCTGTTAGGAATGGTGGGAAATGAAATCCAAAGCACCCAGAGGGCTGAAGTTTTCCCATGCCTGTTTTAGAGACCTTAAAGTGGTGAGCCTCCTTCCAACATTGTGATTCTGGATAGAAAACAAACAACAACATAACATTACATAGTTTGAGTCCACAGTGCTCTCTGGGTGTAGGTGAACTACAACTTCCAAACTCAAGGTCAATTCCCAAGCAAACCCTTTCAGTACTTTCTGTTGGTAATGAGTGTTCAATATGCCAAGTTTGGTTCAATTCCGTTGTTGCAAGAGTTCAGGATGCTCTTTGATTGTGTGTTAACTATAAATCCCAGAAACTGTAACTCCCAAATGTCAAGGTCTATTTCCCCCAAACTCCATCTGTGTTCACATTTGGGCATATTGAGTATTCATGCCAAGTTTGGTCCTGATCCAACATTGTTTGAATCCATAGTTCTCTCTGGATATAGATGAACTATAACTCCAAAACTCAAGGTCAATGCCCACCAAGCTCTTATAGTATTTTCTCTTGGTTATGGGAGTTCTGTGTCGGACATTTGTGTCTTTCTGCCATTCCTGCCAGGATAGCTATGTTGTGTTCATCAAAACAGGCTCAGGTTTCACACTGAGTGTATAAATACATTTAAAAACATATTAACTATATGTATTAGAGTGTCATTTTGTGTCATTTTGGGTGGTGGTGTGCCCCAGGATTTTGTAAATGTAAAAAATGTGCCGTGGCTCAAAAAAGGTTGAAAAACACTGGCTTAATATAATTTAATAAAAAATATGAAAGCAAAAAAAAATCAAAAGTAAGTTAATGGGCTACAATTTTGGATGCTTTTGCATGCATGTCAAATTTTCTATGACAACTTCTGGGATTGGGCTACACACTGAATACAGTTTAAACCAACAGGTGGTTTTTAGCTGGAATCCTTAAAAAAATACAGAATTTTACTATTGTGTTACAAGGCTACTTCCACCCAGAAGTTGAAAGAGGCAGGGTGGTTTTTTTAAACCCAAGAATTGGTCACCCTCCAACATTCCTATATGCTAGAAATATGTTGAGGTATTGTTGACACTCAGCATTCTGGTTAAAATCATGATGATAAATGGAAATGGGAAAAAAATATAGTTAAATAAATTTTGGGTTTTGTCATAGAATTTTTAATGTGATTTATTTCAGATGTCTTAGATAGAAACCAGAATCTCTGGCTTCAACCAAAGCTGTGAGGGTCATACACTGAAGATTTGTGCAGTAAAAATCCAATGTGTACTTAGAACACTAAGCATACCACATTTTGTAGGTACCTAAAGATTAGATATATCAATTTAAGGATACAGTGTTTAATTAATGAAAAGCTTTCAACTCAAATTAACTACAGTTTCTTATCTTTAATAAGGTAACATTTTTAAAAATACTTTTAAAATGCAGATCACAGGAACTATCTTCAGACAGCTTCCCTTTTCTCTTAAAAGAAAATGGCTAATTTTAAGAGAATGGCATCTGCAACACATACTGTATATACTAGGCATGAGAAAAAAGTTATGAAAATTAAATGATTCGGAAGAAATTCGTAAGAAATGCTAGTTTTGAGTATTTCTGCATCTGGAAAGTGGACTTTCTTTATAGAACTTCGAGGGCCAGGATTTTCTTAAGTATCGTTATTAAATCTGAATGCAGATATGAACTATATTTTTGAAATGAATAACATTCTCTTTCTTTCATAGATGATGTATATACTAGGCATGGTTTAGAACCCAAAAATAGGAACGCATCTGGAACGCCAACCAGGAAGTGGACTTTCTTTATAGAACTTCGAGGGCCAGGATTTTCTTAAGTATCGTTATTAAATCTGAATGTAGATATGAACTATATTTTTGAAATGAATGAGGGGGGCACCCTCCTTCTCTCTCACCACCCTCCCGCCTCCCTTGCCAATAAGTATTATGGCAAGGCAAGCCCTAAACTCGCTCCTTCTTTCGGCTGGAAGCCTGGAAAAATGTAAACAGAGAGGTTTACTCAGAAGTAAATCTGCAAGGAAGTAAACATAGAGGTTTACTCATGAGTAAATCCGCAAGGAAGGCACTTTGGATGAAGTGCCCTCTTTTTGTGGATTTACTGAGTAAACCTCTCTGTTTACATTTTTCCAGGCTTCCTGCCCTCCTGCCTGCCAGAATCTAAAGCATCAAAGAGTATTGGGGTAGTTGCACACAACATGTATAAGTAATCAACTGGTCCACCTACATTCCATGCACATGCAATAATACAGCAGTAATAACAATGGGTATAAGAAGAGGTAAAATTCAAACCGAAGTATTCTGACTGTGGTCCCTCCTCAAGCGGTGCAAATGGCTCTTCTCTATGAGCCCGGGAGGCGTTTGCTTGCTGCAGAATCCCGGGCTCATAGAGAAGAGCCCGTTTGCACCGTTTGAGGAGGGACCAGTCAGAATACTTCGGTTTGAATTTTACCTCTTCTTATACCCATTGTTATTACTGCTGTATTATTGCATGTGCATGGAATGTAGGTATATGACCAGTTGGATTACTTATAATATTTAGGCACTTACTCTATAAGTTAGCATTCATTCTATTATACATTAGGTTGGTTTCTCACAGGATCTAAAGCATGCCAAGCCTTGATGCGCTTTAGATCCTGGCAGGGGAGGAGGAGTGGACGGGCCCTCCCTGCCCCTTCTGCCTGCCAGGATCTAAAGCATTGAAGAGGCTTCATGACGGGCCAACTTCAGCCCTCCAGGTGTTTTGGACTTCAACTCCCACCATTCCTCACAGCCTCAGGCCTCTTCCTTTTCCTCTCAGCCTGGGCAAACTTGGGCCCTCGCCTCCTCAGGATCGGGGGTGAGAGAGGCAGCGAGGAGCGGGGGGCTCCTCATTTTTTTCTGCTTCCAAGAATAGAATACCCCCCTCCCCCTCCCTCCTTTCCTCCCTCCCTCCTATTTGGAGAGTCCCATCTAGAATTCAGTGTGATTTATTCCAGTTTTGGCCTACAACTCCCAGAAATCCCAGCCAATTTACCAGCTGTTAGGATTTCTGGGAGTTGTAGGCCAAAACCATCTGGAATGCGCATGCGCTGGCATACGAACTACTAACGAATTTCGTTAGTAATTACGTTACATTTTAGAAATTTTTGGAAAATTTTTTGGAAGTCTTTCTATTACTAATAAACCCCCCCCGCCCCATTAGATTTTCGATTCCCTATTTTTTGGGTTCTAAACCATGCCTAGTATATACATCATCTATGAAAGAAAGATAATGTTATTCATTTCAAAAATATAGTTCATATCTGCATTCAGATTTAAAAAGCTGACTTAAACATAAATAACAGAAGAGCAACAAGGGTGGTAAGAGAAATGTTCAACAAACATATAAGGAGAGGTTGAAGGTCCTGGGCATGTTGAGTTTGGTAAAGAGGAGCCTGAAGAGTTATAGGATTACTCTGTTTAGACTCCCCACGGGTTGCCACAAAGAGGATGGTGCAAGCATGGTAATCTGCTGCTTCAGAGGGTAGAATCAGTTCTTATGGTTTAAGGTTGATTATGATTTAACATTATAAGGAAGTTCTTGACATCAAAGAAATCATTTGTTTAGGGAGGTGGTGGTGTTTCCTTCTCCAAATGCCTTAAAAAAGAGACTAGACAGCTGCTTTCTGTGGATTCTCTAGCTGGGGATCCTGTACTGACTAAGGTGCTGGACCTGATGATCCATGGGTCCCTTTCTGACTCTGTGTTCCTTTAATCTGAGGAGGGTGTCATTAAAATGTAACTTGAGTGTTGCCAACAAGTTTGGAAATGTGCACGATATAGGTATACCTGGGACCTCTCCACACAACTTTTTTGGGCCATGTTGTTTTGCTGGCAGTTGCCGGCAAAATAGAAGGTACATGGAGTGTGTCGTGGTGCCTTACCTGCTCTCCCTCCCTCCTCCATCATATAATGAGATGGAACAGGGTGCGTTAGTACCCTGTCCCCATCAGATGGGGAAAAGGGTGACAGCGTGCTTAGCCATGCCAGCCGTTCCCCCATCATCATGGGAAAAGGGGAGGAGATACCCAAAACACTTTTCTCCCTGTAGTGGTGGAGGAAGTGCCTTTTAGCACTTCCCTTCAACTTTGGGAGGAATGTGGGTGTGGCCTGCTGTGTGTTGTGTTTGAAAGTGTTATTTTCTGTTATTTGTGTGGTACTTTGAAAGTAGCTGTTAGATTCTAGAATGGTGGGCATAGCCTGGACAGAGCCAAAATCTGTTTTGTCCAAATCAGATCCAAATTCAGGAATATTACAATCTGGAAATTAGAGATTTTAGGGGTGGAGGAGTATAGCCTCATCCCACACAGACTGAATCTCTCTTCCCTGATCTCTCTTTGTACTGAACAGGCGTACCTCTGTCTAGTCTGGATTAAATTTCAATTTGTTCAACTTCATCTAGTCCATTACAAATAGCAGGCACTGCTTTAGTACAGAAACACTTTCCTTGGAACAGGGTAGAGAGAAGAGATATTGTGTGTCATCAGTGTATTAATATCACTGAACCCCAAAACTCCAAATGACCTCTTCCAATGTTTTCATGTGAGGTCATCTGGAGTTTTGGGGTTCAGTGATATTAATACACTGGGGAACAGAACTGAACTATAAGGAACACCACAAGATATTGGCCAGGATGTAAAATAGGCATCTTCCAAAATCGCCTTCTGAAAAATGGGAGCCACTGTTAAACAATGCCTTGAGCCCATCCCAGAAAAGCGACCCATCCCAGATGCTGTGGTCCATGGTTTGAAAGCTTCTAAGAGATCCCGCAGAGCCAACAATGATACATTCTCTATCTAGTTCCCTCTGTAAGTCGTCAAACAATGTAACCAAAGTTGTCTCTACCCCTTCGCCAGGTTTTAACACAAATGGAAATGGATCTAATAATAATAATACACTTTATTTATATTCCGCTTTTCTCACCCCGAAGGGGACTCAGTGCAGATTGCAGGACACATACAGCAGACAATTCCTGCTGATTATGACATACAAGGCATACAAGACATACAAGGATATCTATATATATAAAATTGCTCAGTCCGTTTAATGTCGTATATAGACAAAGAAACTATGGCTCCCACAACCACCAAACTTGACAACCGACTGGACCATTACACTAGGTACAGACAACGCCCAAAACACCGGACCTACATACCTCCCAACACCCCAAAAACGATCCCAAAAAATTGCCAACGGAACTCCCACCCCAGCCTCTCCGCTGCCAGCGAGAACTTTTAGAACGTTGAGGGCTGAGGGAGGGGGCCGGGCCGGGAGAAGGAGCAGCCTCCCTTGCTCCTCCTTAGCCCCTCCTCCTCAGCGGCTCCTCCTCTTTCCCCCCCCCCCCGCCGCCACCACCGCTCGGATCGCGAACGGCAGGGACAAAGACGGAAGGAGCGGCTGAGGAGGAGCAAAGGACCCCCCTCCTCCTCAGCCACTCCTCCTTCCCGCCGCCACAGCTGCCGGTAGGATGGGGGGAGGGCTCCTTCAAGCAGTTTTACGCAAAACAATCGCCCCATACACGCACGCCACCCGCACACCAAAACAAACATTCACACATTCCTCCCACACATCCTTTCCCCCAAAACAGTCACCCCTCTCCTCCTTCAAGCAGTCTACACGCAAAACAATCGCCCCAAACACGCACGCCACAAACATTCATCACAAACTTCCCATACCTTCCACAACATAAGCACGTGCTACTGGAGAGGAGCCCCAGCTATGGATGCAGCCATAGCCACCTTCTTTTCTCCCTCTCTCTCTCCGGCAGCGACAGGAGGGCCTCTGCCGGCGCTTTGCTTCATTACAAAGCCAGGTAGCGCTTTTCCCTCCCTGGTCTGTGTATGTGTGTGTGTGTGTGTGTGAGAGAGAGAGAGAGAGAGAGAGAGGAGAGGGAGGGAGGGAGGGAGGAGAGAGAGAGACAGCCACACAGCGCCGGGCCTTGGGAAAGGAGAGCTCCGAGGAGGCAGCAGCACGAAAAGGGCAGAAGAGGAGGAGGAGAGAGAGACAGCGAGAGAAGGCAAAAACAGAGGGAGGGAGGCCACACTCTCTGCACACACACTAAGTCTCTTCATCCCACACACACACTCCCAGAGCACAAGGGAAGGAGGCAGGTGCCAGGGTGGGGGTCATAGGGTAATCCAACTCACATTACTTGCAAAAGAGCCCAACCTCATGGGCCAGAAAGGCACCATCAAAGCCCTCACAACAGATGGCTAACCAATTGGGAGCCCTAAAGCCCATCCACTCCAACCCCTCTCCTTCCCTCCCTCCTTCTTTCCCTTCCTCCATTTCTCTACTTCCCTTTTCCTTCCTTTACTTCTTTCCCTCCTTCCTGTCCTTTTCTCCATCACTCCTCCCTCCCTTTCCTTCCTTCCTCCCTTTCTTTCCTCCCCCCCCCTCACCAATTGTATGAGAATAATAATAATGAAGATGATATATAATAATAAAATAGTAACTCCCATCTTCCTACCTGCCATAAAAAGGGGGGCAGGACTAGATGACCTTTGGGAGTCCCTTTAAAATTAGTCCAATAAAAATAATAATAATGTATAATAATAATGTATAATAATAATGTATAATTATAAAATAGTAACTCTATATTCCTGCCTGGCATAAAGGAGGGGGCTGGACTCGATGAGCTTTGGGAGTCCCAACTGAGAATAATAATAATAAAAATTATAATACTAAAATAGTAACTCCAATCTTTGTGACTCGCATAAAAAGGAGGGCTGGACTAGATGAGCTTTGGGAGTCCCTTTCAACTGACTCCAAAAATATTAATAATCAATACTAATAAAATAGTAACTCAATATTTCTGCCTCTCATAAAGGAGGGAGCTGGACTAGAAGACCTTTGGGAGTCCCTTCCAACTGAGTCTAATACCACTACTTTCTCAGGACTTCACTTTGGAAACCACCAGTCAGCCACAGCAAAGCGTGGCCGGGCCAGCCAGCCAGCCAGCCAAATCCTCTTCCGGTACTCGTCTTCAATATTTACATTTATTGAAGTTAAAAGTCCTTTTTTTAAAAAAAGATACCTCCCCCGCTTATGTGGTACCTAATTTTCTACTTGCGGCTAGCTTTCGACAGCTTAGGTTAGCTGGGGCAGGGCTTACAGCTGATTTACCCAAGTCAGCCCAGGATTCGAACTTGCCAGTTCTGATCTTACAGCTTGCAGCTACAGCTTTTAACCATTGTGCTAAACTCCTGGCCTAGATAACTACTAACCTCTGGAGTGGGGAGGCCACCATATGCTCCAATGCCTTGTCCCCAAAAGAAATATTGGGGTCCAGGTTGGATTTTTTTCCTACCACAGCTCTTTTAGACAAGTTGGAAATCTGTCTTGCTATAGCAAGGCTTTAAGTACTCTCCTTACCTAATCTGGTAGTCCTTCTCAGACTGTTTTCAACAGAAATGGAGAGCCTGGGGTCCAGTGTGCTTGCGGTGGCTTTCGCCTCTTCAAGCATCCTGTTCATATTCTCAGGCTGAACAGACTGAAACATATCCAATAACACAGGACAAGCAGGAGCCTCACAGCAGGCTATGTGGTGTGCATTCTCTTCTTGCATGGAAACCTATAGAAGGCCCCTAATCGCATAGGACAGCTTTGCTGGAAAATTCTATTCAAATGCAACAGTGACAGAGAAACATGATGTCTTTGCCACTTCCATTGATATTGAGAAGTCCCTTTTCTATATTCACTTGGACTTATTCCAGGTTTCTCTTCTGCCACTCTCTCTTATACACAGAAAGAGGGTCTTTCGCATTACTCCTTTCATAGGTGTAGCTAAGTCTGTTTATATAATGATGTCGGAACACCCTGTAAGATACGAACTAAATTTAATAATTTATATGTTTTAGGTAAAATAATTATAAAGTGTCATGAGAAACAGTAGAAATAAGTTTTAGATAGAGTAGGGCATCTCTGCCCTGTGCTTTAATTCACACCTTCATTTTATCGAATGTTAAATATAACAAGCACATTACAAAGGTTACACTAATATGCAAATGAATAACTGTAAGATTTATTACTTTGCGCATGCGCGCACACACATCTGATCACTTCACTAATTTGCTCTTGATCAATTGAAGTATGTAGCATATCTTTAGTCATCGCTTCAGAAAATTAGGTCTAAAACTGGCTGGAGCCTGTGATACGGAACATGGGAACTTAATGGATCAATTAAAAACCCTTTTCTAATATCTTGAAGAAATCTCTTCATTGAGCCAATGATTGTTTCTGAAATGCAGAGATCAAGGAGCGGTAATTAGGGATATCACTGAGAAGTTTCAAGTGGAAAAAAACTAGGCATTTGTGAATGAATACAAAGCATGTACTAGTTCCTTATATCTCCTCTTGCTTTTTAGTATGAAATGCCTCATCCCAGGATTACTTTCTTTTTTCTATTTTATGCCTGTTTTCATGTGTGTTGCGCTTGTTCTTGCCTTTTATTTTTTATACTAGAAGAGAAATTGTAATCAACCTTGATCATTGTTGTATCACCTCTTAGTTTGTTCTTCACATATGGTTGCATCTTTTACGTGGCACTTGCCAAATAGCAGTTCTCTTCATCAAGAGCTTTGAATCTATAGAGAGAAACTTGTAGGAAGAAAATGGAAATGCGGTAACAGGAAGAATACTTTGTTCATTCAGCACCATATACTTTGGGCTTGTAGCTGAATTTTTAGCTCTCTTCTTGTGTTTAATTCACCATATTCGGACCTACTTTCTGTGTCTCCATATAATCATCATCATCACCACCACCACCACCCATTGGGTGCCGCGTTGTCATTGGCAGGGGGCTTAACTGCTTCTATGATGTTGAGAACTGTGCTGGCGGTAGTGTGCAAAGACTCTGGCACAAGCCAGTAAAGGTGGTCCCAGTGGTGATTGGCACGATGAGTGCAGTGCCTAAAGACTTTTGTCTCTACTTTGTGGTGTCCCAGCCTAGTTTGGTGTTCCAGCCTAGTGGTCAGAGGCAGGCACCGGGGGTCCCAGCTTCCCCGGATCAGAATGGGGATGATGGGTGGCCAGATGGATATGGGTCTGCAAATGAAGACTTAGCATGGGATGATGGCTGGCTACATGGATATGGGCCTTAAGATGAGGATAACGATGAGTTCATGGAAGCCAGTTCTGAAGTAGATGGTGAGAGACCTAGCGACCTTGATTCTCACGAGAACTTCTTCACTCCCTTGCCGGGCGAGCACTCCGAGGATAGGGAGGATCTTCTCTACTCCCTTGCCAGATGAGCATTCCAGGGAATGGGAGGATTCGGTTTCTCAGGATGATGGTACTGCATCTGGGGCCGCTAATGAGATGGAATTTGACAGGAGGGCCAGCATCCGATCCTCTCGGAAAGATTGGAGCCTGAGAAAGGGGGTGCGTTGAGCACATAGAAAGTAGTTTCCTTTATTAGATTGTGCCCGGGTGATTCTAGTCAGACCTGAAGCTACGTTCAGTTTGGAAAGGACTCCAGCTCAAGTCTCTAAGTTCAAGGAACCACCGGGGCAGTTTGCTTCAAGTTTCACATTAACCACGAGAGCGGTTTGCCTCAAGTTCCACGTTGACCCCGAGAGCAGTTTGCCTTGTCCTTGTCTTTTTGTTCACTTTGGACTTATAGCCAACCGGGCTAAT
This sequence comes from Anolis apletophallus, assembly GCA_030556195.1. NCBI lineage: Eukaryota > Metazoa > Chordata > Lepidosauria > Squamata > Anolidae > Anolis > Anolis apletophallus. The sequence goes on along the minus strand of JARBWK010000009.1, from coordinate 22,847,220 downwards.
ATTCAAGAACTCTATTGGACTATTTTGGATTTGCTTGATTGCTTCTTACCTTTTTGGACTATTCTTTATTCTAAATAAAATACATTTTATTGCATCTGCCTGGTGTGTGTGATCTAGGGGGGCTGTCCATGATCTGAGGTGCAACAGCTTAAACACAATCAGCACTGACAAAATTACCATCTGTCATCATTGGGCTCCTCTGCTCCTTTGAATGCTGCGTAATGCTTTTCCCTCACAGCAGGGGGCGTCTGCGGACAGAGCCTAATACCAACATGGTAAGGGAAGATTTTTTCTCCCATGGAGGAGGATAAAATAATAGCGGTGGCAAAAGGAGGAGGAAGGAAGGGGGGCAAAAAGCTTTTCTGGGGGCACAGCTGGAGTTCTGCAAAGGCACAGGAGTGTGCCTAGGCACACTGGTTGAAAAAGACTGCCCTAGGGCACTCAGAGAGAAATACAACATTTACATACATAGGCAAACATTCAATGCCTTTACAATCATATGCAATGAGGCACACAAACACAAAGGAGAGGCTTCTCCTTTCCTTTCTGGCTTCTGGAGGTGGTGCTCATCTCTGTCGCTGGGGAGGTGCTTTCTCCATTTTCAAGCTGAGGAGCTGCATTGTCACCTCCTTGTTGTGTGGCTGGCAAGTTTGCTTGGAGCATCTCTTTGACTTTTTCCACTGAAGCAGTACCTATTTATCTACTCACATTTGCATGTGTTTGAACTGTTAGATTGACAGGAGCTGGAACTGGAGCTGGCAGACGGGAACTCACCCTGTCTCGTGGATTCAAACTGCCGACCTTTAAGTCAGCAGTTCAGCCAACCTTCAGGTCAGCAGTTCACCAGCTACAGCTCCTATAAAAGAATATCTACCTCTCATTCTGTATAGTCAGGTGAAGCTCACTCACTGTCTCTTCTTTGTCCCTCTCTATTTCTTTCTTCTTTCTCCCAACTACTCTCCAATATTCATTTCAATGAGTTGTTTGCTGTCTCCTAATGGGCTGTTTGATATATGCTTAGAATTTTACAATATATTTCTTTAGTTGTGATCAGTCTTAAAATTGATATAGCTCTGCCCACTTGCGTAGTCTTGAATCTATGGAAGGAGCTAATCCAGGGGTTCTCATTAGGTAGATCGCGATCTACTGGTAGATCGCGTAGGGCGTCCTGGTAGATCGCAGGCAGGGCGGGAGGAAGGCTCAGTCCCACCCCGCAGGCTCCCGATGCCGCCCAGGTGCAGAAGGAGGTTGGACTGAATGGCCCTTGGAGGTCTCCTCCTATTCTAGGAAGTCATTATTATTATTATTATTATCAGAGGCTGAATGGCCATCTGTGAGGAATGCTTTGATTGTGTCTTTCCCTTATGGCAGAATGAGGTTGGACTGGATAGCCCTTGGAGGTCTCCTTCTACTCTAGGAACCTGTTGTTGTTGTTGTTGTTGTTACTATAATAATTTTAGTAGTAGTAGCAGAGGCTGAATAAATGTTATCACCATTATTATTATGAATAAATTCAGGGGCTTATTATACTCACATTTAGTTGAATTCAGTCTTAAAATATATTACATGGCTCTCACTGAAATAAATTTCCAAATATTTTGCTTTTATGGCTCTCTGAGTGTGGGTAGGTAGATCATTTTGACTTGGTGTTTTTATAAGTAGCTCGCATGCTGAAAACGTGTGAGCACCCCTGAGCTAATCTATATAAAAATAAGAGATTCATGAAGGCACCACAACTACACAAGAGAAGCTAAATCTTGCCCAATCTGTCTACAAGGGTCAACAGATTTCATTTAGTGCACAACATCACTAAATTTATTATGTTCTTCTGGCAAAGATAGCAAGTTAAATGTAACTGTTAAGAATTGGATTCAGGTTATGATTTCTTTGCTTAGCTTTTTGGAAAGCTGCCAACCGCCTGCACAACAAGTAGACCGAGCAATGGCTCTATTGTGCTATATTTTCTATTCTGCAAAGAACAGGTGCACCGTAGAAAGGTGTCTTTGGAGCGAATAGTACCAGACTGCTCATACAAGCTGAATCCCACACTGTATGAGAAACATGCATGAGAAAATCTCTTCCATTGGCCATGTAAGATACTCAGAGTTTGGCTTTTGTGAATATCAGTATGAAGAGGTGGAGATTACCTTAGCAGGAAAACCTCTCCACAGGCTTTTGCCATTCATACTTTAGACAAAAGAGACACTGGTAAGAATTTACTCTCAGCTGACCATAAGGGTTGTGAATTAGATGTCAGCAAAAGAACTTTCAGTCTCTTTTAAAATGTTCAGAGTGCCCCCCCCCCCCCCAACCATTTACAGCAGCAGTTCCCAAACTTTTTTGGTTATGGAGCCTTTCAAAGACCTTTATTTTCTGTGAAACCCTAACTTTATCCCTGAAAATATATATTCTGGATGAGATACATCTCCCAGTTTTCTATACAACATCTAAATTTTGAGTACACTTGACTCTAATATTTTATGAATAATATCCCAATACCCCAAATGTCTTTTATCTCAAAAACTGTACAGAAAATAAAACATTATTAGGAGAAATTGTGGAATCAATGTGAAACATTGACTATGGATGAACTACTTTTGTGAAGTGTTGAAATGTGTAGCAGTAACTACATACCTCATAGCAGTGGTTGTATGACACATTACTTATTATGAAGACTGTAGATCAAATAGTTCGCCTCATCTGGTTTTATTTATAATTCTATTTAAAATGTGATTTTGAAATTTTTTTTGGCGGGACCTTTTATGGAAGCCTTAGGGTTTTGCAGAACACGGTTTGGGATCTGCTGCTCTACAGAACTTACATTAGATATCCACATTTGGGGGACGGAGAGAACCTCAGTATTCAGAAATAGGATAAAAGTGATCATTTTTTGAAACAAAATAGTGCTTTGAACTACCAACTGAACCTAATCTTTTTAAGTAGGATTTTTATGCTATTCATGTCAAGCTTCTAAAAAAATAATATCCCAGAAGGGTGTATATTGTGAATTCAGATGTTAATAAGCAGCTTGCTCATTTTGTTTAGAATCTTAAGGTGTTACATCTAAGTTTTGTATCTTTTCCCACAACAGATTTTAAAAGGTAGGAAGTGTCCTGCTAGAAATAGATGAATTCCCATACAATTGCAGAAGATATGAAAGGAATATTCCCATTTTTTAAATTCATGTGTGATATGTGTGTGATAGGATTGGACCTGCTTGTTTGTGAAAGGATATATGTGTGATAGCATTTGGCCCACGTTTCTCACCAGTCTAATCAAGATAGTATTACATCCTATATTGCTGGAAGCAGAAATATATCGCCATTCTTTGCTTTCTGTGCAAGTAGCCTTTTCTCCCAGATTGAAAGAAATTTTCCTGCACATGATGTCAAAAATATGGTTTTGATTGTTTTTATTTGGATATTATAAGGCTGGTCTCATGATATTTTGTGTTAGAGACATATTAATTTCCTATTTTCAGTATATCCAAATAATCCATGACTCTTAAAGAACATGATTTGTTGGATTAACAAATAACCCTAGCAACTGAAATATCTGAGTGAGTAAAGCATCATCTAAAGCAGTGTTTCCCAACCAGTGTGCCGTGAGCAATCATCAGGTGTGCCATGGGATATTGGAACCTCCAATACCCTTTCTTCTCCCTCCTGTCAAACACTTTTTCTTCTCCACTTGGGCTCCCTTCTTCCGCATGGGTCATGTCTTCCTCCCTCCCCCTCCCCTCCTGAACATGCTCACACTGCCCCCTCAGATCAAAATGGCGGCAGAAGTGGCAGTGTAGAAGAAAAAGTAAGTGTTCAGCAGGAGGGTGAAGAAAGAGCGCGAAGGGGAAGGCGGAGGAAGAGGTCTCTGTCGAAAGCCGGCATGACGAAACTTGGACTTTCCAGGTGATTTGGACTCCAACTCCCACCATTCCTAGCAGCCTCAGGCCCTTTTCCCCCCCCCCCCCCTCAGCCACTAAAGCAGGAAAGGGCCTCAGGCTGTGAGGAATGGTGGGAATTGAAGTCCAAAGCACGCAGAGGGCCAAAGTTTTCCCATGCCGATTTTAGGGACCTTAAAGTGGTGAGCCTCCTTCCAACATCGTGATTCTGGATAGAAAACAAACAACATAACATAACATTGTTTGAGTCCACAGTGCTCTCTGGGTGTAGGTGAACTACAACTTCCAAACTCAAGGTCAATTCCCAAGCAAACCCTTTCAGTACTTTCTGTTGGTAATGAGAGTTCAATGTGCCAAGTTTGGTTCAATTCCATTGTTGCAAGAGTTCAGGATGCTCTTTGATTGTGTGTTAACTATAAATCCCAGAAACTGTAACTCCCAAATGTCAAGGTCAGCCCTATCCCTGCAAGTCGGCCCTATTCTGGCAGGCCTTTGAGTTGTAATGTGCTATCCCCTAGGACTTGTGTTATCTCTTAGGAATTGTTTTATTCTTGTGGTTTTACTGCTGTTGTAGATTTGTTGTTTTATTGTTGTGCTTGATGTAAGCCGCCCTGAGCCGGCTGGGAGTGGCGGCCAGTAACTCTAATAAATAAATAAATAAATAAATAAATAAATAAATAAATAAATAAAAGGTCTATTTCCCCCAAACTCCATCTGTGTTCACATTTGGGCATATTGAGTATTCATGCCAAGTTTGGTCCTGATCCAACATTGTTTGAGTCCACAGTACTCTCTGAACTACAACTCCAAAACCCAAGGTCAATGCCCACCAAACTCTTATAGTATTTTCTCTTGGTTATGGGAGTTCTGTGTGGGAAGTTTGTGTCTTTCTGCCATTCCTGCCAGGATAACTAAGTTGTGTTCATCGAAACAGGCCGAGATTTCATACTGAGTGCATAAATACATTTAAAAACATATTAACTATATGTATTACTGTGTTAGAGTGTCATTTTGTGTCATTTTGGTTGGTGGTGTGTCCCAGGATTTTGTAAATGTAAAAAATGTGCTGCGGCTCAAAAAAGGTTGAAAAACACTGCTCTAAAGTGGTTTTTTAAAATGTAAAAATAGTGGTTTTTATCTAACAGTGGGATGTACAATAAATACAAGTTTCTGTCTAGAAACCCCATCATTGCCATTCATATTTTAACCCTTTTCACCGCTTTGTATATTGCCACAGTCTGCCTTTTAAAGAACAGCTTTTTGAAAACAATAACAACTGCAAAGAACCTTTGGTGCAGCCCCTTGAACTTCACCTTTTATAACCTTGGATGCTGGCTATATAGCCTGGATTGCAATTCCTTTCGCATGATGAACTAATTGACCTAGCAGGACTCCCTGTGGAATAACAGCTTCTGCTTAGATCATCAGGAGCACAATTTGTTGTTTCATTTCCTCTTTGGATTCCACCAGGGAAACTGAATTGTGAAAAGACTGCCTACTGAGAGCATTCAGCCCTCATGACTGAATAAGTAACTTCTTTTTGGGTACTGTCTTAATTAACAACAAAAAAGGGGCTATAGTATGAAGAAGTCTGCTGTGATTCTGACACAGATCAGTACCTTCAGTAATACAATCACTTGAACCACATGGCCTTCTGAAAGGTGGGGGGCCCGTGCAGGTGCAAAGCACAAAGCTTCAATACACCATAGAGAACACTTCATTCAGGGAGACTCAGTGAAGCTGGAGCAGACCATTATGGAGACTTTGAGGGAGAAAAGATTTAGGAAAGGGCTGTATATAGAGTCAGATGGCCAAGGATGGTGATTTAAAAATTCACACCTATCAATGGCAGAACTTTTCATCTCTTTTTAATTTTTTTCTTTAGCTTTTGAGGAAGAAAGCAGCATGCATTAAGAGTGAATCATTATAGGTTTTTCAAAGAAATGGACAGCAATCCAGAGCTGAAATCCCAGTTAAGACAAAAACATATCATCCAAAATTCATATTCACATTAATTTAGTGAAATTTACTATCTCTCTCGGCATTACTTCACGAACGAAGATTCAAGAAGGACTCATCCCACGCTTTTTACAAGCACATTGATGACTAAAAAGGCCAATCTGAGATAGGCAAGTTCAGTTGCAGAAAGCACAGCAGAAAGTCTCTTTGGGTGATGTTGTTTCCAAGTTGCGGTTCTTTCTGTGTTGTCGTTTCTCTTTGAGACCCATTCGGCGTGTCATCTCGAAAGAGGCCGCAGCATTGTGGATAGTGCATCTCCATGCCTCCTGATGTGAGGCCAGGGTGGACCATTGTTGGTGATCAATCTGGCCGAGCCTGAGATGTTGTTTCAGGGAGTCCTTATATCTCTTTTGGGGGGTGCCTCTCTTGCGCTGACCCGTGGCGAGTTCACCATAGAGTAGTATCTTTGGGAGGCGGTGGTCCTCCATCCTAGAGATGTGCCCTGCCCAGCGCAACTGTGTTCTCAATAGCATGGCCTCAATGCTGGTGATCCCTGCTTGTTCAGGCACAGCAACATTAGTCACATACTCAGTCCAGTGTATATTTAGGATTGTGCGAAATTTACTATACACAAATTTTAAAAAAATGTACAGATAACAGAAAACTTTAATTGCTGTCATTGATGTGTAAAACATCTGGTTTTGTAGTTCCCTAACTATACCTAAGAGTGAGTATGCACTAGCTATTAAATCTAGTGCCAGCCCAAAGTTGAGCAAAATTAGTTTAACCTAATGAAGCCTGCAAGTTTCTGCAGAAGTTGGTGAATTTAATTTGAATAGCCAGAAGTAAATTCAAGGTGACTATAGTTTTTCTTTCCAATGTAGACTCTCAAAAAGTACACCATAAAATACAACACGTATAAGCACTAAGGCAATCCAATACAGTGATACCTTCTGTTAAGAGTTTAATTTGTTCAGTGATCAAGCTCTTAACTCAAATCACTCTTATCTCAGTTTGAATTTTCCCATTGAAATGCTTTTAATTTGTCATGTGTGTCCCCCAAAACCCCCTCATTTAAAAAAAAACTCATTTCCTTATAAAGATTCAGTTCCCAAATGTCTGTATGGAGGGAGGGGAGTATTTTGACTGCCAAGGAAACAGCAGTGAAAAAAGGGCCTTTCTAGTCATTTTGGATGAAAATTACAGGATGTAGGGGCAGCCACCAAGAAGTCTCCATGTCATGTATCCCAGAAGCATGTCTGTGAAAGTGGCAGGAGTGAAAAAATGGCATCTCCTGAGGATTTCAGGACCTGGGCCAGTTCATATGGGAAGATACGGTCTGATTTAAACTATATGAAGTTTTACACATAATAACTAGCACTTTGAATTCTGCCTGGAAGAAACAATTGAGTGGAACTGTTTCAACACATTAGTTGTGTGCTCCATGTCACCACAAACAACTGATTGTGACTCTTTGTGCTAACTGAAATTTCCAAACACTCTTCAAAGCCCACCCCATGTAGAGTACACGACAGTAATCCAAACTGGATGTAATTAAGGCACGTCACACTTAGTCAAATCAATTATGCCCAGGAATGGGCACAATGGATGCACTAGGTTTTAAATGAGCACTCACAGCCACTTCAATAATCTGAGCTTTCAGAGGCAAGAAAGAATTTAGGGGTACACCCCAAAAGTAAACCTTCATTTCATCGAAGACTTGAGGAATATCAGTTTAATTGAAATCAGCTGATTTGGGGGCATATGAGAAGGCTATTGGGGCAGAGGGAAGTCTAGTCCTATTGTGAGCCCCCAAATCAGCTTTGAATGTGGAGGCCAGATCTGGAGGTCACTTCCTGTTTCACTTTGCAGCTATTCTAGGACTGACTATGGCAGTGGTTCTCAGCCTTTCTAATGCCGTGACCCCTAAATACAGTTCTTCATGTTGTGGTGACCCCCAACCATATTTTTGTTGCTACGTCATAACTGCTACTGTTATGAATTGTAATGTAAATATCCGATATGCAGGATGTATTTCCATTGTCATAAACTGAACATAATTAAAGCATAGTGATTAATAATAAAAACAATATGTTTGGGGGAGTATGGACAATGGATGAAGGGATTTGAAGTACCTTCGACCGATTCAGCTTTGATTTCCATAGCCCAATGAGACTCCCACAAATTACAGATCTGGACCAAACTTGGCACACAGAACTCCCATCACGAAGAGAAAATACTGGAGGGGGTAGGGAGGAATTGACAGTAATTTAGGGGAGATGTAGTTCACCTACATCCGGGGAGCACTGTGAATCCAAACAACTTTGGATATGGACCAAACTTGGCACAAATATTCAATATGCCCAATTTTGAACACTGATGGAGTTTGGGGAAAATAGACCCTGACCTTTGGGAATTTCAGTTGTGTAGATTTATAGTTCACCAGGCATCAAAGAGCATTCTGAGCTCCACCAACAATATAATTGAACCAGACTTGACATAATGGACTTCCATGACCAACGGAAAATACTGGAGGGGTTTGGGAGAGGCATGTACAATAGATTAGATTTGCAGTACCTTCAATCGCTTCTGTTCTTGAAGAGGCCTCCTTGCCATCCTGAGAGAGGTGCTGGCACAGCTGCCTGGAGAGGCACTTGCCAATGCTGCCCTCTTCGCACAGGAAAAAAGGCCCTGTGCTCCATTGGCCTCTGGGTATGCGCTTCCAGCTCTCTTCCCCCATGTGCTTGGCAGTGCACATGATCCCTGCATCTCCCCTCTTCCCCCGTGCTCTTGCCAATGCCGAGGGAGGGACCCACGCTAAGCGCACAGGGGAAAAGGCCTTGTGCAGGGTGCATACTCCCTGCATGAGGCCTCTTTCCCCATGCGCCTCGCAACGCCGGTGCATGTCCCTTTCCTGGAATTAGCAACTGCGCGGGGAAAAGGGGTGATGCAGGGTTCGCGCTCCCTGCACCAGTTCTCTTCCCCCGCACTCTTGCCAATGCCAAGGGAGGGATCCGCGCCGGCATTGCTAAGCGTGCAGGGGAAAAGGCCTTGTGAAGGGAGCGCTCCGTCCATCTCCCTCTCTGGAGCACTCTAGGAACGCCTAGGGTGCGCGTGGAGCCCTCCGGCCATTCCTCACCTCCATTCGAGGTTAGAAGGGGCAGGGAATGGACGGAGTGCTCCACGTGTGGCCAAGAATGGCAGGAAGAAGTTTACTCACCTTGAAGGCCAGAACAGAGGGTGAGTTTTCTTCCCCATACCTTTGCCTCCAAAGCTCCTTCTCCTGATTATCCAGAGGTCTGTGAGAAGAGCAGGAGGAGGAACCTACCAGGAGTGCCATTTGGCTGACTCAGGAGGTCGGCAGCCATTTTGGAGGGGGCGAGGCCAGCCAGGACGGCTTCACGACCCCCCGAAAATGGCTTCCCGACCCCCTTGGGGGTCGCGACCCCCAGGTTGAGAACTGCTGGACTGTGGGGTGATGCAAGGGCATAAAGTGCTCATGCTGCTGTTCCCTAACCCTGTGTTACTGGTATTTTCTGAAATACTCTTTACCATGCTTCAAATCCTGGAATCTTGATACAGGGGCTAATTCAGCTCATGGAGAATTGAATCCGGGCTGCCTCTCTGCCACTTTGACTCCAGTAGTCTTTGAGGAACAGAGAAGGAAATAACTTCTACCTTTATTTCTGAACACTCCACCAGATTGAAATAGAAAGCGGTGCATAACGTCTACAGTGCTCTCAGGTGCCATGTGAGTGTGTTTTTTTCTCCAACTGGCCCCACCACCCTCCCCTAAACTAATTCTCTACTCTTGTTCTAAAACATGGAATTGGTGAGTCACAGGATGTGGTGAATATTATGATAAGGTTGTTGATTCCAGAAAAAAATTCCAGTATATTCTCAAGACTGCTATTCTTTGTTTTCACATCTGTTATTTCTTAACCTGTTTTTGAAATCTCTTGCTCAGAATAAATTTTCTCAGAAATCAATCTGTGTGGCCTTCTATGTTTTATGGAATATGATGCTTAGCTGAAAAGCCGTTATACAATGAAAATGATCTGACATCTTGTAGCAGTGCATGCTGAATGCAAATTAAAACCCTGTAAACCAGTAAGTTCTGCTTTAATGCATGTTTCATGGTACCATTAGTTAATAGAGGAAACCTATTTGCAGAACATACATTCTTAATTGGCTATAGTGTGATTCCATCCTGAGCATTCAGAAGTAGTGTTTTTCCACATCTCTGCTGTTCAGTGCCAATTCTGCCTCCCTTCATTCAGGTTTGTCAGCTTTGTTGGTTTGTGAAGTGAGGCAATGAGGTGAGGTAGGTGGAAGGAAGGGGAAGGGGATATTTACAAGTCCGGGATGAGATTTTAAGCCCCAACAGGTTTGAGTGAGGTCAGTGGAAACAGGGAGTGGAAGGAATTGTGATGGTTGAAATTTCAAGGTGGGACTGAAATGAGTTGGATGGAAATAAGGGAGTATTTTCAAGACAGTAATGGCATTTTAGGCCAGGACAGGAGTGGCTGAAGTGGACGAAAGGAGAAGTGGGAGCATTGGGGGAAGGGGAGTGTTACATTAGGACTGAAGTAAAGTAGAGGAAGGAGTGGGAGTGAGCATTTGCAACTTAGAGATGAGATGTTCACATTTGACTGCTGCACCAAGCTGAGGTGAGACAAGTGTTATTAGCTTTTAGAGTACTGGAAGTACTGTCTATTCTCCTATATGGGTCTGAAACATGGGTCACCTATCGCCAACACCTATGACTCCTCAAACGCTTTCATCAGCACTGTCTTCGCACAATCCTAAATATACACTGGACTGACTATGTGACTAATGTTGCTGTTCTTGAGCAAGCAGGGATCACCAGCATTGAGGCCATGCTATTGAGAACACAGCTGCACTGGGCAGGGCACATCTCTAGGATGGAGGACCACCGCCTCCCAAAGATACTACTCTATGGTGAACTCACCACGGGTCAGCGCAAGAGAGGCACCCCAAAGAAGAGTTATAAGGACTCCCTGAAACAACATCTCAGGCTCGGCTAGATTGATCACCAACAATGGTCCACCCTGGCCTCACATCGGAAGGCGTGGAGACACACTATCCACAATGCTGTGGCCTCTTTCGAGAAGTCACGCCAAATGGGTCTCGAAGAGAAATGACAACGCAGAAAGAACCACAACTTGGAAACAAAATCACCCAAGGAGACTTTCTGCTGTGCTTTCTGCAACCGAACTTGCCTATCTCGGATTGGCCTTTTTAGACATCAACGCGCTTGTAGAAAGCGTGGGATGAGTCTTTCCTGAATCTTCATTTGCAAAGAAAAGCCAAGAGAGAGCTACTGGAAGTCTAGAAATTGTAATGAAAAAAATCAATAGAATCGACCTATCTATGGGTCAGTGTGAAGATCCATACCCTTCTCTGAGTATAGTCTTGAAAGGACAGGAGAACCTGAAAAAGCCTCCAACCTCCATCTACCTACTTTACCATGGCACTGCTTCTGACCTTTTTGACTTCCTGGAAGGTGGTGGCAGCCAGGGGCAGCTAGCTCCTTGGGTCAGCATTGGTGCTTTCCTCTCTCCATGGAATGACCCCCCTCCCTAATTTATCCACAGGTCAAATCAAAATGCATAAACTTGACCCCTAAACCTGCCCTTGATTTATACATAAGATTTATACATGCATCCTAGCTTCACATTTTGTGGATTTTCTGTAATAAACATACAGTGTTAGTAATCAGTTCATCCCTGAAAATAATTACTGAGGCAAGAGACCCCGATGGTGCAATGGGTTAAACCCTTGTGCCAGCAGGACTGCTGACATACAGGTTGGCGGTTCGAATCCGGGGAGTGGGATGAACTCAGCTCTAGCTTCCCATGCAGGGACATGAAAGAAACCTCCCACAGGATGGTAAAACATCAAACACCCAGACATTCCCTGGGCAATTATCTCACACCAGAGGTGTCTTGCAGTCTCTCAAGTCACTCCTGACATGGGGGGTGGGTAAGGCATGCAGAGCCATTCCTTCTTGTAGTTTTTTACATAAACTTCTGAAACTGTCATTTTGATGTATGCATTTTGGAGTAATCATAATAGACTCTAGAAAATGCAAAGGCAAATTATGGACAGTGCACCATTATATTTGGAATTTTTATAAACTGTTCTAACTTCTTTGGTAAGCTGTTCTAACTGATGCTCATGTGTAAATAGCTGGTAGATAACTGCAGATAAAGGAAAAGGTGCACAAAGCTAACCGGTTTTGTGATTGAGTTCTAATTTTTGAAGAAGATAGAAAATAGTCCTTAGAGCTATGTCATAAAGTGGTTTGTGCCACTTTGGGTCTGATGCCAGCAGAAAGTTTAAAAACAGAGCAAAAGTTTGCTTCAATAAAGTCTTAAGCTGTTGGCAGGAATAGAGCATAGAGGGATCTAATCAGACCTCCAGGTGAAGAGAGTTCAACATCTTGAGAGCAGCCATTGATAAGGCTCTCTGCTTTCACCTCACCAAAGGAGCATGTGATGGCAACAGGACTGAGGGAACCCCTAGGATCTTAGAACTGAGTGTGGTTCATTCAGAGAAAAGTAGACTTTTAGATAGCCTGAGTCCCTCCAGGGAGTGAGAAAGGCAGTATATAAATACTGTAAATAAAGAAAAATAAATAAATAAATACTAGTGATGTTTGTAAGATGAGAACACAAATTCATTTGAGGTTTTGTCTTGTTGATGCATTTATAACAAGGAGATATGATAGGTATGTTAGTGTGATTCATGGCCTTCCCCAATGTATGTAAGGCATGAAACATTAACAGTGTCTGTTTAGAGCAGATATATGAACAACTTGCTGAACCCGGCACGCGTTGCTGTGCCATCCTTCTCTCTCTCTGTGTCTCTCTCAGTCTCTCTCTCTCTCTTTCTATCCCTATCTATCTATCTCTCTCTATAACTTCCTGTGTCTGTCTCTCTATCTATCTATCCCTATCCTTATCTATCACTGTCTCTCCCTCTGTATATTATTCTCCATCACACTCTCTCTATCACTCGCTCTCTGTGTTTCTCTTTCTCTCTGTATTCACTCTGTGTGTATCACCCAATCTCTCTCTATCTACCACTCTCTCTCTCTATCCCTATCTATCACTCCCTCCCTCTCTCACTCCCTCCCCCCCTCTCTCTCATTCCCCCCTCTCTCTCACTCCCCCTCTTTCTCTCACTCCCCCTTTCTCTCTCCCTCTCTCTCTATCACTCCCCCTCACTCACTCCCTCCCCCCTCTCTCACTCCCCCTCTTTCTCTCACTCCCCCCTCTTTCACTCACCCTCTCTCTATCACTCCCCCCTCTTCCTCACTCTCTCTCTCTCAATCACTCACCCTCACTCTCTCACTCACTGCCCCCTCTCTCTCATTCCCCCCTCTCTCTCACTCTGTCACTCCCCCCCCTCCTCTTCTCCCCCCCCTCTCTCTCACTCTTCGCTGTGCCGCCTCCGTTGCCAGGGCCCGATCCCGGTGGAGGCGGCAGGAAAGCTGTCCTGTTTCCGGGCACCTCTTTCTGCTGCTCGTCCCGCCCTGCTCTCTTGAATGAAGGAAGGGGGCAGGGAGAGGAGGAGAAACAGCCAGGGGAACCGATGCCGCGCGTGCGGCGGGAGGCGCTTTCCCCCCTCTTCTCTCCGCCCTCCTCTCTTGATTGAAGGAAGGAGGGCGGGGAGAGGATGGGAAAGAGGCGCCTTCCGTTGCGTGCGCATGCGCGGCAGGGGATCGGGCAGCTGTGTCCCCTCCTATCCCCGCCCTCCTTCCTTCACTCAAGGGAGGAGGGCGTGGCGTGCAGGAGAGAGAGGTGCCCGGGATCGGGCCCTGGCGGCAACGGAGGCGGCGTGGAGGAGGAGGCAGAGGAGGAGGAAAGGGTCGCGGGGGGGTGTGTGGATCGTAGGCTCTGTGCATGGCTGCGTTCCTGCTGTTTTCGCTGCTCTTTCCTCCTCCTCAGGCTTCTCCTCCTCTTCGCCGGCTTTGCTTCCCTCCGGTGGGATCGGGCCCTGGCGGCAATGGAGGCGGCGAAGAAGAGGAGGAGCCGGAGGAGGAAGGAACCGCGAGGAGTATCGTAGGCTACGGTCGTCCGGCCGCTCGCGGCTCTTTCCTCCTTCTCCGGCTCCTCCTCTTCCTCACCGCCTCCGTTGCTGGCAGGGCCCGATCCCACCAGAGGTGGGCGGGAGGGAAGCAAAGCCGGCGAAGAGGAGGAGAAGCCTGAAGAGGAGGAAAGAGCAGCGAAAACAGCAGGGTCGCAGCCATGCACAGAGGCTTCGATCCCCCACGACCCTTTCCTCCTCCACGCCGCCTCCGTTGCCGCCAGGGCCCAATCCCGAGAAGCCGGAAGAGGAGGAAAGAGCAGCGAGGAGAGCAGGATTGCAGCCATGCACAGAGGCTACGATCCACACACACCCCAGCGACCCTTTCCTCCTCCTCTGCCTCCTCCTCCACGCCGCCTCCGTTGCCGCCAGGGCCCGATCCCGAGAAGCCGGAGGAGGAGGAAAGAGCAGCGAGGAGAGCAGGATCGCAGCCATGCACAGAGGCTACGATCCACACACACCCCCGCGACCCTTTCCTCCTCCTCTGCCTCCTCCTCCACGCCGCCTCCGTTGCCGCCAGGGCCCGATCCCGAGAAGCCGGAGGAGGAGGAAAGAACAGCGAGGAGAGCAGGATCGCAGCCACCGAGGCTATGAGCCAGTCCCCCTCGCGGCCCTTTCCTCCTCCTTTGCCTCCTCCTCCACGCCGCCTTGGGAGTTTGCGGAGGAGGCGTTTTTCGTTGGTGAGAAAGGGGGGCGAGGGGGTGTTTTTTTGCGGGGCTTTGGGGACGCGGAAAGGGGGCGGGGTGTGTTGTTTTGCCTTGCTTTGGGTTGGCGGGAAAGGGGGTGAGGGGTGTGTGTGTGTGTGTGTGAGGGTTGGGGGGGTTGTTGCGGCGCGCGTGTGTGTGGGAAGGTGGGGGGTTTGTTGCGGCGCGCGTGTGTGTGCATAGGAGCGGCTTTTTGGGCGCCATGTGCAGTGGATCGGTTGTTCTGGATCGGTTGTTCTGCCGCCATGTGCGTGGGGAGGGGGGGAGTGTGTGTTGTGTCCAGGTTGTTTTGGGGTCGTGGGTAGGGTTGAGGGTGGTGTGTGTGTGTGTGTGGTGGGAAGGGGGTGAGGGGATTGTGCGGTTAGGTTTTGAGCGGGGCGTGTGGCTCCCTGTAGAGTTATTGTTGTTCGGGCTGTATGTGCGAACGTTCTAAACGTGCGCACTGGCAGCAGAGAGGGCGGGGTGGGAGGAAGGTTGCCGGTTTTGAGGGGGTCGTGTTTGGGGGTGTTGTGAGGGATCTAGGTCCGGTTTTTTGCGCCACGAATGTTCCTGCAGGTATGTTTGTGACTGTTGTCAAGTATCGTGGTTCTGGGACTTTAGTTTCTTTGTCTATGAGCGTCAAAAACGGACTCTCTCTTTTTATATATATAGATTGCTTCACAAGGTGGGAAGCCTTAGATCTCTATTAGTATGAGGACACGAGGATTTGCCTGAAAATGATAGTCTATGAAGTAGGTTGTTTCCGTTGGGAAGGTTTGTATGTATAGAACCTTATACTACAATATAGACTTCTAGGAAAGCAGTATTCAGTTTACAATAACTGCACATACAGGTATTTTAAATAATAGCACAATTTGGTTATTGGTTTCAATATTTGTGGTTATGGACAAACTAGGGAAAGCTATTCTGCTTTTGATACAGTGTACTAAAGCAAAGAAAGACAATCCTTATAATTCTATGCCATGGAAACCTCTTTGAATGGAAGGGATTCACATCTGAATGGACACGTACTCTATATAAGATTGCACAACTAAGAAAGTAGTCTGGGTGTTCAAGATGGATTTCACAGTTTAAAAAAGTATCTTTTTACTATTTTTTTTAGATAAACTAAGGACTATTCCATATAGGCAGAGTCCATGTCCTATGCAGCTTTCCCCCCCTCACTTCATGCAGAGATCCTGGTAGAATGAACAGATGCCGGGCTTCCAGGTGATGCATTTCTGACAAGCCTTGTTATTACTGAAAAGTTGCTAGGTGTATGGTGATGACAAAAATCACAGTATGCTCAGAAAAATGCCATCTTCATGGACCATACTGTGATGGCTTTTTAAAGGAGAAGCAACTGTTATGAATAATAGTTTATTTGATATCAAAGAGAGAAGCAGGGCTTCTTTAAAAATGGCGAAAGTCACAAATAAACCTGACACAGACAGTAGGTTCAAATTAAGACACAAAATCTGCCCTTAAAGGTGATAGTGCATCTTCTTTGTTTCCTGGGTTTCCTGGATCTTTTTGTACTTTTGCACCATTTGGAACTAGTTATCTCTTTTGTCCAGGACTTATAAAGGGCTATGCTAATTTGGTTGTGAACACTCTGAAGATAGGACTACTACTATTGCAAGGGAGCTGAGATGTTTTAACATCAACTAGCTTGGGGACCCGGCGGTGCCCGGGTTATTTGAGAAAGGCATTGTGTGCCAAGGTTGGTCTTTGTTACTTCAAGTCCCATCATCCATGGTCCACCCTCCTGTAAACTGTAGAAGGATGGAGACTGGGTCATGGGGGCACAGGGTGCCAAGTGTAGTCTTTTTAGATTTTTGTTCAGGGCTGCAGTGGTCTGTGGGAAATGAAGGCTTTGAAAGTACTACAAATCCCATAATCCATGGAGGTACCTCAAGTCCCACTCTTCTCCATATGGCAGTAGAATGTAGTGTGGGTCATAGGGGCACTGTGTGTCAAGCTTGGTATTGTATTGGGCCTCTGTATGGCAAGTGTGGTCCTGATCCGTCATTGGTGTGGTCCACTGTGCTCTAAGCAAGTGAGTTAAAGTACTGCAATTTCCGTCATCCATGGTGCATCCTACCTCAAACTGCACCAAGATTTAGAGTGCATCTTGGGGGGTCTGTGGACCAAGTTTGGTCTTGTTCTGTCATTGTTGTGGACCTAGTCAGGAAAATGAAGTTGAGGAAGCCTTACTGTCAAATCTGGTTGTGGCCTAGTCTGGAAAATCAAGTAGAGAAAGCCTTACTGCCAAATCAGGCTGAGGCCTAGTTTGTTAAATCAGATGAAGGAAGCCTTTTTTAAAAGTGCATTCTTCTTCGAGAGCTCTGTGAATGCACACTTATGAAGTCTGCGCGCCAGCGCGGGCTTCCCAACGGAAACTTTCCCAGTTTGAAAAGTTTTGGCGGTAGCTCCGCCCAGCCAGCCCGGAGGGCATAAAAGGCGCCTCCATGCGCGCCCACCCCATTCCTTTGTTTTCCGCCACTTGGGCAACATCGGAAATACGGCTGGTTGTGTGAGCATAGCATGTCCACAACCAGCTTCAAAAGGTGTTTATCCTGCGGTAGCAAGATCCCGGATTGCGACGGTCACTCGAAGTGCCTTCGGTGTCTCGGGGAGGGACACGTCGTCTCGACCTGCCGACACTGCCAGGCCTTCTCGTCGAACACCAGGCGGCGAGAGCCTGCAGGCTTCAGGCCTACCTGACGGAGCGCGCTCTCTGCCCTCCGGAGATGGCGACGGCTGTCCCATCTGCCTCCTTGGGGTCCGGGGCGGCTGCTCCGGCCCCATCCGTGTCGACCGCTCACCCGGCCGGGAAGAAGCGTCCACGGAAGGAGAAGAACGCCTCTGTCTCCTCGAAGACTTCGGCGTCGAAGAGGCCCTGCACCGTAACCACCGAAACGGTCCAGCTGCCTCCACCTCGAAGAGCTTCGACAAGCTCGATGGCGTCGGGCCTCTCCCAGAGGTCGGCCATCTCGAGGACTCCCTCTGATCGGGCTATGGAGATAGCTTTCCGGAGGTCGAGCGAGGAAGCCCGTAGAGCCCAGACCAGAGGCCTGGTTCCTGTGACTCCGGGCAAGTCTCTGGAGGCCGCAGCCTCGAGACCTCCATCGCCGAAGAGGCGCAGGACTTTGACGTCATCGTCTTCAGTCTCCTGCCCCGACTCGTCGCCTATCCCTGTTCTCGCTGTGGAGACAGGGGTAGAGCACCACGTGTCTCCGGAGGACTCTATACAGACCGTCGTCCGAATCCCACCCGGACAGACCTCGGTCCGACAGCTGTTTGTCACCTCGCCAGACAAGGGCAGACAAACAACAAGGCTTTCCTTGGCCCCGGCCAGCGAAACCTCCCTCCGGCGATGCCTGCGGCCTCCTCAACCTCGAGGTTGCCGCCTCAGACACAACCCCCGGCGAACCAGGAGACGGTTCGGCCTTGGTCGGGTGACGAGATGGAGGATGGCGAGGTCCCTCGATCGACGAGATCAGGCTCCATCCTATCCCTCAACTTGGACAGGTCCCCTTCTCTGGCAGGAGAGGTGGAACCTTCGTCTTCACCGACCGACAATGTGAGAGCCTTCGGTGAACAGGTCGGCCGGATGGCAAGATCTCTGGGGCTGCAACCCTACGTCCCTGAGAGCCAGCGCCTGCCCCGTGTTCAGCAGGGTGCAGGTAGAGGATGCGGCCCAACCGCACCTCCCCATGCTGGAGCCACTAGAAGAAGTGGTCAAGGCCTCATGGACAACTCCATCGACCATCCCTCCTACGTCCAGGCGTATCGAGGCATGGTATAAAATAGACGAAAGAGAGAGGAGCTGGCTACACGATCACCCGACCCCCAACTCGATGATCGTCACCTCCTCCCAATCTTCCGCCCGAGAATCCGCAACCCCCTCAGACCAGGAGGGAAAGCGGTTCGACGCAGTTGGCCGGAAGATTTACAAGGCCGGACTCTTGCTGACCAAGATGGCCAATTATGGGGCGTGCATGGGAGCCTATCACCAGATCCTGTGGGAAAGGGCTCAACCCTTTTTCCAGGATCTCTCCCAAGAGCAGCAAACCGCTCTTCTTTCCATCTCCCAGGAGGCACAATCGCTGGCACACCACCAAATCCTGATGGCCCGCCATACGGGGACACCTCAGGAAAGCTGCTTGGCCTACGGTGTCGCCATTCGACGACACGCGTGGCTGAAGTCCTCAGGTCTCTCGTCCAACTCGAAGAAGACGATCGAGGATCTTCCGTTCGATGCCCAGGGACTGTTCTTTGCGGGCACGGACGAGAGGTTGAAGGCCACTCACGACTTCCGAGTCCTGACGGCCAAGCTGGATCGGCCCCAATCTCAACCAAGGCCGAGGTACTACCAGCGGGCTAAGTTTCAGCCCAGGCAGCAGTACCGCCAAGCTCCACGGCCCTACTCGGCCCCTCAGCAGCAACAGCAGCAACAACAACAACCAAGGCAGCAACAACAGGCCAACCGACCCCGCCAAGGGGGAAAGTCGAGGCCCCGCCATAGCAATGGCAATGGACAGTCCAACCGCCGCGTTTGACGGGGCGCTGGACGACACCGCCTTGTCGCAAAGTACCGCTGCCACCACCATGCCTCCTCCCATCCTTCGACCTCCACCACCACACCCGCCATTCGGAGACCGCCTGGCCCGCTACATCGATGCCTGGCGACGCATCACCTCAGATGCATGGGTTCTCCGGATTGTCGAAGACGGCTATGCCTTGGAGTTCGACGAGCTTCCGCCAACGGGGTTCATCGTCGAGACAGAGCCGTCCAGGGTGATCTTGGAGGAGGTCGACGCGTTGCTTCAAAAGGGAGCGATTTCACAGCTCCCCCAGAGCAAGGAAAGAGGGGCATACTTCTCACGGTATTTCACGTATCGAAGCCAGACGGTTCCCTGCGACCCATCCTGGACCTCAGAGACTTCACCGCGAACGTTTGGCCGAGGAAATTCAGGATGGTGTCAGTGTCGTCCATTCTCCCGCTGCTCCGGAGAGGAGACCACTTCGCCTCAATAGATCTTCGGGATGCGTACTTCCACATCTCGATCAGGCCTACCCATCGACGCTTCCTCAGCTTCAAGGTGGCGGGAAGGGCGTACCAGTTCAACGTCCTTCCCTTCGGCCTCGGGACAGCTCCCCGGACATTCTCCAAGTGCATGTCGGTCGTGGCTGCGCACTTGAGAAGGCAGAAAATCCGGATTTTCCCGTACCTGGACGACTGGCTGCTGGCGGCCCAGTCACCAGGCCTGCTGCATCAACAGGTCTCAACGGCACTTCAATTACTCTCGTCCTTAGGCCTGAGACTCAACGAGGAAAAATCCCAGCTCACCCCGTCCCAATCCATAAAGTTCATCGGGACGATTTTCGACTCCGTCGATCAGCTCGCCTATCTGCCAGATGTCAGATTCCAGGCTCTTCGACGGGAAGTCAACGCCTGCACCGGGCCCTGCATCTCAGCAAAGCAGATCCAGGTCACGCTCGGCCACATGGCGTCCACAGTGTCAGTCACTCCGCTGGCAAGGCTCCGATTCCGGCCGCTACAGCGCTGGTTTCTCGACCACTTCGATCCGGTCAGAGAACACCACTCAAAAAGACTCTCTCTCCCGAGAACAGTCAAGGACTCTCTCCGATGGTGGAGGTCCGAAAACAACGTCTGCAGAGGGGTGCCTTTCCACACGTTTATTTATTTATTTATTTATTTATTTATTATTCCTTCTTGTATTCCGCTCCTCCCAGCAGGCTCGGGGCGGATAACATTATAAAACCGGCTGACATGTAACATTCATGTCGCCGTACAATAAAACAGCATAAAACAACATAAAATACAACATTGGTCCCGAGTTTAACAGTTATGTCAAGCCATGGCATTCCAAGGTCCGGTATTGGTCAGAAGATGTATACATTTGGCTTGTTCAGCCTAGCCAAAGGCCAGTTTAAACAGGGCGGTCTTACAGGCCCTGCGGAACGGAATGAGCTCCGTGGCGGCTTGGACATCATCAGGGAGAGAGTTCCAGAGTACCGGAGCCGCCACAGAGAAGGCCCTCTGCCTAGTCACGGACAGGTGGCAGGAACGGACTGATGGAACTAGGAGGAGATTAGACTCCCCTGAACGTAGTGATCTCGGGGGTACATATGGGGCAAGGCGGTCCCTTAGGTACGCAGGCCCTAGGCCGTGTAAAGCCTTAAAGGTTAACACCAACACCTTGAAGGCAATTCGGTACTCAACAGGCAGCCAGTGCAGCTGCCGGAGGATGGGCGTTATGTGCTCCCTTACCGGCGTTCCCGTCAGCAGGCGAGCTGCGGCATTCTGCACCAGCTTGAGTTTCGAACTGTCGCCAAGGGAAGGCCAACGTAGAGGGGCGTTACAGTAGCCTAATCTCGAGATGACCGTCGCTTGGATCACCGTGGCCAGATCGTCCCTGGGAGGTAGGGTGCCAGTCGCCTAGCCTGGCGTAGGTGGAAGAATGACGCCCTGCTGGCCGCAGAGACCTGGGTCTCCATGGTCAGCAGGGGTCCAACTGAACACCTAAGCTCTTAACAACAGGCGACGAGGTTAAGCCGTTCGCCGTCCCGGGTAGGCAACCGGCCCCCACCCCCCCCCCAGGCCGGCCAGGCCACAAGATCTCCGTCTTCAACGGGTTCACCTTCAGCCGGCTGGACCGCAGCCAGCCAGTCACGGCTTCAAGGCACTGATGGAAACAATCGGTGCGGTGTCCGGCCTGCCGTCCATTCTCAGCAGAAGCTGGGTGTCATCCGCATACTGATAACACTCCAGACCAAAGTCGCGGGCCAGCTGGGCCAGGGGCGCATATACGTTGAATAATAAGGGGAGAGGATGGCCCCTGGGGACCCCACAATCAAGTGAGGATCTCCCGGAGACCTCCCGCCCCCCTCCACACGTTGTCCCTAGGCCCGGAGGAAGGAAGCCACCCATTTAAGGGCGGTCCCCGACCCTGGCGCCGGCTATACGGTGGGTTAACAGAGCGTGATCTACAGTATCGAAAGCTGCCGTCAGATCTAACAAGACGAGCAGTGCCGATCCACCCTGGTCCAGCTGGCGGCGAAGTTGGTCTGTAATGGCGACAAGCACGGTCTCCGTCCCGTGCCCAATACGGAAACCGGACTGGTAGGGATCAAGTCCAGCTGTGTCTTCCAAGAACCGCTGCAGCTGATCCGCTGCTGCCCTCTCAATTACCTTGCCTAAAAAGGCAAGTTGGAAACTGGCCGGTAATTGGAGGGAGCCGAAGGGTCTAAATTCGGCTTCTTCAGCAGCGGTCTCACCATAGCCTCTTTTAATCCCCCCGGGAAGACTCCTTGCTCAAGGGAGCTATTTATGATCGTGCCTAGGGGCCTCGTAGCCCTCCCGGCAAGTTCTAACAAGCCAGGAGGGGCACGGGTCGAGGAGCATGTAGTTGGTCTAGCTGCAGCAAGTAACTTGTCGACAGCTGCTCGTCCAGCAATTGAAAGCGGGTGAAGGTGGGCCCGCCCGAGTGGCGCGGGGTCTCGAGTTCGCTCACTGTATCAAATGTGGCTGGAATGTCCCGGCGGAGGGTCGAAATCTTGTCGGTGAAATAACTCTGGAAAGCCTCAGCAGAGGGAGCCAAACCCCTATCATTTGGGACAGTTGGGATTGCTGTCAGCGACCGAATTATCCTAAACAATTGTGCTGGGCGCGAGTTAGCCGACTCTATCAAGGAAGAGTAGTAGACTTTTTGGCTTCCTTGATAGCCTGCTCATAAACCTCTTTAAACTGTTTATAAGCCGATTTCGACGCCGTCACGGAGACTCCGCCACACGTCCTCTAGCTGTCTCCGCCTCCGTTTCATCGCCCGCAGCTCCTCGGTAAACCAAGGCGAGCGATTTCTACGGGAGGAGAGCGCCTGGGGCGATCTCGTCTAGAGCCAAGGAAAGACTGGTGTTCCAGTAGTCCACTTGCCCATCGACTGAGTCGCTGGGAAGTTCCCATTCCCTTAGAGCATTCAGGAACCTAGTGGGTTCCATAAGTCTCCTCGGGCGAACCAGAATAGGTTCGGCACCCTTACCGGGAGGGGAGGCCACCCCCAGCCGGACTTCCAGGACCTTGTGATCCGACCATGGAACCTCCATAATGGAGGCTAGGGTCACGTTAATTCCGGCGGCGAAGATCAAATCCAGGGTGTGCCCGGCCTGATGCGTGGGACCGGTCTTACAGAGTGAGAGTCCTAGTGCCTCCATGGTAGACACCAGGTCCACGGCTGCCGTTGAGGGGGTATCGGCGTGGACATTGAAGTCCCCCAAGACAATAAGCTTAGGGAACCTCAATGCCCACTCCGCGACCACCTCCAGCAGCTTAGGCAGACTCCCTGCCGGTGCGTTGGGTGCACGGTACACCAGCAGGAAGGCTACACTCTCACTAAGGTCCCACACCAGGCCCGCGCACTCCACCCCCGGAATGTTCGCCGTCGGAATCGTCCTGGAATTAAAAGTGTCTCGGCTAAGGATGGCGACCCCTCCCCCCCGCCTCTCTGTCCTCATCTGGTAACTGGCCACAAACCCAGGAGATGCCACCTCGTGCATAATGACCCCGTCCATCACGCTGACGACCGACGCCTCGATGCTGGCTTGGGGAGGCCACATGAACAACTTGTCGATCAACGGCCAATGGTCGGCGGTGGAGAAGCTCCACCACATCAACTACCTCGAGCTCCTGGCCATAGCCAAGACTCTTCGGGCCTTCGCCCCCCTAGTCAGGGGACACGTAGTACTGGTCAGGACAGACAATATAGTGGCCATGTACTACGTCAACAAGCAGGGCGGAACGGGCTCGAGGAAGCTCCTGGCCCTGGCCCAGAGCCTGTGGGAGTGGTGCGTCCTTCATCAAGTGACCCCCAGGGCCATTCATCTCCCGGGAGTCGAGAACGTGGAGGCGGACTCCCTCAGCAGAACCGGCTGGTCGTCCCACGAATGGATGCTGCATCCGGACGAGCTCCACCGTGTCTTTCAACGGTGGGGAGTCCCAGACGCAGATCTCTTCGCATCGCGGAAAACAGCCAACTGCCAGTTTTCGGTGCCAGGCTTGCCCGGATGCACACCGGGGTGCCTCGAGGATGCACTCCTGCTCGACTGGACGAAGGGGTTCTTCTACCTCTTCCCGCCGTTCGCTTCTTCTCAGAATCATCGAGAAGATCCAGCTCTCGGGGACCGATTGCATCCTCATCGCCCCCTACTGGCCAAGACAAGTCTGGTTCCCGACCCTGCTCCACCTAGCAGGCCAGAACCACATGCCACTCCCTTGCCGGCCAGATCTGCTGACCCGGGAGAAGGGAATGCTCCTCCATCCGGATCTTCCATCCTTGCACTTGACGGCATGGAGGATCCACCAACACCAGGAGTCTCTCCAGCAGTAGCAGCGATCCTGGCAGCAGCCCACAAGCCGGCTACGTCGAAGGCGTACTCGGCTTGCATCGCCCGCTACACAAGGTTCCAGGCTTCTCGATCCGCCGCCGTCTTCCCGCTGTCAGTTCCTGCGGTCCTGGAATTCCTAGCGGAGTTGGTCGACAGGGGTCTGTCCATGTCCTCTGTGAAGACCCACCTGGCGGCCCTCACCTGGCAGAACCAGCAGAGGGATGGTCCCTCGCTGTTCCAGTACCCGATGGTCAAGCGTTTCCTGAGGGGTGTCAACAACACCCGCCCCCCGGTGCACCCACCTACGCCGGGTTGGAACCTCGACTTGGTCCTGTCCTGCTTGACATCCGCACCTTTCGAGCCTCTGTCTTCCATCGACCTGCGACTCCTCTCCTGGAAGGTGGCCTTCCTCGTCGCCATCACGTCGGCTCGTAGGCCTTCCGAACTGGCGGCACTCCGGGTCGACGAACCCTACCTGCTATTTTTGGCGGACAGAGCCATTCTGAGAACGGACATCACCTTTTTACCTAAGGTAGTGTCCCCGTTCCACGTGAACACTGACATCGTGCTCCCGGACATGGGACCCTCCCGGCCCGGGACGGTGGCTCGGCGCTTGATGCCCTCAATGTCAGGAGAGCCCTCTGGGTCTACAAGGACCGATCGGCACACTACCGTCGGTCGACTAGATTCTTTGTTTCCTACGCCACCGACAAGCTGGGCTTGCCGGTGTCGTCAAAGACTCTCCAATTGGGTGGCTTCCTGGTTGAACTGTGCTATCAGATAGCACGTCAGCCGTGTCCCCCTAAGGTCAAGGGCCGCTCGACTAGGGCAGTGGCCACGTCGACCGCTTTTCTCCAAGGGATTCCCCTGGACCAAATTTGTAGGGCGGCCATCTGGGCCAACCCCTCCACCTTCATATCACACTACCGGGTGGACACCCTATATGGACGGGAGGCGGCTTTTGGTAGGTCAATCCTTAACCCCAAGGGCCCGCAGGGTGCTGCCGATTAGGCAGCCCTGTCTCTCCCCCACATACCTGTTCGGTCGACTCTTATGGTCGGTCGAACTCTCCCTTTGGTAACATTCATGGGTGTGCCTTGCCCCAGTAGGGGCTAAGTTTACCGGTTAAGCGCGCTTACCCTCTCAAGGGTTCAGGTTGCACCAGTTGTGCACTTATCTTGTAGTTGTGCTTGTTGCACTCACTGTCATGAGGCCTGTGTGCCTGGCATGAATTGTGCTTGTTGCACTTATACTGTGAGGCCTGTGTGCCTGACATGAATGGTGCTTGTTGCACTGTGTTTACAAGTGGGGGCTTGCCTTCCACTCTTATTTATATATTATTCTACTGTTATTTATTAATATTGCTGGTTGCAATAAACCTGTTGGTTTTCAAAAATTGGCTGGTTTGTTCCCACCTTCCCTTACCTGAGCTCGGTAAGTCTTCATAAGTGTGCATTCACAGAGCTCTCGAAGAAGAATGGTAGGTTACATACCTGTGACCATCTTTCTTCGAGTGAAGCTCTGTGAATCCACACGACCCGCCCGGCCATCCCCTCTATCTCAAACCATCCCATCCTAGTTGCTTACGTGGCGTAGGAATGGGGTGGGCGCGCATGGAGGCGCCTTTTATGCCCTCCGGGCTGGCTGGGCGGAGCTACCGCCAAAACTTTTCAAACTGGGAAAGTTTCCGTTGGGAAGCCCGCGCTGGCGCGCAGACTTCATAAGTGTGGATTCACAGAGCTTCACTCGAAGAAAGATGGTCACAGGTATGTAACCTACCACTCTCTGGCACCTTTGAGATTTTGGATGTTGGAATGTTGCCCATGCGGAGTCCGTTATGCAAATTTTCCCTGAGTGGCAACCAATCTCCTCTGTCTGGTGCCTTAGAGGGTTGGAGTTCTGAGGCTGGCCAGTCGGAGCAATTTATGCAAATAATCCCGGAGTGGCAGCCAATCGAAACGCTGGCACATATTCCTCCTGTCACTCGGCCCACCCGCCCACCACCTGCAAACACTGACTTTTATTATATGTAATAGATAGATAGATATAGCAGCACTCCAAGAGACCTAAAGAGTAGGAGAGGGGCAGCTGAAGGAAGAAAAGGGAGTCTACATCTTTTTGAACAAACCTGAACAAGGACAACAAATAAACAGGCTTTGCTTTGCTATCAAAAACGTTCTGGTGACGCATCTGTCTGAAGCACCCCTTGGTATTAACAAATGACTCTCATCTCTATAAATTTGTTAATTTTAGTGTAACCATTGTGGAATGCTTAGAAGGAGTTAATCTCCGTCTGGTTTTCAAGAGATCAAGCTGACCTTCCCTTCCATGTAATGGTTCAGAGATTACAGAGGTTATTTGGAAAGGATCGATATGGAATGCAGCTGTATAAAAACTCTGTAACAGACTCCTCTTTGGGAGAAAAGTGTCCATCATATTGAGATGTGTAATTGGGTTGTTTTTTCCTCCGGGCTAGATCCTGATGCCCAGACCTGATCTAGAGAGCCTGTGTTGTATCCCGAGGAACCCTGAAACCTGGCTGTGTACCTTGGAACATTGTATAAGAATTTGGGCTGACTCTTGTGGCTTGATTTCTGGACTGGGGAATTGGTTTGTATGTCAGGACTTCAGACAGCAGTTTAACCTTGTTTACTTTATGTGATTTTTGGAACCTTGATAGTGCCTTTAAAACCTGGAACTTTGTTTTATGAGTTCATGTATCATGCCAGCCTTGTTCCATGTTTATGTTTTGTAGTTAGACATTGAAAAGACTCGGTTGAAGTTATTTATTAGGCCTGGTTGATCCATGGTTCTAAATGCTTCAAAAATACTTACAAAACAAAAGTTCTGGTGGTGAACATTTAGAACTCTATCAAAATTTCATTATTATTTCATTATTGGTGATTTTAAAGACAGAACCAATTAGGAACGGACATTTATAATGAAATTTTGAAAGTTTTGTTAGAGTTCTGAAATGTTCACCACCAGAACTTTTGTAGCAATTTTAATTCCATTTTATTTTTTCATCTATCACTACATTTTTTTGTTAAAGAAATAACATCCAGGAACTTTCTAAACTCTTGCATTAACTGAGATATATCTATATTTGTTTAAAAGCTGTCTGTTCTTGCATTTAATACCCAAGTTACTGTGTTTTTAGCCCCTTTCCTCCGCTCTTGTTGAAATATGTTGATATTAACTCTGAAGTACCAGCCAGGTCCCCTTACAATCTGTACATGACATAACATCAATAATATTTTACAGTGCTTTAGAATATTTTATAGTGCTGTAGAAGAGCTACATATTAATTTCCTGACAAATATTATTATTTCAATATTTCTCAATAAATCAAAATGTCTACTCATCTCTAATTTATTTATTTTATTTTATTTATTGTTACGGCATCAGTTGGCACATACCTATTATGAAATACGGGTACTTCCCTAATAGCATTTTCTAGTTCTTTTAGATAGCCATACTAGCTTTGTAATTTCATCAGACTAGGCTCTATTTTGTTTTGTTAGCTAATCTATTATATAAGAACACCACTGCAAATATTTCTGCATGTGTTGCACCTTAGGCCTTGATGGCTCCCTCAGTAAACCACTTGAGTCCAGCTATGGTTAAATGCTTTATTTAGAATAAATGCAAAGGAAAAGAAAAGAGAGATATAGTTCAATGATGCTCCCAAGCATCCAGGTTATTGCAAAGCAATAGTCCAAAGGTAAAAACAGGATCAAAAAAGTAACAGAGTCTTATTGCCCCAAACGGGCTAGATCCAGGGTTCAGTTCTTGGCATGAAGACTTGGCAAACAAAGTCAAAGGCTGGAAGGCCCAATGGCCCAAACAAAGTCCATAGTTCTTGGCTTGGAGGCTAAACGTTGGCAAGAGATACCCTATAGCTCTAGGGCTCCAACCTATATAGGTCTCACAGGCTTTGATCCTTACGACGCAAAGGTGCGTCGTAAGGGGTTCTCATGAGATGGTTTCCAGCTGGGCTTTCTCCGTCCTCCCACATCAGAATGGTATGTCAGCTCATTAAGGCCTGCACCTGGACGGAAAGGAGTTAACTCGGCTCTATTCACCCAGCGCCTCTCCTTATCGGGCCGAGATGGAGCCGAGCTTTGCCTGTCCTTGAACGGGGATTGAACTTGGGGCCTTTGCAGTAGCCTACCTTGCAGAGGCTTGCTTTCTGGCCTAGCTGGCATCACGGAAACAACATGGCTTTGGTCTGGTTTGATTGAGGAACCTAGCTGAGGTGTGACAGCATGGCTTATTGAATTATCTCCATATCCAGTTAATGAGTGAATGGCATACTGCTCCCATATTTTTATTTTGCAGTGAAATATTTCTTCCCCATGTTTCAGACTTTGAATCTAAATGATTCAGTTTAGCATCATATTAATAATTCACATCCTATGATTATTGCATTTTACCTCTCCAGGGTCTGCTAGAAATCCTGAGATATTTGTTCCTGTTGTTTTCCTTCTTTCTATCTTAAGCAAAGTAATTAGTCTTTCCCCCATTTTTTTTAGTATTTATTACTCTTTTGTCAGCTGCTTTGTTTGGTTTGCACATTAATGTTCATTTTCCACATTTTTTCAGGTGCTAATTAAGGTTTAATTTTTGGATGTACTTTAAGTTTTACTCATTTTGTAAATTTGTTTATTATGTAATACTCAGGAAATATTTTAAATATTAAATATCAAATAATATAGGGGTTGGGCTTGATGGCATGAGATCCCTTCAAGCTCTCCAATTCCATGAGTTTATGAATTAAGGAAACTTAAGATACAAAACCACATAAGCAGAATTGGAGACAGAAAGGTAGAAAAGGGTTACTCTATCTGTTTATTAGACCAAGCAGAGAGCTAGTGAGTTGGTTTCATGGTGCACTGAGGACTAGAACCTAAAACTCTCACTTCCCAGTCCAAACGTAATCACTAGGCATGGTTTCGAATCCAAAAATGGCAATTCTAAAATCAAATGGGGCGGGGGGGGATTTTTTTTATTAGTAAAAGAAAGACTTACAAAAAAATTTCCAAAAATTTCTAAAATGTAACTTAAGTACTAACGAAATTCGTTAGTAATTCGTATGCCAGAGCATGCGCATTCCAGATGGTTTTGGCCTACAACTCCCAGAAATCCTAACAGCCGGTAAATTGGCTGGGATTTCTGGGAGTTGTAGGCCAAAACTTGAATAAACCACACTGAATTCTAGATGGGACTCTCCAAATAGGAAGGAGGGAGGGAAGGAGGGAGGGAGGGGGTATTCTATTCTTGGAAGCAGCAAAAAAAAGGAGGAGCCCCCCCCCCCTCGCTCCTCGCTGCCTCTCTCTCACCCCGATCCTGAAGGAGCGAGGGCCCAAGTTTGCCCAGGCTGAGAGGAAAAGGAAGAGGCCTGAGGCTGTGAGGAATGGTGGGAGTTGAAGTCCAAAACACGTACCTGGAGGGCTGAAGTTGGCCCCTGCGATGGGGCATAGCAGCAGAGCAACGGGGAAGAGAAGCATCTGAGAGAGCACAGGAAGAGAGAGGAGGAGAAGCGCGCGCGTGTGTGTGTGTGACGCTGGCCCCTGCGATGGGGCATGGCAGCAGAGCAACGGGGAAGAGAAGGAGGGGGGAAAGCGTGGAGGACTACACTTTCCAGAATGCATTGCCTACCTAGCAGCAGCGTCACTTCCAGTTCCCCATAGAAATGCGGGAAAAAGAAGAAGCTGAATGAAGGCGGGAAGGAAATGAGGGGGAGAAGACAGGGAGAAGTGAGTACGTAGTACAATAATTAATTAAGAATTAAGAATTTATTATGATCATAACGCAAATTGTTGGCCTCAAGGACCGTAAAAGGAAGTCTACTTCCGGGTTTGCGGCAGCGATCCATAAAAGCTCAAAAGTCCCATTACATACGAATCTCTTACGAATCCTTTTAATTTCCGTTTCATTTTTCTCATGCCTAGTAATCACGCTTTTCAAACTCATTTCAAAATCAAATTACTAACCATCTATTTTATGCCTGAATACTTCAGGCTTGTAGTGATTCCTTCTTATTTAATAGATAATAATTGGTTCATACAAGCTTATCTCAGTTAATTGTTATCACAGCTTATTTGTAACTTTCCAATTTTGTAGCTTTTGAAAATTAAAACTTAATTACAAAAATCAATCAACACAAAAAGAAAAATTGTAAAATTCTGAGCACATATCATCACAAGTTGCAATTGAAAGGTGAAGAAGATAGAAAGCATAATCAAGAAATTAATTTTAAATGACAAAGGTATCATTGTTCCACAGATAGGTATGAGACTGAAGTGGGAGCATATCTCTTATGGGTTTTTTTGTTGTTGTTGCAGTGTGCCTTTAAGTAACTTTGGACTTATGGCAACCCTAAAGTTTTCTTGGCAAAATTTATTCAAATGGGCTTGCCATTACTATCCTCTGAGGGAGAAACTGTATGACTTGCCTAAGGTTACTAGTGGGTTTCCATGGTTGAGTGAGGATGTGAACCCTGGTTTCCAATGTTGTTGTTCAGTGCTCAAATCACAACACTATGCTGGCTCTCTATTTTACTGTTGATGTAGTCAATATAAAGTAGCCAAGTATCATAGAAATTGTTGGTTATGCCTATAGCTCTGCACAGTCCAATTTTTGAGGACAGCATCTTCATATGTGCCAGGTCACATAGATGTATTCTCCACCATGGCTATATTCCTCATTCTCAACCAATTTGATATGATCTGCTGTACACATAAAGATCGTGCTTACAGCTTGAGCCTGTGCCTGGGCTTGTGCAGCCAGAATTGGTGTCAGTTCAGACTGCTGAATAACTTTCACTCCATTAGGCGTAGTCCATGCTGACTCACATGTTCATGCATTATATTTATTATTATTATTATTTACTTCATTTATATTCCGCGCTTCTCACCCCGAAGGGGACTCAGAGCGGATTACAGTACATATACTTGCAGACAATCCCTGCAGTTCAACATATTGATGAACATAGACAAACAAAGACGAACAAAGAGGCCATTTTCTGGCAAACTTCTGACAAACTTCTGGCCACCAGGGGGAGCTAACGCACTCCTCATCTCTCTCAGCATTTTCCAGCTTCCCTTGTTGTTCTTCCGCATTCCTTTCAGCAATTCCTGGAGTTCTTTATGGCCTCATAAATCAGTCAAAATGCGCCTCCCCACTTAATGTGGTACCTTTATCTCCTACTTGACAAATGATCTGTCTTTCGGGCTGCAAAGGTCGGCAGCAGGCTACACTTAAGATTGGGCACCCACCCTGACCCGGGCAAGTCTCGAACTCATGACCTATTGGTCAGAGAGATCTTATGCAGCTGACACTTAGCCAGCTGCACCACTTCCCGGTGTTATAGTAATTATACAGTTTTATTTTCTACCCAAATCTCTTCAGTATGTGGCATTGCTGGAGTTCCAGGTGCAGAGACTGGTGGCATTCCTGGAGGAAACATCATACCAGGAGGTGGTGGCATATTTCTCATAAGAGGAGGCATGAAAGGGGGTCCCAGAAGATGTGGAGGTCCCATGGGTGGAGGAGTTCCTCCTGGAGATGATATTGGAGGCATATTTGAATCAAACGGGGGACATCCAAAGGATGGCTTGGGTGGTGGTGGGCTTCACATCATACCAAAAGGTGGAGGTGGATGCATAAGAGGTGGCGGCCCTCTCATGACAGTGTATGGTGGAGGCGCTGGACCACGAAATCTCATTGTTTGCTGTTTAGCCATCATTTGTAACTGACAAGCACACTTTTGATGCTTTCAGGAAAATAATTTTGCCCACCATTTAGTGCCAGTGCAATACCAATGTTGGCATAATGACTGACTTCATTATTGTAGCGCTCCACTACGACAGCATCCCCTTCTCTGTCACCGGCCCTTCCACTTCCAGAACCACTGCTACCAGTGCCACCACTGCCTCCTCCGCCTCCTCCTTCTCCCCATAAAGAAAGCATGGATTTTCTATTGCAAGGACTTTTTTTCATCAAGAATAATGATAATTAACAGATCATAAGTGGCAGTTTGGTTTGTAATTGTAGATTATTTGTTTTGTTTGTTCATTTGTTTTTGAGAAAACACTTGTTCAGAAATCTTTGGGAAACTTGACATATTGAGCACAAATGCACATATATACCAAGAGCTGTGCGCCCTCCACAACACTGACCAATTACATTTCAAATGAACTGGAGAAAAGTACCATCTGTGGATTAGTTTTACTGAACATTGCCTGATTGCAAAGGAACGAGATCTAAAGAAAGTTTAGATCATGATGCACACTAGCTACCAGCTAATCTCTACCCTAAGTCACTTTCCCACACTTGTTTAGCCCTCACAACGAATCAATAAAAAAAGAACTTGGGGTCAAACAATTTCTGTACTTTAGTGCTGATAATAATAATTCTTCAAAGCCTCTTAGGGATTACACTGCTCTTTTACAGAGGTGATGGCTGTGAAGTGAATAGTTTTGATGGATTTGTAGCCTTGACATATTTAGCGGCATAAGCTGTTCCTTTGTTGTTAGAGTAATACTACAGTAAAGACCATATATAGGTTCAAAATGTATACATGTTTACATAAACAGCAAACATCTTAAGAAATGTGTGCTTGAATTGGTAAGCAGTAACCGTAATCTTTGTAGTAGCTATCTTCCCAAGTAAAGAGAAACCACATCTACTCAGCTTTTTTGTTTCTGTCTAATCACTGACATTAGAGGAAAATAAGGTAATGTTATCAGTTCTGAGAATTTGCAAGGGCTCCAGATGCCTGGATGGAAGCAGAAGGCAGAGGGGAGGAGGAGAGTTTACTGGAATTCGTTTATGGTGGATAAAGAAAGCTGTTCCTCAGTCAGGCTTAAGATCCTAGATATATCTTTATTTGTAAGAAGAGCTAAATTTTGCTCAAACCATTGCAGTCAGCGCATTGCTGGGGGAGTGGGGAAGGGTTCCGCAAAAGATTTATTAGTGAAGATACCAACATGAGTCTATAAAATAGGTTGCCCAAAAAGTTTGCTTATTTATTTATTTACTTTATTTATATTCCGCTCTTCTCACCCCGAAAGGGACTCAGAGCGGATTACAGTACACATACTTTGCAGACAATCCCTGCAGTTCAACATATGACACATAAACATGTGACATTTATCACAATACAGAACAGTACATACATTTTGACATTATAGTCAAACAGAGGCAAACTTTCTGGCCACCAGGGGGAGCTGACACATTCCTCATCGCTCTCAGCGTTTCCTTCCAGTGTCCCTTTATTGTTTCTTCTGCAATTCCTCAGCGATTCTTTATGGCCTCATAAATCAGTCTAAATTTGCCTCCCCACTTTAATGTGGTACCTTTATCTCCTACTTGACAAATGTAACTGTCTTTCAGGCTGCAAAGGTCGGCAGCAGGCTACAGTTAAGGTCGAAAACCCACCTCGACCAGGGCAGGCCTCGAACTCATGACCTACTGGTCAGAGAGATCTTATGCACCTGACACTTAGCCAGCTGCGCCACATCCCCGGTGCTTATTACTAGAAACCCCTTATAGTTCTTGGTCCATTCCAAGCAAAACAGCTAAAGGCTCAAGCACTGGAGCAAATAAGAGCAGGGAGTGTGTGCCATATTTTATATTCATTGTCATCTCCTGCACATACTATTGAAAAGCACGTAAAGGCTGTACAATCTTAAAAATAACCTATTAGAAGTGGGGTACCATCTGTATTCTGATGATACCTGGCTTTATTTCTCCTTGTCAGCAAAGTCAGCTAGGTTCTCAGCACTAGGATGCTGTAATGGACTGGATGAAGGCCAGAAAACTAAAGCTGCATACAATTAAGAGAGAAGATCTGTGAATTGACAACTTTTCTATTCTACATTATTAGAAACACAACAAGATGACTCCACCGCAAACAAGATCATTCTGCTGGCTGTTGTATTGGATCACACATTGGATACTTCCCAAGTGTCTAGGACTGTGTGATGTATCGGCGAGTAATGCATGCAGATCCCAGTCAGGTGGTCTTTTGCAGATGGTAATTTTGTCAGTGCCAATTGTGTTTAAAAGCAGGCCAAGGTCTTTACCCTGTTTTATCTCTCCTGAAGGGGACTCAAAACATTTTTTTAAAATTAGCACACAATTTAAAATATACAAATATAAATCATTACACCATTAAATATAACTGGTATTTTAAAAATCACAGTTAAAAACCATTCAAACATATTCAATACATATTCAAAGTTCAAACCATAGCACCCCCTGAATTGATCTTAAAAACCTTCTTCTTTGAAAACCTGTCTAAATAAAAAGGAATTAGCTTGCCGCCTGAAGGACAGCAAGGAGGAGGCTATTTTGGCTTCCCTGGGCAGAGGGATCCAGAGTTGAGGGGCAGCCACTGAGAGAGAAGACCACTCTCTCATTTCCGTCAACCGAGCTTGAGATGGAGGTGGGACTGAGAGAAGGGCATCTCTTGAAGATATCAGAGCTTTAAAGGTCATAATCCATAGCCTGGAAACATACTGGCAGCCAGTGGAGCTGCTGCAACAGAGGGGTTGACTGCTCCCTTTAGCCAGCCCTAGTTAGCAACCCAGCTGCAGCTCTTTGGACCAGCTGAAGTTTCCGAACACTCTTCAGAGGCAGCCCCATGTAGAGCACATTACAGTAGTCCAGACAGGATGTAACTAAGGCATGTATTACCATGGCCAGATCTGGCTTCTCAAGGAACAGGGGCAGTTGGCGCACAAGTTTGAATTTTGCAAAGGCCCTCCTGGCCATCGCTGACACTTGGGCCTCCAAGTTCGGTGCCAAATCCAAGAGAATGCCCAAACGGTGGGCCTGTGTCTTTTGGGGGAGTGTAACACCATCCAAAAACAGAAGGGATTTCTATTCCCTACATAGATTGAGATTGCGCCTAGATCTATCCCTGTCACTGGAGGCCCAAGTGGGCACTGTAGCTTGGAGCACTTGGCACCAAATTTATCTGTTGTGTCAGCTATGGTCTTTTATGGACAAATACAATATAGCCACAGTAGTCCATATATTGGTAACCTCTCCATTCAACTAGGGAAGCTAAGACACTGCAGGTTGTGCAAAATACAGCAGTTTAATTGCTGATTAAAATGTTGTATAGGCAGCATGTAATGCTAGTTTCTAAAGTATTGCATTGACAAATCAGTACAATTCTTATCTGAATTCAAGGTGGGTTTGATGACATTTAAAGCCCTGAAATGACTAATCTGGTGTACTTTTCTAATGCCTGGGACTTTGAAAAAGAAATACCAGTAGGTGTTCAGAATATTTGTAGGCTTGCTTTTTTGAAAACATTATCTTGCCTTGTCCACTATAATAGCATTTGACATGGCTAATACCTTTCGTGAAATACAATTAAAAAGATAAATTACTATCAGGCTATGACAAAACAGCAACTGAAAAAAAACCAGCAACAAAAGAATTAGGCCTATTTATTATTAGCAAATATTAAAATCTGAGAGAGCTGGGAGAGAGGCTGCTTGACATTTAAAATACATCAATGACGCTACCAGTATTTGTGTCCCACATTCAGCAATCTGTGATCACCACCATCCTTCCAATATCAGAGGGCATTTGCTACTAAAATTTACTATTTACTATTCTGCTGGTGTACCGTGCGCCCAGCGCACCGGCAGAAAGCCTGGCGCGACTGCTTGAGACTGTGTCGGAGTGGGCATTGAGGTTCCCCAGGATGATTGTTCTGGGGGACTTTAATGTCCACGCCGACGCAGCCTCTTGTTCATCTGCAGCCGCGGACCTGATCTCGACCATGGTGACATTGGGCCTCTCCCTTTGTAACTCGGGAGCCACACCCTCGGCTGGCCACACCCTCGACTTGGTCTTCAGCGCGGGGGTTCAAGTGAGCCTAGCCTCCGTAACAGAGGTTCCATGGTCGGACCACTGTGCTCTGAGGATCCGGGTTGAGCAACCCCCCCCCCCATGCAAGGGCGCCAAATGGATTTTTGTTCGCCCGAAGAGACTTATGGAACCCAAAAGGTTCCTGAATGCTCTGAGGGATCTGGAGTCTATCAGTGACTCGGCCGATGAGCTGGTTCGTGCTTGGAACATCTCTCTATCCAGAGCTCTCGACGAGATCGCCCCCAGGCGCCCTCTCCGACCCCGCAAACATCGGTCTCCCTGGTATACAGAGGAGCTCAGGTCGATGAAGCGGGAAAGGAGACGGCTTGAGTGCGTGTGGAGGGAACTCCGCGACGGAGCCTCCCTATCAGCTTATAAGCTATTTAAGAAAGCTTATGAGCGGGCTGTCAAGGCAGCCAAAAATTCATACCTCACCGCCTTGATAGCGTCTGCTAACTCGGTCCTTGACGACTGTCCCTACAGTCCCAAAAACCGATGATCAGGCCCTCACTGCCGGTGCTTTTCAGAGTTTCTTCGCAGACAAGATATCGAGCCTCCGCCAGGACGTCCCGGCCACGGTTGACACACTACGTGAGCTCAAGACTCCGTGGCCCTCCGCTGGGCCCACCCTCGACCAGTTTCGGCCACTGGACGCAGATGCTGTTGATAAGATGGTGACTGCAACCAGGCCTACCACCTGCTCCCTCGACCCGTGCCCCTTTTGGCTTGTTAGATCTTGCCTCGAGGGGTTACGTGGGCCTCTGTTGAATATCATAAATAGCTCCCTTGAGCAAGGAGTGTTTCCAGAGTGCTTAAAAGAGGCGGTGGTAGCTCCATTGCTGAAAAAACCGTCATTAGACCCTGCGGTTCCCTCCAACTACCGCCCAGTGTCGAATCTTTCGTACCTGGGGAAGGTAGTTGAGAGGGCAGCAATGGAGCAGTTGCAGTCCTTCTTAGATGATGCAACATGGCTAGACCCCTTCCAGTCCGGCTTCCGTTCGGGGCATGGGACGGAGACGGTCCTGGTCGCCATCACAGACCAACTCCGTTGCCAGCTCGACCAAGGCGGGACTGTGCTGCTCGTGTTATTGGACCTCACGGCAGCGTTTGACACGGTCGACCACAATCTCTTGACCCACCACCTGGCCATGGCTGGAGTGAGGGGGACAGTCCTGAAATGGCTGACCTCCTTCCTCCACAAACGGTCCCAGCGTGTGAGGAGGGGTGAGGTGGTCTCCAAGGGCTCCCCATTAGTTTGTGGAGTCCCTCAGGGGGCTATCCTCTCCCCTCTGTTATTTAACATCTATATGCAGCCGCTTGCACAGCTGGTACGGAGTTTTGGGCTTGAGTGCCATCAGTACGCTGATGACACTCAGCTCATCCTGAGGATGGAGGGCAGGCCTGGATCCGTCCCCGATAATTTCCAGCGCTGCCTCGAAGCTGTTACTGGATGGCTGCGAGCCAGTAGGTTGAGGGTGAATCCAGCGAAGACTGAGATCTTGTGGCTAGGCCGCCCGGGTGATGGGGATGTCGAGCTTCCGACCCTGGACGGCGCGGCACTATGCCCATCGCCGTTAGTAAAAAGCCTGGGTGTCCTTTTGGACTCCCAGTTGACCATGGAGACCCAGGTCTCCATGGCCAGCAAGTCTGCTTTTTTCCACCTTAGACAGGCGAGGCGGCTGGCCCCCTATCAATCCCGGAACGACCTGGCCACGGTGATCCAAGCCATGGTCATCTCGAGACTGGACTACTGCAATGCACTCTACGTTGGCCTGCCTCTGTCAGTGACCCGGAAGCTCAGGCTAGTGCAGAATTCTGCCGCCCGACTCCTGTCTGGAACCCCAGCAGGCAGTCATATAACACCCACCTTGCAGGACCTGCACTAGCTGCCAATTGAGCACCGGATCGCCTTCAAAGTGTTGATTCTTACCTTTAAGGCCTTGCACAGCTTGGGGCCAGCGTACCTGAAGGACCGTCTCTCCCCATATTGCCCAATGAGATCTCTGCGGTCGGAGGACGCCAACCTCTTGGCTGTCCCCTCGGCGAAACTCGCATGTTTGACAGCTACCCGCAGGAGGGCGTTTTCTGTTATTGCGCCCACATTGTGGAATGCCCTCCCGGCGGAAACCCGCGCCATGCAGGACTTGCTCCCTTTCAGACAGGCCTGCAAGACCTACCTCTTTTGCCGGGCTTTTGACCTGTAGGTCTTTCCCTGAATAGTCCACCTTTTTTAGCTGCTCTGTGGTGTTGTGTACCACCACAGATTTTTAATTTTTAATTTTTACTTTTAATTATTGTGTTGTTGTTTACATGCTGTTGTGTTTTATTGTACCTTCCTGGCCCCTTCGCTGCTGCCTTCTGGCCCTTCCTCCCCCTCCTCCTCCTCCCCCTCCCCCCCCAAGCAGCAGCAGGCAGGAGGGGGAAGAAAGGGGGGAGAGATGTTTTCGCGGCACACCAGATGATCCATCACGGAACAGTAGTTGGGAAACACTTCCCTAGAGTTCTGTCTCTCTCTTTTGTGTTACTTTGTCTCATGTAAAATACATCCCTTTCAGAGATTTCAATAAAAGTCAATAATAATAATAATAATGACATCAGTATGGAATTCAGCCTAGATAAATGTGTCACAGTGGCATTAAAGAAAGGGAAAATTACTCACAGGGAGGGCATAGAGATGCCAAATGGACAAACCATAAAATGCAATCAGCCTGAAGCCTATAAATATCTGGGCATATTACACTTACAATATCAAGCATGGACATGTGAAAAATGTGGCCACAAAAGAATATATCCAAAGGGTCAGAAAGATTTTGAAGAGCAAATTACATGGTGGAAATACGACCAAGGCTATCAACTCCTGGGCCATCCCCGTCATTAGATAAACTGCTGGAATTGTGAACTGGACACAAGCAGAGCTAGATGATCTGGATAGAAAACAAGAAAACTGATGATAATCCTTTACTCATTACATCTGTATAGTGATGTTGACACACTTTACCTTTACCTGTTCAGAAAATCAGGGGGCAGAAGGCTTCTGTAAGTGAAACAATCAGTAGAAGAAGAGAAACATGCACTGGTAGATTATGTGAAAGGCAGTCAATAACCAACATTGAGGGAAGTCAATAATAGTAAACTGCTTCAAGTGCAAAAGACAAGAGTGAATACCGTAAAAACACAATCAAGAGCAGAAGAGAAAACTGGCAAAAGAAGGCTCTCCATGGACAGTTCCTGGGAAAACTGAGAGCCAAATTGAGAAAGAAAAAACATGGATGTGGCTCACAAATGGAACTTTGAAAAAAGAGACGGAGGGCCTGATTCTGGCAACCCAAGTACAAGCCATTAAAACAAATGCCATCAAAGCCAGAATTGAAAAGTCGATGACAGATCCCAAGTGTAGACTCTGCAAGGAAGCAGATGAAACAATAGATCACATCCTCAGCTGCTGCAAGAAGATCGCACAGACAGACTACAAGCAGAGGCATAATACCATTGCTCAGATGATTAATTGGAACTTGTGCCACAAATACCATCTGCCTACGACAAAGAACTGGTGGGATCACAAGTTTGAAAAAGTTACAGAAAATGAACACATCAAACTACTCTGGGACTTCCGAATTCAGACTGACAGAGTTCTGGAGCACAATACTCCTGACCTCACGATCATGTTATAAAACAAAGCATGGATTGTCGATGTTGTAATCCCAGGCGACAGCAGGATTGAAGAGAAACAACTGGAAAAGCTGACACATATGAGGATTTGAAGATCGAACTGCAAAGACTCTGGCACAAGCCAGTAAAGGTGGTCCCAGTGGTGATTGGCACACTGGGTGCAGTGCCTAAAGACCTTGGCCTGCACTTAAACACAATCAGAGCTGACAAAATTACCATCTGCCAGATGCAGAAGGCCACCTTACTGGGATCTGCAAGCATTATTCGCCGATACATCACACAGTCCTAGACACTTGGGAAGTGTCTGACGCGTGATCCAATACAACATCTAGCAGAGTGATCTTCTTTGCTGTGGACTCATCTTGTTGTGTTTCAAATAATAATACTTTATTTGTATTCTGCCCTATCTACCACTGGAACTCAGTGCAGATTCCAGCATACACAAACACAAAGACAAACATTCAACGCCCAGAAACAGCAAAACACTTCCCCTTTCAGCTCTGAGGGGTGGTGCTCATCTCAATTTCTAAGCCGAAGAGCCTACGTTGTCCGTAGACACCTCCTAGGTCATGTGGCTGGCAAGACTGCATGGGGCACTATTTACCTTGCTGCCAAGGTGATGCTTGTTGATCTACTCACATTTGCATATTTTCGATCTACTAGTTTGGGAGCTCACCCCATCTTACAGATTCAAACTGCCAATGCTCCACTCAGCAAGTTCAGAAGCTCAGCGGTTTAACCTGTTGTGCCAGCTCAGCCACTTTATGTGATATATCATGTGGAACTGCTCATTTTCATGTGCTAACATCACTCTTTATGTATTCCTTTAGTCAAACAGGGATTCCTGTCAGGTTTTTCTAAGATAGTTTCCATGTATGGATCTGGGATATATGGTTGATGTCATGTGTGTATTTATCTACCATATCTGTCCCTATGAGTGCTGATAGTGCACCTGGCTAAAATAAAAAGTTGCCATGATAGAGTACTACAGAGAGGACAGAATGCCTCCCTCCTGTTGTTAGGTTGCCACTTGTTTCTATTCCTTTTGTCTATAGACTAGAGAATGCACAACATCTGCACACAAACAGGCTACAAAGACTAGAGAAGAAGTGTGGAACTAAAAAGGCTATTCTCGCTTGAGCAAAAACAGATGCAATTTCAGAATCCAACACATTTGCTCATATCATTTATGTCTTCAAATTGAATTGCTTTTTTTGGCAACTCCAATTTTGTCCTTTTCATTTCAATGAGACATGAATAAACCTTTGTCAATTTACAGAAAAATTCAGTGCCTTTTGTTTTCTACATATTTAAAAGGCCAATTGAGTGCCTTCATCCATTTATCCGTCTCAGACTAATTTAATTTTTTAATAACATTGAAACTTGGATCAATTTCTTAGACGTTGACTGAACTCCAACTCTTTGGGTGGGATTTATGGTTTGGGTAAAAAATGATGGAAAATACTCAGTCCTAGCTAGTTTTATTATACACTTACATTTGTTAACTATCTTTGATTGTGACATTTTAATGGCATAATGCATCACAATTTTCAGAATGCTTCATACACATTCTTGCAAGATGCAGGTTGAGTATTACTTATCCAAAATGCTGGAGACCAAAAGGAATAGTTGGTCACCCACATTTATGAGTTTGATTTTTGTGGATTCTATTATTTCTGAATTTGGTTAAAATGTGATTTTTTTTGTTCTAATTGTTGATCTGTTTAAAATTTCTCTATGAATCTCTAGATCAGGGGTGCTCATTAGGTAGATCTCGAAGGGCGTCCTGGTAGATCCCAGGCAGATCGCAGGCACAGTGTGTATGGCTCCCATGCCATTTATGAGGAATGCTCAGGGGCTTATTATACTCACATTTAGTTGAATTCAGCCTTAAAATGTATTATATGGCTCTCACTGAAATAAATTTCCAAATATTTTGCTTTTATGGCTCTCTGAGTAGTGGGTAGGTAGATCTTTGGGACTTGGTTGTTTTATAAGTAGCTCACATGCTGGAAAAGTGTGAGCACCCCTGCTCTAGATCTTCTAGTGGATTTCTATGATCAACTTCCTGGTGAAAGTTGAACACATATTCAAACTGGAACACCTATAGATTCCTAGGTTTTCCGGTGCAGTTATGTGGTCATCTCCCTGTGGAATCTGAGTGTGTATTCATGCTGGAGAATCTAGACTAGAGTTTCCTAGAGAGGTGTCCTCTCAGGTAAAAAAGACAGATAGAAAGAGATAATGCTCACTTTAATTGAGGAAGATCAGTATGGGTTTAAAAAAAATAAGAATGATTGTCAACCCAATCAGAAATATTGTAAATGTAATCAATCACAAAACAAGAGAGAAAACAAAATTACTCTTAATAAAACTAGACATTTACAAAGCGTTTGATATGATAAATGACAGTTATCTGGCCAAACTATGTGAGAAGTATAATTTAGGGGAAAGGGTTAAAAAATAGTGTTTTTGAAAAATTATAACTCTGTTTTTCCACTTTCACAGTCCTGCACTTCAGCAAATGTGTACCTGTATTTTCATATATGATATATAATGAGATGACTTGGAAATGGGAACCAAGTCTAAACACAAAATCATGTATGTCTGCTGAACTCCTGAAATGCAATTATTTAATTGAGACCTTGGGAACAACAACGATGCAATGGAAACCGATTTCAGTAATGAGACGCTGAGATTTGTATTTGATATTTTTAACTGTGAATTTTTTGCTTTTATATGATTGTTTTATTAAGTGTTATGTATTTTATCTGTGGGCATTCATTGCCATGTGTGCACCGCCTCAAGTCGCCTTTGGGCTGAGAGGGGCAGTATAAAAATATAGTAAATAAATAAAATAAATAAACTCCTTATATACATAATCTGAAGGTAATTTTGCAATATTTTAATGGTTTTCAGATTTCAGAAGTTTGGATAAGGGATGCTCAACATGTATTATAATCTTCATAATGCAAATGCCTATCTACTCTTCCCATATGGAAATGTTTAACTTCAAGGCTTATAATTCATTATATTAAATCATTAAAAACTCTTATTTATTAATGTGTATGTAAATATCTGCATGTAAAAGTGGCAAGGTGGCAGATACTATTTTATCATACCTTTAAAAACTGTTTACATCATGATACTCTGAAGTCATGGCACAAGGTTTTCTGATTTACTAAAGGAACTTTGTAATATAGATATAGAAAGCTCAGCAAAATGGAATGTACTTCTGCTTTTGGGCTTTGGCCTTGTAACTTAGCAGCATTATTCTGGAAATGAACGATTGATGATGGCTTGCTAAGTGCTGTCTTGCTGACTAAACAACTATGCTGTTCAATGATGCACAGTCTGAAGTAAGACTGAACTGAAGTCTAATGTAGCGTGAACTGCCAAACACTGATATTTGCTTTGCAGATGGTGTTTAAAATAGTTATTCTTATATTGTGGTTCAGACTCATAGCCAACTGAGATAACAGGGAATGTATGCCAAATCCATGCTAGTAGTTACGCTACCCTTCTAGAAGAATATTTGTGCATGGTTCTTTCATTTATTTATTTATTTTGAATTTTTAGAAAATGGTGAAGTCTGGTATCACGTGGTTTGCTAAGACCATCCAGCATTTGTCAACTGTACAAAAGAGGTTTCTGCGAGCGAACTTTTTACAAATTATGTGGAAGCCATGGTGGCGCTACAGGTTAAACTGCTGATCTGCTGAACTTCCTGCGCGGAAGGATGGCAGTTTAAATACTCAGGACGGGGTGAGATCG
Organism: Anolis apletophallus; assembly: GCA_030556195.1. Taxonomy (NCBI): domain Eukaryota; kingdom Metazoa; phylum Chordata; class Lepidosauria; order Squamata; family Anolidae; genus Anolis; species Anolis apletophallus. The sequence goes on along the minus strand of JARBWK010000009.1, from coordinate 22,803,816 downwards.
TACTGTTAGCTCCAGCTCCTGCCAATCTAGCAGGTTGAAAACATGGAAATCTGAGTAGCTCAATAGGTACCGCCTCGGTGGGAAGGTAAATAGTGCTCCATGCAGTCATGCTGGCCACATGTCCTAGGACAATGTTTCCCAACCTTTTTTGAGCCACGGCACACTTTTTACATTTGCAAAATCCTGGGGCACACCACCAACCAAAATGACACAAGATGACACTCTAACACAATAATATATATATAGTTAATATGTTTTTAAAATGTATTTATACACTCAGTGTAAAACCTGGACCTGTTTCAATGAACTCAACATAGATATCCTGGCAGGTATGGCAGAAAGACACAAACTTCCCACACAGAACTCCCATAACCAAGAAAAAATATTATAAGAGTTTGGTGAGCATTGACCTTGAGTTTTGGAGTTGTAGTTCACCTATATCCAGAGAGCACTGTAGACTCAAACAATGTTGGATCAGGACCAAACTTGGCATGAATACTCAATATGCCCAAATATGAACGCAGATGGAGTTCAGTGGAAATAGACCTTGACATTTGGGAGTTGTAGTTGATGGGATTTATAGTTCCACTACAATCAAAGAGCATTCTGAACCCCACCAATAGAACTGGGCCCAACTTCCCACACAGAACCCTCAGGAGGCAAGAGGAAGTCTCTACTTGGGGAAAGGGAGGCGGGCCTTCCCTCGGGGAGATAGGGCGGAATATAAATGTATTATTATTATTATTATTATTTAGGGAGACTAGAAAGCAGAGAGCAGAAATAAAACAATTTTCATAAGTTTTCTATAAGGCGCAAGGCTTCTTTCCTTGCTCATTAACGATCCGGAGTGAGAAGTGAGAACACTATTTTCACAGAGGAGACCACTATAGGTAGGGTGATTAGAAAAGAAAAGGAGACAGCAAGCCATTATGGATACGATTAATTGTTGTTGTTCCCACTGTTTAAGAGCTTCCTAAAGAAAGAAAGCATTATTGCAGAGATGTTCCCATTCTCAAACTGTAGGGTAAAGTATCAATATGTGTGGCATAAATTTGTGAATAATTGAAGGGACTGTCCGGTATCTGGTTTCTTTATTTGTATAGCCTTCTTTAGGGGAACCCCTAGACAATAATAAAATGTCTAAACAGGTACAAAAGTGGAATAAATAAATGGTAGGGAGGTGAAAAAAATCAGATAAAATTGGCTTCCAGGAAGCAGTAATATAAACCCATCTAATTAAAGTCTGCAAAAAATGGAATTAAGTGAAATTCTTGTAGAGAAGGAATGCTCAAAGCATAAGACATTACGAAACAGGCCAAGATGCTGTAATAATAATGGGATCCTTTTTCTGGCTCGCCGTTTTGCCCAGAATCTGATCTCTTCTCTTCAGCAAAACCACTGAGATATTCTGAGACTTACCACTCTTACTTGCTAAAATATGCAGAAAGCCAGGGATTATTTGAAAGTCACATGGGGATTCATAAGAGTTCAAGTATGGACCTAAACCTGAATTTTGTTGTCAAGTGGGTTTGCCTTTCAATTCTATGCTTTCTCTGTAATTTCAGCAACAGGAGAAAACAAAACAGAGAGTAGTTCTGTGTAACTTTTTCTTCTTCCAACCCTACCAAGAATTATTTATTGTTTATTTATTTATTTATTTACTGTATTTATACCCCGCCCTCTCTCACACCGTCTTACAAGTAGGCAATAATTCAATGCCACATAAACAGACATTAAAATAAATTGAACATATACATTAAAAACCAAAAAAGTTAAAAACATTTAATCATTAAAACCAACTGTTAAAATTTATTTTATTTATTTACAGCATTTTTACCCCACCCTTCTCAACCCCCCCCCCCCTGGGGGGAGGGGGGACTCAGAGCGGCTAACATAGGCAGCAATTTGATGCCATAAATCAATAACATAGTGTAAAAGCATAAATACATACAAAGTTAAAAACAGTAACAATTAATTATATATAATAATTAATTATATAGAAAATTAACATAACAGTCATTAATTAAAAACAATATACGGTATACAAACCCATTGATAGAACAATAAAACCATATCCTCATAAATCGCCTTACCAATCCATTTCCAATCCAAGTGCTACTTTATGTTTATTGTCCGAAAGCCTGGCCCCAAAAACCAAGATTTTAATTTCTTCCTGAATGCCAGGAGGGATGGGGTCAATTGTATTTCATTTGGAAGTGTGTTCCACAGACGGGGGACTACAGCTGAGAAGGCCCTGTCTCTCGTCCCTGCCAGCCATATTTGTGATGTTGGCAGGAGCGAGAGCAGGGCCTTCCCGGATGACCTTAAGTTACGAGGTGGGATGTAGAAGCAGATGTGTTCTGACAAGTAAGCTGGGCCAGAACCATATAGAGCTTTATAGGTCAAAACCAGCACTTTGAATTGAGCTCGGAAGGGCAACCAGTGGAGCTGACACAACAAGGCTGTGGTATGCTCCCTGTATGTAGCTCCTGTTAGTAGTCTGGCTGCTGCTTGTTACACTAACTGCAGTTTCCGAACCATCTTCAAAGGCAGCCCCATGTAGCATTGCAGTAATCTATTCGGGGTGTGACCAGAGCGTGGACGACCATAGCCAGATCAGACTTTCCAAGGTACGGGCGCAGCTGGAACACAAGTTGTAACTGTGCAAAAGCTCCCCTGGCCACCACCAAAACTGGGGTTCCAGGCTCGGTGATGAATCCAGGATCACTCCCAAGCTGCGAGCCTGCGTCTTCAAGGGGAGTGTAACCCCATCCCACACAGGCTGTAACCTTATGCCCTGTTCGGCCTTTCGATTGACCAGGAAGAATCTTGTCAGGATTCAATTTCAATTTATTAGCCCTCATCCAGTCCAATACAGCAGCCAAGCACCGATTCAACCTTTGGACAACCTCCTTAGTGACAGGTGGAAAGGAGTGACAGATTTGAACGTCATCTGCATACAGATAACACCTTACTCTAAAACTCCAGATGATCTCCCCCAGTGGCCTCATGTAGATGTTAAATAACATCAGGAACAATACTGAACCCTGAGGGTGCTGGTGAAAATCTCTCTCCTGATCGCTGCCTAAGCTTCGTCCCTTCAAGAGCTCTTTTAGGACGCAACCCTCTCTGCCATGTACAGACCGGAAAATAGGGGAGGACAGAGAGCTGTAGTACTTCAGTCTAGTAGCTTAAATACATCAATATATGGATATTAATTTTAATAGATAGTAATATGTATTACATCCATATATTAATATTAGAGAGAGGGAGGGGGGAGATGAACTATTTGAAATTTATATATTGTATTAAAATATAGATATTACATTTAATATGTATTTGAAGAACTCTTAAATTTGCATGTCTTTAGATATTTGCAAATTCGTTTATATGTTTCTTTTGTCACAACTTTATCCTTAAGATTTTGACGGTATGATACTTCGGCTACTTTAGTAGAGGTGATGAAACAGTCATGTAAATGGTTTAAAAATGAGGTAATTAATGGCAATCCATAGCTTAATAACTCCATTTTATGACACTTCGAAACTGCCCCTGAGAAATGTTGCCTACAACAGAAAATCTGTTTTCATCTGTGGATCTACTTTACTAGATTACAAATGAGTTTTTTTAACAATACATTTGTAGTGAATGAAATAGTTGGTAGACGGAGAAAATGGAAGAGAGAGAGAGAGAAAATATGGAGCTTCTTTGTCTTTCCTTCTTGGTTGAAACACAATACATAATTGTTTTGAGCATTTTTTTAAAAAAAAGAGAAGTATTTTCAAATCGTAATGATAAACATTGCATAAAGTGGCCCATTACTACTAACAGCTTTATTAGCTTTTTCAACATTGTGTGTGCAGTTGGCATTTTCTAAAAAAAACAACTAGTAAATACATTAACTTTTCCATTATACACAACACGAAGTCAACTGTCTTCAGCTGATAAGTTTCCTTTGATTTGGTAACATGGCGCATCAAGTCGACCTCAGATAAAGAGGTTTTTCTGTTTGACTGTAAACACATGGTGGCATGAGATTGTATGGCACATCTTTGCTTTCCTTTCAAAGAATGCTTGCTTCCCTTTTTGATGGAGGCCAGATGACTCTTTATCAAGGACAAGCAGGAATTGTTTTTTTAGCTTTTACATGCAATTCCCCATAGTCACCATTAAGGTTATCGTTGGAAGATTGTGACATGTTAGCTAATAGCTAAAATTAATGACCTAATGTTATCATAATATTTGCTTTTGCTCCTTTAATCAAGTGTTGTTAAACATAAATGGATATAAACATGAAAATATTCTTACCCTCCACTGTGTGTGTGTGTTTATATCTGTACCAAGCTTCCTCCTGAAGGAAGCAATGAGTAATTTTAACAGTACTTTTTCCACAGTGAAAAACATATTTGAAAACCTTACTTGAAATATATTTTTATACTGATTTCTAATCTACTTTTAAATAACTGCTTACTGGGGAGTTGTCCTTCCCTTTTCAGGGCGCTTGTGCCTGCTTTGTGCTGGTCAGTGACCGTAATAAAGTTTTGTTGTTGTTGTTGAAAACCTTACAATTGTCAAAACCTGTGTGCAGTTCAGGACTTACTCTGTGCAAAATTTACATGTGCTTGTTCAGGGCAGAAAACATTTTGGTACACAAAATATTTTCTGTGCAGAAAATCGCGTAGTCTTTCCCATTTGCAAGTTTCTATTTTAAGGATTTGAATGTTCATAAGTTTGTGGCTGCTGCTTGACTACCTTGACCTTCTTGTCCCGCCCCAATCTGCTGTCTCTCAAACAGCATCAGCCAAATGTTAAATCTCTTTCCAGCCATTGATCTCCTGCCCCACTTCTTTTCCTCCTCCTCTTCCTCTCAATCATCTCCTGTCTTTCCAAAATTTCAAGATAGGTTTTTAATCCGTTTCCAGACTATAATCTCCTTGGGCCCACCTACACTTATTATTTAATTCAGTTTGAAACTAGCTTCAAACTGCTTCAACCAGACAATACATTCCCACTAAACTGTGCAAAAACACCCCCTAAATGTAGATCAATGCTCTGTGGTTTGTGTAATCGTCATTCGGACCTCAAACTGATTCCAGAATTTCCTGTGTAATCATCTGCACAACGAAACTACTTTCTTCAATGCCAGTTAGAATCTGCATCAAATGCTCAGAGTAGATGGAGCCCTCATTTCACTTTTCTTACTCCCAATACCCTTCTGTCAATATGTTGTCCTTCCAAATAAGCTGTCCAGATCTTCTTTTGAGCCCTTCTATCTCCTCTTCCCTGACTCTACTTCCCCCCCAAACTTCCCCTTTCAATCTGCTATTCTTCCAAAAGAGACAACTAGATATTCAATCCCTTTCTAGTTTATCAACTTCTTTTGGAAGGTGTTGTTGAAAGATCAGGAGATAAGAGGAATGGGGTAAGGAAATTGATTGATTGGAAATGGGTTTTAAATCAGAGTGGCTCTTTTACAGGAACAGGTTGAGAGAATTGGGAGGAAGAGCTGTGTGGCAAGGAGATCAATGGGCTGCACTGTCGGAAGGACAAGAGTTTGAGAGGAGTGGTCTGGGAATGGGGTGAGGAAATAAATGGGCTACGAAGGAGTTTAACGTCTGGTTGAAGCATCCTGGTGGAATGACTGTTGACAGGAATTTGTAGCATGCACTTCAATTTCCCCATTTTAAAAAGATCCTGCACTTCTAACCCACATGAACATGAAGTGGAACTATATTTCTATGCCACAAAACAACCACATGCAAATTTTGCACAGAATAAGTCTTGGAGAGGTTGGGTCTTTTGTGGGGAGGGATTTTCTTTGGCAAGGAAGAATAATTAATCTATGTTATTATTTGCTCACTGTTGGAAAATACCGATTGATTAAAAAAAGAAACAGAAGCATAGGAAAATTGTACCGGAACCGTTGAACTATTGTAAGCCAGTCAGGAATTGAGTTTTTGTCCTACGGCGGCACTGCTTTTAAACCAACACATGGCTTTTGATACACATGAACTGTGAAGGCAATTAGTGTAACAGTGAACAGATCTAAGGCATAATTATCACAAGCAATGGTGGAAGGATGACTTCTTAAGTCTCATGGGGTTTTCTTTATGCTCAAATCTACTGCAAAGTTTATTTTTAACATATAGCGAGAATGCCTTAAAGCTGTAAACTAATCGTTAGTTAAAAGCATTTTCAAAAAGCCTCTTGGCAATCAGCTGGTGTTTTCACATGTTTCACCCCCTTGTTTTACATGTCAGAAGTATTCTGAATAGCTGACAATATTTTTAGTTTGCAGCGGATATGACTATGCACAGTGTTTGTCCGGGTAGCAACAAACCAATGGTAGTTGAGTGCTGGGTTGTTTTGTTAGATGTTTTAATGACAGAAGTAATTCACATGATACCTCCAGTGATAAACCTGGTCTGGGTCTTCCTACTTCAGACTTGGAAGTAGTTTACATAATTGAATGCTCCTGCATGTAAAAAAAATAAAAACCCATTACACAGAAAAGTTAACATATCAGGAAGAGACAAAACAAAACAAAAATGGGATAATTATAATAAGGTACTTATTCATTTATTTATTTATTCAGCTTCTATACCGCCAATTCCAAAGGCTCGGGGCGGTTGACATGACCAATACAGACAAATTTAAAATAGCATTAAAATACAATTTAAAGCTAACTCGAAGCCTTGTTGGAACAAATGGGTTTTGCAAGCCCTGCGGAAAGATACCAGATCCGACAGAGCCCGGGTTTCTGAAGGAAGAGTGATTCCATAGCGATGGAGCAATGATCGAGAAAGCCCTGCGTCTTGTCCCTGTCAGACAAAAAGCCTTGCAGCTGGGAATCTCTAACAGATCTTGATCTACTGAACGCAGTGGTCTCTGGGGTTTATATGGGACAAGGTGATCTTTCAGGTACACTGGACCCAGACCATGCATGGCCTTAAAAGTAAGTACTAACACCTTGAAAGTGATCCGGTATTTGATCGGCAGCCAGTGCACTTGCTGGAGAACTGGAGTTACATGGCAGCCCGCTGGCTCCCCAGCGAGTAGCCGAGCAGCAGCATTCTGCACTAGCTTAAGTTTCCGGGTCACTGTCAAAGGAAGGCCTATGTAAAGGGCGTTACAGTAATCTAATCTCGAGATGACCATAGCCTGGATCACCGTAGCCAGGTAGTTCCGAGATAGGTAGGGAGACAGTCGTCCAGCCTGACGCAGATGGAAGAACGTGGATCTGCTCACAGTGGAGATTTGAGCCTCCATTGTCAGCAGTGGGTCCAAAAGGACCCCCAGGCTCTTTATCAAAGATGACGGACGTAGTGCCTCACCATCCAGGATAGGCAACTGGATATCCCTGCCCCCCGGGCGGCCCAGCCATAGTATTTCTGTCTTCGCTGGATTCACCCTCAATCTGCTGGCACGCACCCATCCAGTAACGGCCTCAAGGCACTGATGGAAATTATTGGGTACAGAGTCAGGGTGGCCCTCCATCCTCAGAATGAGTTGAGTGTCATCAGCATACTGATGGCACTCAAGCCCAAAGCTTCATACCAGCTGAGCAAGAGGACACATGTAGATGTTAAATAACAGAGGGGAGAGAATGGCCCCTTGAGGGACCCCACAAACTAGGGGGGACCTCTCGGATACCAACTTGCCCCTCATTACCCTCTGCCCCCGATCGTGGAAAAAAGAGGACAACCATTTAAAAGCCACCCCCCTCACTCCAGTCATGGCAAGGCGGTGAGTCAACAGATCATAATCGACTGTATCAAACGCTGCTGTGAGATCCAATAACACAAGCAGCGCCGATTCGTTTTGATCAAGCAGGCAACGATTGCACAGTATGTGCACAGATTGTCTACCTTTTTGTTTCTTCATTATCGTGTTCTCAAATTTTGTTCTTGGAGGTTCTAGTATTGTTGAAAGCATACAAAAAGTTTTGTCCCGTGATTTACCATAGCAAAATAGTCAACATTGGCTCCTGAGAAAAGTTGCATTTTTAAAATGGATGTTACATGTCTGAATTGAATTTATAACAAAGCATTACAGTATGGCTCTTAGGAAGAAAATATATTAGTGAACTCACAACACGTGTGTGTATGTGCATGTATGTGTGCATGGATAAATCTGTTTGAAAGATTTAATAGTGCAACCGTATTTCAGACATGGATAGATTGGCCAGTTTCAATGTGTTTAGTCATTAATCCCATCTGTCCTGAGGTCTGTAATAATGTATTTTCAAAAATTGTAAGAAATTTTCCATTTAACATAGATACATTATCCCAAAGTATGCATTTTACAGTATTGAATTCTCCCCAATACGCATTTGCAAATACATTTTTGAGGTGGGAGAGACACTGAAAAATTCATGGAAGAGTGACATCTGAAGCAGTGTTAATCCAGAAAATTGGACACTTCACTTTTTAGTAACTAATATTTCTGTGTATGTGTTTAAAGTCTCTAACTTCTATCTGACTGTGTTATTCCAATATAGCACAGCTCCAATGATGAAATACATCTGGTCAAAAATGATTTTGTTTAGCAAGTAAGCGTATCTAAGTAGGAGCATCACTTTCTAATACATTCACATTTGGATAATTCATAGACTAAAGATTGTTTGATCATATATAGATCTTTTTCATTCCCTATAACTTTTTTATTCATCTCCTTTCAGCCTAAAAGAACAAAGTTTCAAAGAAAGATACTCAGATCTGATTATTAAGTACATATTAAATAGATAATATTTTCCATCAGTAGGTGTTAGATTCCAAGAGATTGTAGCAACCCAGTTCTCTTTTGTGCCTGGGGGGCAGGGGGCAGCACCGGGGGTCCCACTTGCATTGGAGCCAGCCGCAGCTGATGAGGAAATGGAGGAAGGGGTTAATGAGTTAGCTGGGCCTTCCTCTCCCACAGAGAGCTTGGCCTGGGATGATGGATGACCTGACGGCTATGATAACTGGGAAGGTCAGGCTGATTCAGAAAGTGTTGATAGTGACGATTGTTATGAGAAGCCAGGTGGTTTTGGGTCGCAGGAGAGAATCAGGGAAACAGTGGAGGATGAGGCCATGGAAGCTGAAAGGGAGTTTGTCTCTCATGAAGATAGTGAACCAGGTGCTGGGAGGCAAGGACGGGGCTTCGATAGGAGAGAGAGCATCGAGTCCAGCAGGAGGGGTTGGCACCGCAGCCTAGAGCGCCAGAGAAGCGCGAGATCCCGTAGCACAGATTGGCGCAGAAGCCTAGAGCGTCGGGGCCTCGCCAAGGGGGTTAAGTATAGGATCCGTGGGAACGGATCCTCAGTAGCTCGGCCACTTCTATTCTAAGAGGAGTGAAGGGAGCAAAGGACTACGGAGCCAAGTTGCCAGCTCGTGCCTTGCCAAGAAGTTTCTTGGGCCCTGTTTGAACTTTGTTTTGTTCCTTGATCCGCATTGCTTTGCGGAGCCTTTTGCCAAGCCCTTTGCCAAGTCTATTACCAAGCTTTTGCCAAGCTATTGGATTGGATTACTACAGACTATTTCCTTGTGGATTGAACTCTTCAATATTTTATGGACAATTACCTTTTCACCTGTTCTTTATTACTAAATAAATAGTTAGCTGATTACCGTCTCTGTGTGTGTGTGATTAAGGGGCCGGCCGAGTCCTTGCATCGTGACAGAGATGTTGCCATTAGCAACCCCTCCAGCTAAACAGCTCTTCCAGGCTTCAAGATAAAGAGAAAATTTATAAAGAGAGACCAAATAATATGACAACATGCATGGTGGAGGAATATGTCCTTCAAATAGGTTCACATTAGTCAGGACAGAAGATGAGAATATTTTTTGTTGTCTATGGAGATTTTTTCTATTGTGTTTTTTTTCCCCACCAGCAGAAAAAAAACCTCCAGATAAAAGGCTGACTGATCTGTGATCTTTAGAAGCCTCCCTCCCCATGCCTTATTCCTGTCTCAATCATTGTTGGAGCAATAATGATGGTGGAAATTTCCAATATTGCATTAGGGAGGCCTCTATTTATTTATTTATTTACTTACTTGCTTGCTTTATTTATATTCCGCCCATCTCACCCCGAAAGGGACTCAGGGCGGATTACAGGTACACATACAAGCAGACAATCCCTGCCGTTTATCACAGTACAGTACATACACTTTGACATATTACACACATATACATGAACATATAAACAAACAGAGGCAAATCTGGCCACCAGGGGGAGCTGACGCACTCCTTATCTCTCAGTGTTTTCTAGCATCCCTCGTTGTTCCTTCTGCATTCCTGGTGTTCTTTTTATGGCCTCATTATTCAGTCAAAATATGCCTCCCCACTTAATGTGGTACCTGTATCTCCTACTTGACAGATGCAACTGTCTTTCGGGCTGCAAAGGTCGGCAGCAGGTTACAGTTAAGGTCGAGCACCCACCTTGACCCGGGCAGGCCTCAAACTCATGACCTACTGGTCAGAGAGATCTTATGCAGCTGACACTTAGCCAGCTGCGCCACATTCCCAGTGCTATCAGTAGAAATATCTCATTAGATTGAAGGAGATATCCCCAGTATCCTGTAAAAGGACAATAATGCAATGAAACCTGTCCCCATTCCAAAAATAATTGGTTTTTTAAATGTTGAAAAATACTGATGGGCCAAATTCTGTACTGATGAGAATCTTTACCGTCTGGGATTTATTCAGCAAAATACAGCATTTTCTGCACAAGAAGCATAATTTTCTGTACTTATTCAGAAATAATTCCGGCTTTCTGTGCAGGAAATACTTTCATTAGGAATTTATTCTGCATAAATTCACACATTTATTTATTTTTGATATTTATACCCCGCCCTTCTCACCCCCAAAGGGGGGGGACTCAGAGGGCGGCCTCACAGAAGCACCATACGATGCCATCATGATAAAAACAACCAACAACACATTAAAAATATTAAAGCAGTAATGAAACAATTGATTAAAAACATGCCTGCTAAAACCAGAATCACATGGTTGTTTTGCATATAATTTTTTTGTATAGGAGTTAATATTTTAGTCCTGAAATGTTATTATCCTAATAGATATTGCTTTTTCCTGCACATAAAATGTTGTTTTCTTCACAAATAGCCATGTATTAATTTTATGCAGAATAAGACCACAATTGCAAATAGCCTTCAAAAACTATGTGGTTTTCCCAAGAAGAAGAAAACTTTTAAACTTCTCATTGCTACCTTTGAGAAGAAATTTAATGAAGAGATATATCCCTATGCTTACAAATAAGCACTGCTTGCCTATAGCTCCTAACACCACGCATACTATAATAGAAAAGAAAGAGGAGATGAATAGCCAACAAAGGTGGAGAGAGTATATATATGGACTTGCTGGGTACTGTCCTCTTAGGCAGTGTTTCCCAACCAGTGTGCCATGGCACACTAGCGTGCCGTGAGCGATCATCAGGTGTGCCATGGGAAATTGGCACTCTTCTCTACCCCCCAGCAGCTCTTTCCCTCCCCAAAGATCCTCCCCGAGGCAAAGGAAGGGCTCCGCCGAATGCCAGGGCCAGGCCCACCTTGAGGAAGCCTTCAGTAGCCTCGACTCAGCATGGCTCCAGCTGCCGCTCAGGGCTGCTTCAGCCTCCCGATGCTCCCAGGTTCGCTCACTGCCCAATTCACTGATCCAGCAGAGACAGCACAAAGGAGTTCATCCGCTATCTTAAGATATCTCAGGATGGGAGGAGGTCACTTTATACCGGTGGCACTTAAACTTTTTGAAGCAAAATCAGTCGCACAAATGCTGTATGGAGCCCAGCTTGGACCCTTCTCAAATTATGCTCCACTAGAGCGTGTCCAATCGAAATTCCTAAGAGCGGCTCTACAGGCTCCCAGATGTGTCCCTAACGCTAACCTGCGATTGGAGACAGGCTTCGTGAAAGTGGAAGCGAGAATATGGACAGCTATTCTCAATTACTGGCTACACCTATGCTTCTCCCCATGTGGTCTTGCCCCCCCCTAATCATGAGAGACGACTTCCAGTCCACATGGATTAAAACAGTAGCAGCAAAGATCTCAACACTAGGTTTTTCCCAAGGACAATGGCTAAGCATGAGATGGGACCAAGACAAGGATCTCATTAAGCAACGGATCCTGGACATAGAGCGCCAATCCGACCTAGCCTGTTCCCCAGCCTTCATTGTTAGGGAAGCCACTAGATACCTCACTGTCCCCATGGCATACCTAACAGACCTGGAGGTGCCCAAACACCGAAGGGCTTTTACCCTGGCAAGATGCCATGCCCTCCCATCAGCTGTATTGGAAGGGAGGTATCAGAAGACCCTCTTCAAGCAGAGACTATGCCCCTGTGGGTCTTGTCATGTGGAAACAACTGAGCACGTGCTTCTTCAATGCATGTTCTACAGAGATCTTAGATCCAATCTCATTGACCATGGCTTTTAAAGTACCCGGGCGCAGTGAAAGATGTTATTCCACCCTTCTGCTTTGATTCTAACACTGCAATGACTTACAGTGTTGCTAAGTTCAGTGCTGCTGCCCTTAATATCAGACGGGGGATGATTGACACCGTAAGGCAATAATATCCTATCTTTTAAAATATATATTTTATACTGATTTCTAGTCTGATTTTAAATAACTGTTTACTGGGGAATTGTCCTTCTTCTCTTAGGGTGCTTGTGCCCGCTTTGTGCTGGTCAGTGACCGTAATAAAGTTTTGATTGATTGAATTCACTGATGTGGACCTTCTGGCTTTGGCTGTTCTTGTGAGAAATCCAAGCCAACGCGAAAACGCCAACTCAATCACTTCCGCCCAGTTCTCTGCTTTTGTGGAGGGAGGAGGGAGGCAGCGAAAGAGGCCACACAGATCTATGAAACTTATAGAGTCTATAAGGGTCTGGAGAACAAGCCCTATGAGGAGCGGCTTGAAGAGCTGGGCATGTTTAGCCTGAAGAAGAGAAGGCTGAGAGAAGACATGATAGCCATGTATAAGTATGTGAAAGGAAGTCATATATATGTTGTGTTCATCGAAACAGGCCCAGGTTTCACATTGAGTGTATAAATACATTTAAAAAATATTAACTATATGTATTACAGTGTTAGAGTGTCATTTTGGTTGGTGGTGTGCCCCAGGATTTTGTAAATGTAAAAAATGTTGAAAAACACTGCTCTTAGGTGTCCAAAAAGGAAAGTTGCATGAGGAAGATTACTGATTCCTTTACCTGGCTGTTGTAGCAGCAGTACAGACCTATTGCATGGGAAAATTTTATCCAGGCTATCCTTGCTGGTTTAAATGGGACCCCTAGACTGAAGTGTAACCCCTCTGAGGTGAAGTTGATAGAAAATGGACTCCCAAGGTTTATATAGTGCAGAAGGAAATAATGAAAATCAGAATGTGCAATTAGTACCCAGCCCCTCCCCGCTTCCCCCATTGGCAAGGAGAAATTTGCAAACAGGTTAGCAAGAGAGGAAAATCCAGTCTGCCAGTTTTTTCCAGCCTTCATATCTCTTCACAGCTTTAGACTGCCAAGGCCATGCCAAATGCACCTTACAAGGTCAGTAAAACAAGTCACATATTTCATGCCACTGGACAGCTGTTAGTGCTTGGCCATGATGCCAACAAGGCCTCCAAAAGCCATCTGCTTGGTGGCAGACATTCAATTCATCACAGCTCTCTCTATCCACTAGTGGCTTTGGAGAAAAAGCACCCTCAGACAGGTTATCTCACTTCTTTACTTCCCTTTTAGCTCCTGTCATTTGGATGGCTTTATTTATCCTAATTTGTGTGCTGACATTTATAAAGCTGTTGCTTGTGTCAACACAGATTTTTTCCAGCTGTTGAAGCTTGGTGGTCACTTTCAGACCCTGGATGAGTGAAAACCTGGCTAGGAGAGTACATTTAGAGGGACAGAGAACAGTAACAACAGTAACAACAATTAAGCACCACCACCACCACCACCACCCCCCCTCCCCGGCACCATATATTAAGATGGATGAGAAACCTACCATCTCTCACAGCTGGGCAAGGAAGTTTGCTGAACCCTTTTGATCTATTTCCTCCTTGTTCTTTGATCATTGGCATTGTTATGGTATTGTAAAATTCCTCCCTGCTTTAAGCAGTGCCTAATTTCTCTACTTATAGCCCAACTGCTTTTGAACTGTTTAGGTGAGCAGTAAGCTAGGTTTAACAGTCGAGTTCTCAAACCAACTTGGGCTTTGAAGTTGCCATCTTCTGGTCGGAAGTGATTAACCACCTGTGCTACATCCCAGCCCTCTCTTGTATGTCTCTCTCTCCCCTGCTCCCCCCCTTCCTGCTTTATATACCTTTGTTCATGTAAAAATGTATTAGGGTCCTTCCACACAGCCCTATGTCCCAGAATATCAAGGTAGGAAATCCCACATTATCTGAGTGTGGATTCAGATAGCCCATGGCCCTCCCACACAGTCCTATATCCCAGAATATCAAGGCAGAGACTCCCACATATGCTTTGAACTGGGTTATCTGAATCCACAATCAGATAATGTGGGATTTTGCCTTGATATCTTGGGATATAGGGCTGTGTGGAAGGGCCCCCAGTTCAAAGCAGATATTGTGAGATTTTCTCCCTTGATATTCTGGGATATAGGACTGTGTGGAAGGGCCTTTAGGTAAAAAGGGGTCATGAGTTGAAAAGGCTTAAGGAGTCCTGTGCATGGATGAGAAAAGTGTGGTCCACTTTAATTAATTTTTTCCCAAAAAAATTGGCAGTTTTTAAAATTGCAAAGTTGAAGTTTCAGACAGTTCTGCTTTTTTATTTGCTTTTAGGCAATCCATGCAGCCTCTAGAGCACTGATTCTCAAAGTGGGGGGTACGGCCCCATGGGGGGCGGTGAGGTGATTCAAGGGGCCGGTGGGAGGCTCAGGGGAATTTGGGGGGCAGTGAACCCCTTTAAGGGGGCAGTGAATGATTGGCCATTTAGGAGGGGTCATGCGGCCCTATTCTTTGTCCCCGCTCTCTTCTATTTGACCCCCACACGCAGTGCAGTGCAAAGGCCTCCGCGTCCTCTGGCGGAGCCTCCCCTCCACCGCGGAAGAAAGCGCGGCCTTCCCTGGCAGAGGCGGAGGCGGCAGAGGGAGCAGGAGAGCCTAGGGTTTCCGCGGGGAGAGCAGGCCTCGTTTCTTCATCCCTTCAGTCTGCAGCTGCCCATCCCCTCAGAGCCCTCTCTGGTGGCGGCACGGCGAGTAGCAAAATTATTTATGAAGTAGCAACGAAAATATGGTTGGGGGTCACCACAACATGAGAAACCTTATTTAGGGGTCACGGCATTAGAAATATTGAGAACCACTGCATTATTACATATATCTTTCTGTTTAATTGCTATTAAATTTAAAAAAAAATAATTTCTAGGGTGGTGGTGAGTAAACTTTTTTTCTGGAAAGGGGCGGGTAGGCCAAAAAGTTTGGGAACCACTGCTCTAAACTATGGATAAATCCAAGGGCCAGTTTTTTTGCAAAATAATGTGCCTTAGATCTATCACTGTTTCCCACTTTTGTGCTTAAGAAACAGCTTGTGGGTGTATGGATGTCCTGTTGCTTAGGGTGCACCTCCACTGGCACATTAAGCCTCAGAGGGAACAGATTAGCTCTCTGGCCATTACATAATGCACAGAACTGATTTGGCATAACATCAGTCAAGGCTGCTTACAGAGGTTTGAACTGCAGTAGTCTCTGGATATTTAGCAGTAATCTCTGAATTCCTCAGAGTTTTCCCAAAACTTCAGAGTATCCAGCAACTTCAGGCACATGTACTACTTCCTTTTCAGGAAGATTCAGAATTAATTACATGCCATCCATCTTTCTTCAGGCTCAGGCAGCATGGGGTCAAGGGATGGTAACTACCCTTGGGTGCAGACAATGCTGGAGTATTCTACTTCAGATCAGCACTGCCATATCTGCCCTGCCAAAATGATGTAACTTTTCATATTCTCCGAGGTCTTCATGTTTCTCTCCTCCCTTCCCTACCAAAGCAGGAGTGAAATGCCTTGTTAAAATATAAGAGGAAAATTTTGTTTCACTGAGGACAAATAAATCATGGGTATCAAATTAAAGCAAACTTTGTTTTATTAGTTTGAAACTTCTGTTCTATATAAAAACTATATCAGCAAAAAAAATCACCGGGACTGTTGCGCAGCTGGCTAGATGTCAGCTGCATTAAAGATCACTACTGACCAAAAGGTCGTGAATTCGAAGCCATCCCGGGTTGGAGTGAGCTTCTGGCCAATTGTGTAGCTTGTTGTCGACCTTTGCAACCCGAAAGACAGTTGCATCTGTCAAGTAGGAAATGTAGGTACCACCTATGTCTGGGGAGGCTAATTTAACAACATTTAACAAAATCTCCAGAAAAAGCATGCGGGGAATGCGGAAAGTACTTCATCCGTGTCGCAGATGGACAGTGAAGTGACAGCTCCCCTGGTGGCCAGAAGTTGGTATGTTAAATAGCCTCTGATTGTCTCTATATGTGTTGTGTGTCTATGGCATTGAATGTTTGCCATGTATGTGTACATTGCAATCCGCCCTGAGTCCCCTGCGGGGTGAGAAGGGTGGAATATAAATACTGTAAATAAAATAAATAAATACATGCAGGAGATTTCCAAGAGTGTGGCTGCACTACTACTAAGATTGGTCCAGATTAAGAATATGAAATATATTAACAAAATATCTCAGCAAGGGATTCTCTTTTGCTGTGTTAAGGTCTATGCCAGGGGTGCTCATTAGGTAGCTCGGGAGCTACTAGTAGATCTTCAGCCCTCTTCCAGGTGATCTTCGGGCCTCACCAGCCAAATGGGGCGCTTCTGCCATTGCGCGCGCACACCCTGCACGCACGCGTGCTCCTGCTGCTGGCTTCCGCTCTCGTGGTGCTTCTTTTGCCTGCGGGGCATTGCAGGACGAAGGAAGCACGAGGTGGCGCCTCTGGAAGGAGCGCCCTGCCTCTCTCTCGTCCAGACAAATGAATGGGTGCTGTATTACAAACAACAGGATAGGTAAATGCAAACACCACAATATAATGAATAACACAGATATATTATAGCATTCAAAAGGACTCCCAGTGATTGCTAATATTGTGCATTCTATGATTGTGTTGTAGCACTTTAATAATGCTAATACCCTGATTTGTATCGCGCCTGGGAGGGCTTCTGGGTTCTGTGTCCGCTTTTGATGACGGAGGAGCTTTTCCTTCCAGCTGCGGCGTCTCAGCTCACTCCTGTGTGAGTTTACAGCTTGTATATGCTGTTTATGTTGTTTATATTCATTATATAGCAGATAGGGCATTGTCTCTTTAAAAAATATGTGATTATGTTGAGAATGTACTTACAATTTTGATCTTTGACACTCTGGACCATTGAGTCCTTTTGAATGCTATAATATATCTGTGTTATTCATTATATTGTGGTGTTTGCGTTTACCTATCCTCTCTCTCGTCCAGAAGCAGCTGTGCAGTCTCTGTTGCCAGCGAGACAGGCAGGGCAGAGCACTCCCTCTGGATGCCCCGCCTCGTGCTTTCTCCTTCCTGCAATGCCCCGCAGGCGGAAGAAGCGCTGTGCGGGCGGAAAATAACAGCAGGAGCACGCGTGGTGGCAAGAGTGTGCGGCGGCGGGGGCAGGTAGATCTTTTGGACTTGGTTGCTTTAAGAGTAGCTCACATGCTGAAAAAGTGTGAGCACCCCTGGTCTATGCCAAAGACACCACGAGGCAAGGAGTACTTTGATTTTGGTTGTGCATGTGAGTATGTGTGTGATTTCTACAAAATGTTTGGATGTAAAAGTTCTGCCTTTCCTTTGTGATGCAAAGCACACAAATCAGGAATAGGAACACTAGCTGATTGGTGAGAAGATTCAGGCAACCATCCAGACAAGCCAGAGGTCCTCCTGGTCAGTCGCAAGGCCGAACAGGACATAGGGTTACAGCCTGTGTTGGATGGGGTTACACTCCCCCTGAAGACGCAGGTTCGCAGCTTGGGAGTGATCCTGGACTCATCGCTGAGCCTGGAACCCCAGGTCTCATCGGTGGCTGGGGGAGCTTTTGCACAGTTAAGACTCGTGCGCCAGCTGCGCCCGTACCTTGAGAAGTCTGATCTGGCTACGGTCGTCCACGCTCTGGTCACATCCCGAATAGATTACTGCAACGCACTCTACGTGGGGCTGCCTTTGAAGACAGTTCGAAATTACAATTAGTCCAGCGGGCAGCAGCCAGATTGCTAACGGAGCTACATACAGGGAGCATACCACCCCCCTTTTGTGTCAGCTCCACTGGCTGCCTGTCCAATTCCGGGCTCAATTCAAAGTGCTGGTTTTGACCTTTAAAGCTCTATACAGTTCTGGCCCAGCTTACTTGTCCGAACGCATCAGCCGCTATGTCCCACCTCGTAATCTAAGATCATCCGGGAGGCCCTGCTCTCGCTCCCGCCTACGTCTCAGATTAGGCTGGTGGGGACGAGGATAGGGCCTTCTCGGTGGTGGCTCCCACCTGTGGAATGCGCTTCCTATTGATGTACGATCCACCACATCCCTCCTGGCCTTCAGGAAAAAAGTAAAATCCTGGCTGTGGGACCAGGCATTCGTACACCAGCACAAGGCAGCATTTTAGATTGGCTTTTAATGAAAGTGGGTGATTATGGCCAGTGTTTTTATGGACTGAACATTGTTTTAATCCAGGGTGAATGTGTATGGTGCTAATGTAGTTGTATTTTAATGTATTTTTTATGTATTTTAATTGTTGAAGTGTTTTGGGGTTTATATTGTTATTATGTGGGCATCGAATTGTGCCATACTGTAAGCCGCTCTGAGTCCCCCCTTGGGGGTTGAGAAGAGCGGGGTAAAATCCCGAAATAAAATTCTGATTTTTATTAAAGCCCATGCAATCTATCTAGTTAGGCAGAGAGAGAGAGAGAGAGAGACAGAGAGACAGACAGACAGACAGACAGACAGACAGAGAGAGAGACAGAGAGAGAGATACAATTGTACAAACTCTGTTGAGACTGACAGAAAATCTCTTACTTGCCTAGAAAGCGAAAAGATCAAAAATGTGATTTATTGTTCTCACATGCTGGTATGAAACAAGCAAGGATTCCCATTGCTAGGATAGATTGAAATTTGGGAGAAAGTGAACATCCCAAGTCACTTGTATTAACTTGCTTCTGCCACTGATTTAATGGTACGATTAGAGACAGAGACTTGCCATTAGTTACTTCAAAACTGGTGAAGGTGGGAGTGTACAAGTCCATATGTTGCTGCTTCTGCCATCCTTAGTATCCAGAGTGTGTATACTAAGGAATCTCTATGCACCTCCATGTCACTTCATTTTCAAAATAAATTATTAAAATATAAATAAATGATTAGTTCAAAAAATCTATCAGTTGTTTTCAATGCCATCTGTGGTTCCTTCGTAGCAGATATTCCTAACCAGAAAAAAGAAAATTCTAGTCCTGTGATCCAATCATCTGGGTGGTTGATGATGAAAGAGAAAGGATATTGGGGAAGGATGAAGGAAGAGGGGAGCGCACTGAGCTCCATGGAAGAATCAGATCTTGTAGGGGAGGGGGATGAGCAGTGGATTATAAAATGGCAGTATAGACTCATATTGTCTATTTCAAAACAGATAATCTCGATTATATGGCAGTATAGAAGGGACCTCAGTGATGTTAAAGGTAAAGGTTTCCCCTTGATGTTAAGTCTAGTCGTGCCCAACTCGGGGGGGGGGGGTGATGCTCATCTCTATTTCTAAGCCAAAGAGCTGACATTGTCCGTAGATATGGCCTAGGTCAGGGGTGCTCACACTTCTTCAGCATGCGAGCTACTTATAAAACAACCAAGTCAAAATGATCTGCCTACGCACTACTTGGAAAGCCATAAAAGCAAAATATTTGGAAATGTATTTCTGTGACAGCCATATAATATATTTTAAGACTGAATTCAACTAAATGAGAATATAATAAGCCCCTGAATTTATTCATAATAATAATGATGATAATATTCATTCAGCCTCTGCTACTACTGCTACTACTAATAGTAGTAGTAACAACAACAATAGGTTCCTAGAGTAGAAGGAGTCCTCCAAGGGCCATCCTGTCCAACCTCCTTCTGTCATAAGGGAAAAACACAATCAAAGCATTCCTCATAGATGACCATTCAGCCTCTGATAATAATAATAATAATAATAATAATGGGTTTGTAGAATAGGAGGATACCTCCAAGGGCCATCCAGTCCAACCTCCTTCTGCACCTGGGTGGCGGGGGGAGCCTGCGGGGCAGGACTGAGCCTTCCTCCTGCCCTGCCTGCGATCTACCAGGATGCCCTACGCGATCTACCAGTAGATCACGATCTACCTAATGAGCACCCCTGGCCTGGGTCATGTGGCCGTTATGACTGCATGGAATGCCGTTACTTTCCTGCCAAAGCGGTACATATTGATCTACACATATTTGCATGTTTTCAAACTGCTAGGTTGGCAGAAGCTGGGCCTAACAGCAGAAGCTCATCTCATTTCCAGGTTCAGCAGCTCAGCAGTTTAACCCACTGGACCACTGGGGGCTCTCTCAGTGATGTTAGTGTAGTACATAATGTGTTCATGGTGTATTTTATGTTTGTTTAAAAATGAATAATATTTTATATCCAATGTTGTCAGCTACCCAGAGAGTGAAATAAATGCCTGTAATGGTATTCTGGATATAAATCCATGACAGAGATTTTCAGAGTCATAATACATCCACTGTTATTGACCTCTGATATATAACTTCTCTTATGGATTCTGATGATTGTGAAGTGAGTAACAGTTACAGGCCCAACACTTACACTTGCTTCAAATAGACACGGGTTCTTTTCCCCACCCTAGACAGTAGGCATGAGAAAAAAGTTATGAAAATGATTCGTTTCGTAAGAAATTCGTAAGAAATGCTACTTTCGAGTATTTCCGCACCTGGGCGACAACCAGGAAGTGGACTTTCTTTTTCGAACTTCGGGGCCAGGATTTTCTTAAGTGTCGTTATTAGGTCGTAAGGGGGGGGGGGCACCCTCCTTGTCTCTCACCACCCTCCCGCCTCCCTTGCCAATAAGTATTATGGCAAGGCAAGCCCTAAACTCGCTCCTTCTTTCGGCTGGAAGCCCGGAAAAAATGTAAACAGAGAGGATTACTCAGAAGTAAATCTGCAAATGAGGGCACTTTGGATGAAGTGCCCTCCTTTGTGGATTTACTTCTGAGTAAACCTCTCTGTTTACATTTTTTCCAGGCTTCCCTGCCTCTCCTGCCTGCCAGGATCTAAAGCATCAAAGAGTATTGGGGTGAGAAACCAACCTAATGTATAATAGAATGAATGCTACTTTAAGTGCCTAATATTATAAGTAATCCAACTGGTCATACCTACATTGATCCATGCACATGCACTAAGACAGCAGTACTCACAATCCCAAGAGGTAAAAGTCAAACTGAAGAATTCTGACTGGTCTCTCCTCATGCGGTGTAAACGGGCTCTTCTCTTATTAGCCCGGAAATTAGCCGGGAAAAGCCAGTGTTTGCTGCAGGGGAGCACACACATACATATTCTTGGGGGGTATTTGCTGCAGAATCCGGGCTCATAGAGAAGATTCTGCAGCAAATCCCCCCCAAAGATATATGTATGTGTGTGCACCCAAGCAGAAAACGCTGGCTTTCCCCGGGCTCACAGAGAAGAGCCCGTTTGCACCGCATGAGGCAGGGACCAGTCAGAATACTTCGGTTTGAATTTTTCCTCTTCTTATACCCATTGTTATTACTGCTGTATTATTGCATGTGCATGGAATGTAGGTATATGACCAGCCTGGGCAAACTTGGGCCCTCGCTCCCTCGGGATCGGGGTGAGAGAGAGGCAGCGAGGAGCCAGGGGGGGGGCTCCTCCTCCTTTTCTTTTGCTGCTTCCAAGAATAGAATACCCACTCCCTCCTTCCCTCCCTCCTTCCTATTTGGAGAGTCCCATCTAGAATTCAGTGTGATTTATTCAAGTTTTGGCCTACAACTCCCAGAAATCCCAGCCAATTTACCAGCTGTTAGGATTTCTGGGAGTTGTAGGCCAAAACCATCTGGAATGCGCATGCGCTGGCATACGAACTACTACTACTAACAAATTTCGTTAGTAATTAAGTTACATTTTAGAAATTTTTGGAAATTTTTTTGTAAGTCTTCCTATTACTAATCAAAAAATCCCCCCCCCCCCATTAGATTTTCGATTCCCTATTTTTGGGTTCTAAAACATGCCTACTAGACAGTCCACTGATATACTGTATATACACTTACTTGCCACATTTCCAACAAACCTCTGAACAAATCTCTGAGGATACTTGCCACATATGCAGGTGAATGGTCAGGAAAGAATGCTACTGGAACATGGTCACACAGCCCGAAAACTCACAGCAACCCAGTTACAAACCTCTTCTGCACTGCCATATAAAAACCAGATTATCTACTTTGAACTGGATTATATGGCAGTGTAGACACATATAATGCAACTCAAAGCTGATAATGTGGATTATATGCTTTGATAATCTGGATTATATGGCAGTGTAGAAGGGGTCACAATGATGTTGAGAAGATACATTTCTGGAGTGTGTGGAAAATGTAATTTGGATAATATTATGAGGGAGATTAACCTAATTCACTTGATAGACATTTTTTTTGGATCGCAGTTGCATGATACAGTCAATTGTAGAGGAGAAATTTCTTAGAAACTGCTAAAACGATTTTAAAAAGGCCTTTGAAATTGTAATAGCAAGTAATAATGTATTAGATAGGCAATAGCTTTGTTGATCATATAGTTAAGTGGAGAAACCAATTGCGGGAAGCCAACCGCACTCCTCTTTAAGGAATAATGATAAACATTTCACATGAATTTTTAAGCATTTCTAAGCCTTTGAGTGCCCCTAGGTGGCCAAAATAAAAAATGCAGGTTTAGCAGATTTCTTCTGCTTCTATCTTTCTGACAGATTGCTAATCTTTTTTGGGTTGATAAGTCACAGTGCTCAGGATACATGCCACATTTGCAGTGTGACTAAAATAAGTGGTTCTTTCCTTAGCAAAAGATCATTTGTGCAGTATTAATTCTAATCTGGGAAATGTCATTCTGCAGTGGAGATCTATCATTATTCCCACTTGTGCCTCCCGGGGCCCTTTAACATAGCCATATAACCCAGGATATCATGGCAGATAATCCACAATATCTGCTTTGAACTGGATTATCTGAGTCCGCACTGCCATATAATCCAGTTCAATGTGCATTTTATACAGCTTCATGGAAGGGGTCTAATTTAGCTCTTGTCTTTGTAATTGTCAGTATTAATTGAGGATTACAGTGGGTTATGGCATGTTTCCCAAGCAGTGTGCCGTGACACACTAGTGTGCCGTGAGTGATCATCAGATGTGCAGTGGGAAATTGGCACTCTCCCCCCTCCTAGCAGCCCCCTCACAGGTTTCCAATAAAGAAATTGAGTCTCTCCACTTGGAAATGTGTTTTTTTAAACTATTTTACTGGATTTTTTGAGAATTGCCCCCCACCCCAAAGGAACGGTTTATAACAGCTTCATGACATCCATAGTTAACTGGAAGCAAGTTTCACTCAGGGTGAAATTTCACAAAGGTCTGGAGAACAAGCTCTATGAGGAGAGGCTTGAAGAGCTGGGCATGTTGTGCCTGAAGAAGAGAAGGCTGAGAGAAGACATGATAGCCATATATAAATATGTGAGAGGAAGTCATACCTATGTTGTGTTCATCGAAACAGGCCCAGGTTTCACAGTGAGTGTATAAATGCATTTTAAAACATATTAACTATATGTATTACTGTGTTAGAGTGTCATTTTGTGTCATTTTGGTTGGTGGTGTGCCCCCGGATTTTTTAATGTTAAAAGTGTGCTCAAAAAGGGTTGGGAAACACTGGGTTATGGCATGCAGAATGGTTGGTCAATGAGTGAATAAGAACTTCATTGTTTCATATAACCATTTTATTAGCCCTTTGTTGAAAGGATATGTATCGTTGGCACCCCCTTGTCATGGGGGAGAGGCTTGTATACCCTAATGAAGTTGTGAGCTATGCTGGCGGTGGCATAATAGCCACCGGTAGGGCCTCCCATGCCAGACAGGTCACAACCGAAGGGTCTGACAAAGAGCGTCAAAGGGCAGGATGGGCTCTCTAGCCTTTTGGCAACCATCCTAGGAGAAGGAAAACTCTGATTTCAAACCCAGCCAGATGGTGCTCGTCTAACCCTGTAAGGTCAACCATCTAAGAGAAGGAAACTCGAACCAAACCTACGACCTGAGGACCTCGCTGCCACCGTCCTAAGCTTGCTAGGCCCCGGGAGATGAACCTTTGGTTTAAAGGGTGAGGCCAGTTCTGTGCACGCTGCGCTTCACCAGAAAGGTCCATTGCACAGGGTCGAAGGACACATCCAACCTCTGAATCATCAACGCGCTTGTAGAAAGCGTGGGTGAGTCCTTCCTGAATCTTCTTTCACGAAGAAAAGCCAAGAAGAAGAATGTATCTCAAACTATTTTCTTTTGGCCTAACCCTTTCCTTAAAAAAAAAACCTGGTTTATAAAGGCAGTCCCCAAATTCCATACAAGATAGGCTCTGTAGGTTTGTTCTTAAGTTGAATTCATATGTAAGTTGGAACAGGTACATTTTAAAGTTCCATTCAAATACACACACACACAAGCTTTGGATCGAATAGGGAAGGGTAAACATCTCTGTGGTGTTTGTTTTGCTATCTGTGCCCCTGTTCAAAAAATTTCACCTCACTTTCTGTCCATGTAAGAATTGAATTTTGGGGGGAAATGACTTGTTGTGGAAACAAGGATTGGTGATAAAGCTTCAGTTGAGACACCTTTTCCTCATGATAATTCTGTCTGGTGTGAATTTCCCTTCCTAGGGGCAGATTTCTCTCACTTCCTGTTGTCTCAGCCCAGTTCTTAACTGTGAATAGATGTTTGAAACTCGGGGACTGCCTATATATTTTATTACTCTTTTCCCCAGGTTTTAATCTGCTTTGAAGTGGCATGATATCAGGTTCTGTTTTATAGGTGTACATTTAAATTTGCACTATATAATGGTTTAATTTGTAGTCCCAAATCTGTGCATTGCAGTGTAATATAGAGGGGTTCACCTCAGAGTAAAAACGTATATAACCATACAACTAATGAGAACATGAATAATAAACAGTTATCGTTCTGAAATCTATAAATGTATCTAACCAGGAATTTAATAATGTCTTTCAGTAGCTGTGGAGACAAAAACTGATTTTTCTGATATGATTCTGATGTGGTTTTCTACCCCATACATTATGAATGATTTTTTTAAAAAATTAGCCACTAAATTAGTTGGTATTTTTGAGAACCAGTGTGGTGCAGTGGTTGGAGCATTGGGCCAGAGTTCAGCACCCTTAGATTAATCTTAGAGTAACCTAGTGGGGTGTTCAGGTACAGTAGTGAGCTATGAGAAAAAAACTGCAAATGTTAGCACATAGAGGAGGTGCAGGAGGATATTTATTTATTTATTTACTATTTCGATTTATATACCACCCTTCCCAAAAAGGCTCAGGGTGGTTCACAACAATGAATACACAACACAACGTAGTTAAAAACAGAATAAAAACAGATTAGGACCAGAATGGAAAGCACAACCTTAGAGATTAAACGCCTGGTGGAACAGGGTGGTCTTACAAGCCTTCCTGAAGGCCTGTAACTCCGTTATTGCTCTTGCTACTACAGAAAAGGTGTGCTGCCGAGTCAATGACAATCAGCAAATCTTGAGTGATGGAACCTCCAATAGGTTTTGTTCCATGGACCATAGTGGTCTTTGGGGAATGTGCATGGAAAGGCGATAAGAACATAAGAACATAAGAAGAGCCATGCTGAATCGGGCCTCAGCCCATCTAGTCCAGCATTCTGTGTCACACAGTGGCCCACTAGTTGTACACGGGGATCTCTAGCAGAAAGGAGGGCAAAACCCTCACCTGCTCCCGACCCCCACAACCAGTACCCGGGGAAAATCCTGCCTGCCTCCATCAACACCGAGGTGGCACTTGGATGTCCATTTCAGTAGCTACTGATCCTTCAGATACCTTCACCACTTTATCTCTGAGCCTTGATCTAATCTGGGTATAAATATGTTTTCTTAAGCACTCTTTATACAGAAGAGTAGTAGTAGTTCATTCATGCTTAGACAAAAGCTTCTTAATTTGTGGCCAAGACAGTCACATAACTGAATGTAAGACACACACAAAAAAAAACCCCTGGCCACAGTGAAAGGTTTCTGAAAGTGCAAAGACGAAAAATAGTTTGTCTATCCCGCTGCCTAGTGGCTGTTTTAAACATTTGTATGAACCTGTTACCAACAATGTACAGTGTGTAATCGAGCAAATGCTTCAGCTGTACTTCATAAAAGGGGAAATCAGCCTGCCTTGATTAGGAAGCCTTGCCAAAACTGATTTTGCTTAATGACTATCTTTTCAGTTTCAGAAATACTTCCCTTCACGTTTTGATTATAAAAAAAACTAAGATTGATCCATAAACCTTACTGTATTGAATTTTTTAAAAGTCAAGAAATATTTATTTATTTATTATTTATTTATTTAAAACTTTTGTACCCCGACCTTCTCACCTCTATCGAGGGACTCAGACCGCCATAACAGCAAAAATTCAATGCTATACAATTTTAAAACAACTACAACAACTTATTAAAATACATAAAAAACCCAGCATAAAACCAAGTTATATTTGCCATGTTATCAAGTGGCAAAGTTTTGAAACTTGACCTTCCTTTTTAAAAATGTTAAATGAATTATGGCATATGCTTAGGGCAGATTTTCCAACAATTTCAGAAATAGCCATAAACATACTTCTGTCATTTTGTACTTTGTATTTATACAAAGCAGCATTTTCAGGACTGACAGTTATAAAATAAAAATATTGCTCAACTCTGAAAAATGTTGTAGATGCTTTGTGTGCTGCAGTATCAAAGATTCCACCAAGGTTTAGTCCTTTACGTAAAAATAAACATGCTCATTCATTTCATAGGTATGCAAATTTGACACACAGCCATTATTCCCATAACCAACAGGGCTTTAATGTTTACACATTTGCAAAATAATTGTTTTAAATTAAATTTCTTTATGAATTATTATCACTAATTTATCTATATATATAAAGGAGACACGGTCGTGCAAAGAAGGATATAGACAACGAAACTATACGTCGCAGAAACACCACACTAAACAACTGACTGGCCCTGACCACGAGGTACAGACAACAGTCAAAAAACCGGCCCTAAATACCTCGCAACACCCAAAAACACCCCTAAAAATTAACAAGGGGAATCCCACCGGACTCTGCGCTGCCAGCGCGAACGTTTAGAACGTTCGCACATGGCAGCCAGAGCGCCTCCCTCCGCCTCCTCCTTTGAACAGGAAGAGCGGCGGGGGAAGAGGAGGGAAACCCCTCCCCTCCTCCCCAGCCCTCCCACCTCCTTCCGCGCCACCGCTGCAACCGCGAGGGGCCGCGGCGGAGGGCGGTTCACCCAGCTCCGGCCCTGCCTCCCAGGCGCGCCAGGGCGGGAGGCAAGGCCGAGAACGGCGAACCGCCCTCCGCCGTGTCCCCCGCGGATCCAGCGGCGGGCCTCAAATAAGGTAAGCTCCCGGGCTTACCTTCTTTGAGGCGCCGCCGCTGCAACCGCAAGGGGGCGGCGGCAGAGGGCGGTTCGCCCATCCGGCCCTGCCTCCCCATGCACGCCAGGGCGGGAGGCAGGGCCGGAGACCGACGACCCGCCCTCCGCCGGCCTCGGATCAGCGGGGCGGCGTCTCAAAGAAGGTAAGCTCCCGGCTTACCTTCTTTGAGCCGCCGCTGGATCCGCCCATCTCCGGCCCTGCCTCCCCATGCACGCCAGGAACAGTGGCGGGTGCTCCGTGCATGGAGGGAGGGAGGGGGCCGGGCTAGGAGCCGAGCCGGTTCCTCCATAGCCCCTCCTCCTCCCTCCCTCCATCCACGGAGCACGGCCGCCGCTGATCCGGAACAGTGGCGGGTGCTCCGTGGATGCAGCGAGGGAGGGGGCCGGGCTAAGGAGGAGCCGAGCCGGTTCCTCCATAGCCCCTCCTCCTCCCTCCCTCCATCCACGGAGCACGGCCGCCGCTGATCCGGAACAGTGGCGGGTGCTCCGTGGATGCAGCGAGGGAGGGGGCCCCCCTCCCAAGCCCCTCCCACCTCCCAAGCCCCTCCCCCCTCCTCCCGGGCTCCCCCCTCCCCGCCCGGTTACAAAGCCTGGCGGGGGGGGCCAGGAGGCGGGACACGCCTCCCTCCCCTCCCAAGCCCCTCCCACCTCCTCCCGGGCTCCCCCTCCCCGCCCGGTTACAAAGCCTGGCGGGGGCGGGGCCAGGAGGCGGACACGCCTCCCCCTCCCAAGCCCCTCCCACCTCCTCCCGGGCTCCCCCTCCCGCCCGGTTACAAAGCCTGGCGGGGGGGGCCAGGAGGCAGGACACGCTCCCCCCCTCCCAAGCCCCTCCCACCTCCTCCCGGGCTCCCCCTCCCGCCCGGTTACAAAGCCTGGCAGGGGGCGGGGCCAGGAGGCGGGACACGCCTCCCTCCCAAGCCCCTCCCACCTCCTCCCGGGCTCCCCCTCCCGCTCGGTTACAAAGCCTGGCGGGGGGGGGGCCAGGAGGCGGGACACGCCTCCCCCCTCCCAAGCCCCTCCCACCTCCTCCCGGGCTCCCCCCTCCCCGCCCGGTTACAAAGCCTGGCGGGGGGGCGGGACAGGAGGCGGCCCGGGTTCCTCTCCCCCACAGCGTCTCCTCAGCCGGTGGCCTTGCTCCTTTCCTGAAGCCCCGGCCTTTCCTAAGACCAGGGGCCCGACCAGGGCCTCCTGTTAGGATAGGCCGGGCCTTCGGGGCAGGAACAAGGTCGCCGGCTGAAGAAACGCCCTGGGAGAGAGAAAGCCGGGACAACTCCTTCCTGGTCGGGGGCGGGACAGGAGGCGGCCCGGGTTCCTCTCCCCCACAGCGTCTCCTCAGCCCGGTGGCCTTGCTCCTTTCCTGAAGCCCCGGCCTTTCCTAAGACCAGGGCCCGACCAGGGCCTCCTGTTAGAAAGGCTGGGCCTTCGGGAAAGGAACAAGGCCGCCCGGGTGAGGAGACGCCTGAGGGAGAGGCAGCCGGCCCGCCTCCTCCTCGCTCACCTCCTCCCTGCTCAACACGCCCGATGATGAAGCCCTGACGGCGGCGCGATGAGGAGGAGGCAGAGAAGAAAAAGGTGAGCGATAAATGAAAGAAAAAAAGAATGGAAGGGGAGAACAAAGGAAGAAAAAGGAAGGAAGGAGGAGATAAAAGAAGGAAAACAAAAGGATATAAAACATGACTGGATGGAAGGAAGGAGGGGGGAAAAAGGAAAACATAGGAAGGATGGATGGGAGGAAGGAAGGAGGGGAGAAAACAGCAATAAAATAGGAAGGCACGCAGGAAGGATGAGCAGGGAAAATGAAAAAAAATATGGAGGAAAGGAAGGAGTGGAGAAGAAAGGAACACATACACACATGCACAGAAATATACAAAAAAACACATACATACACACATATACACGCATATACATATACAAACACATATACACGCATATACATATACAAACACATATACATAACCACACATACACGCATAGTCATATACACATATACATAACAACACACATATGCATACACACACATATGTACACATAGACACACATCCATATATATATACATACATACACACACAAAACACATATATACAGACTGGGCCACAGAAAATAACAAAGCCACAGCAAAGCGTGGCCGGGTTAGCTAGTATTATATATAAATATATATATATATATACCTACATACTTACATACTTACTGCATACTTAGGGTGCACAAAAATTTCTCAGGTGAAAATGGGTCAAAAGTGGGGAAAGTTTTAAAAGCCCTGGCTTAGACCATAAACTATTTGCATACAAAATAAATTAGTACTATATATAGTACAACAATACCAAAGTACTACATAAAATAAACGGCACAAGGAGACTAGATTCCATATCAAATTACAAACATAATTACCTCCATATTTTTAGACAATAATTAAATGATTAATGTCAGTGTTTATCAACTGGGGAAGAGACAACTGAAATTGAAAAAGACAATTGAAAAAATAATTTCTTTTTCAATTGTGGTGACACCTAAACTTTGGCATCCCATTGTCACATTTTTTTTATTTAAAAAATGAAGCCTACGGTAAAACTCCCCAGTTCCTGTGTAATAATTCCAAAGAATTTGCATGTACGGTAACTAACTGTTATTTATATATAAACAACCTTTACTTTATAAAACATTATATAATTGAGGTTGTTAACTTTTCCCCTCAGGACTACAAATGCTCGTTTTGCATGGAAACGATTGTGCATAAATGTCTAAAAAAACATGAAGCATGCTCCTAGGAAGCCTCATCCATGCATGCTGTAAGCAAATATTTGTTTTTGGAAGAAAGAAGAGCTGTCCCCAGAGCAGCAGGCGGAGCAAAAGTGAGAACTGAAGGGCCAGACTCATTTTTTGATGAAAGTCATATAAATTTCATGCTCTTTAACGTCAGCTGTGATTGCCCTCTCTTCCCTCCCCCGTCTTCTCTTCGTTTCGTGCTTTCTTTCCTCCGTTCTTTTTCTCTTTTTTTTCTTAAATTGAAGCCTGGCTCCTTCCCTAGTGTGAATAAAATAGGAAAAGTGATTAAACTTCACTCAGCATTGGACAGCAGGAGGCAACAGCACCAGTAGCTTCGGCAGATGGAGAGTGTGCGAGGGGGCTTTAATAAGGCTTGGGAGGATTCTGTGAAGAAAGAAGGCAGGGCTCGAAGGAACTATAGGATTCTGTTGCAACATTCGCTCATTTCCTGTCCTTGGTATGGTTTCTTTGTGACATTATACTTTGTCATCCTCTTCAATATTTTTTTGTTGTTGAAAAAAGAACCGAATGCAAGAAAATAATGAGCTTTTAGTTAATGATAGAGCTAAATAATGATATATGTTGTGGCCCAAATATTAAATTGTCCATAGTAGAAAAAATATAATCAGCCACAATAAATCTCTTTGCTATGATCTTGCATTTTCACCTTGCTGGTCAAATGAGTTCGCTACAAGCGCTGCCGGATTATACTACTTGGGATTTTCCCCTTCATCCAACCGTCTTTAAAAAAAATTGTGCAATCAACATTCACACATTCTTATAACTAATAGGATTAGAGGCGTTGCAGAGGGATTTAAAGAAGATAATTAGTTTACTACTTATCCCCACAATATAGTAGGCAAAACCCTTCTGAGAAAAGGCACATAAAATGGGTCAGAAAATGTGTGGGAAATTAGATAAGACCTCTCCAAAGGGCCTCAATCAACGATGCTGTTATGAAAAGCTCCTAGAGTAGTCATTCATTCATTACTTCAGATATTTGACTTTTTGGACCTGGCCACCAGAGGTGTTAAAGGAAGAAAAGAGACTTAAATGAGCAGTTGGAAATATTCCTGTACAGTGAGAAATGCATTGGTGGTGCCTCTCCAATAAGAACTTGTTTTCAATAGTTTAAATGCAAACTGATTTTTCCCAAATTGTATAAAACAATTACACAGCCAAAAAAAGTGAAGTACTTTGTTTCAGAATTAGAGAACAGAAATTAAAGGATAAAACATCTTTAAAAAGCTGGGTTCTGTTTTAATTAGTTGCAATTTTTAAAAGAGTGGTCATTGGGTCAATTTTAGAATTTTTCTTCTCCAAAGAAAGTGGTCTTAGATGTGCCTCAGGTTGTCAACCACAATACAGAGAAAATACTGATATATTGAACAACACATTTTCTACATTTGTAATGATGCGCTATTCGTGAAGCACTTCTGACACCTGAAAAGTCCTATGCTAATGCTAAGTTGGGGGGGTTGAGCAAATTTAAACTATGTACCTACTAGGCATGAGAAAAAAGTTATGAAAATGAATCGCTTCAGAAGAAATTGTAAGAACTGCTACTTTCGAGCTTTTCCACACCTGGAACGCCAACCAGGAAGTGGACTTAATTTTTCGCACTTCGGGGGGCCCGGATTTTCTTCAGTGTCGTGATTAGGTCGTAAGGGGGCATAAGGGGGCACCCTCCTCTCTCACCACCCTCCCGCCTCCCTTGCCAATATTATGGCAAGGCAAGCCCTAAACTCGCTCCTTCTGGCTGGAAGGAAGCCTTGAAAATGTAAACAGAGAGGATTACTCAGAAGTAAATCTGCAAAGGAGGGCACTTTGGATGAAGGGCCCTTCTTTGTGGATTTACTTCTGAGTAATCCCTCTGTTTACATTTTTCCAGGCTTCCCTGCCTCTCCTGCCTGCCAGCCAGGATCTAAGGCATCAAAGAGTATTGGGGTGAGAAACCAACCTAATGTATAATACAATGAATGCTACTGTAAGTGCCACTGCCTAATATTATAAGTAATCCAACTGGTCATACCTACATTCCATGCACATGCAATAATACAGCAGTAATAACAATGGATATAAGAAGAGGTAACATTCAAACCGTAAGTATTCTGACTGGTCTCTCCTCATGCGTGCAACGGGGCTCGGGAAATTCGCGTTTTCCTTGGGAGCACACACATACATATTCTGGGGGGGGATTTGCTGCAGAATCTTCTCTATGAGGCCGGATTCTGCAGCAAATCCCCCAAAGAATATGTATGTGTGTGCACCCAAGCAGAAAACGCTGTCTTTTCCCGGCTAATTTCCCCAGAGAAGAGCCCGTTTTGCACCGCATGAGGCAGGGACCAGTCAGAATACCGGTTTGAATTTTACCTCTTCTTATACCCATTGTTATTACTGCTGTATTATTGCATGTGCATAGAATGTAGGTATATGACCAGCCTGGCAAACTTGGGCCCTCGCTCCCTGGGGATCGGGTGAGAGAGGCAGCGAGGAGCCAGGGGGCTCCTCCTCCTTTTTTCTTTTGCTGCTTCCAAGAATAGAATCTCCCTCCCTCCCCCTCCTTCCTATTTGGAGAGTCCCATCTAGAATTCAGTGTGATTTATTCAAGTTTTGGCCTACAACTCCCAGAAATCCCAGCCAATTTACCAGCTGTTTGGATTTCTGGGAGTTGTAGGCCAAAACCATCTGGAATGCGCATGCTCTGGCATACGAATTACTAACGAATTTCGTTAGTAATTGTTACATTTAGAACTTTTGGAATTTTTTTTTTGTAAGTCTTCCTATTACTAATCAAAAAATCCCCCCATTAGATTTACGATTTGCTATTTTTGGTTCTAAACCATGCCTAATACCTACACTCTAGTAAACCCGTATTTTCTGTTTTGGGTTTTGCAAATTAAAGTACAATGAGAACTTTCCCCAAAATTTTTTTTAGTTATTACGCAAGAAGTATATTTTATTTCGTTCACTGCAAAGAATAGCTGGTACAAATGTTTAATAATAATATAATAATAAAACTTTATTTATAGACCGCCCCCTCTCAAGGGACTCAGGGTCATTTACACCAGTGTTTCCCAACCAGTGTGCCATGGCACACTAGTGTGCCATGAGCGATCATCAGGTGTGCCGTGGGAAATTGGAACCTCCAATACCCTTTCTTCCCCCTCCTGCCGAACACTTTTTCTTCTCCACTCGGGCTCCCTTCTTCGCAGTCTCGCTCTGCTTGCTTTGCCTCGCTTTGCTCACGCTGCCGCTTCTGCGGGAGGGGGGAGGGAGGAAGACATGCCCCATGCAGGCACTACTGCACAGACTCGCCCCATGTCTTCCTGCCTCCCCTCCACAGTGCTCTCTGGATATAGGTGAACTACAACTCCAAAACTCAAGGTCAATGCCCACCAAACTCATATAGTATTTTCTCTTGGTTATGGGAGTTCTGTGTGGGAAGTTAGATTCCATTCCCTCATTGGTGGAGTTCAGAATACTCTTTGATTGCAGGTGAACGATAACTCCCAGCTGTTGAGCAAGACTTTTGTGTGTGTCTTTCTGCCATTCCTGCCAGGATATCTATGTTGTGTTCATCAAAACAGGCCCAGGTTTCACACGGAGTGTATGAATACATTAAAAAACATATTAACTATATGTATTACTCTGTTAGAGTGTCATTTTGGTTGGTGGTGTGCCTCAGGATTTTGTAAATGTAAAAAAGTGCCGCGGCTCAAAAAAGGTTGAAAAACACTGGTTTACACACAAAAAAGGCAAACATTCAATGCCATGTAGAATGCTTCAATTACAATGATTTTATTATTTTAAAGAGCTAAAACCGTTGCTTTAAAAACTGTTGCTTTTCTTCTTCATTTAATCAAGTAATATTGATCATGTGAATACACAGAAAATAATATTACTGTCCAAGATCACTCTCATATTTATTCAGATTAGTTTGTAGGGGATGAGGTAGAATCATCTTTGGTTTGCTTGTTGTTTGGGTATTTGTTTCTTAATATTAAGTGTATGATAAATTAGTCACCGATGGTCAGAATTAATACAAAATGGGGTATTAAGGTTATAATTTAGCCACAGTTATGTACTTTGAAATCCTATTTTTTACATGAGAGGTATTTAAACATTCTCAAGACATTTTCTGAAATTAAGGGTTTTTACGATGTGTGTGTGTGTATATATCCCCTCTACCTTGCAGTAATTTCCACTGGATTGAATGGAAGTTATAGGATATGAAAAACAGACATAGAATTCCTCATATTCAGTAAAAGACAGGAGATTTCCAGTCTCGGAGAGAGTTCTTGTCTTCAGCATGTGGATTTGGAGTGCTTGGATTGTCATTGAATTTCCATACTGTGTACAGGGGCGTCTCATTTAAAAAACTCTCTGTGAAATACAGTGCATGTGTTTCTCAAACGTAGAAGCTGGTTGACCAAAATGCCTTAGCCTATTCCCTTCCCCATGTTTTTGAATGTCTGTGCATTGAACAAGTGCTATTACACTATGTAACATGATTTTTGTTCCTGGGTTATAAATGTCATTTACTGTTTCTGTCATAAAAACACGGAAAGGTTTGTTCAACTGCAAAAACGTTTGTGCGGGAGATCCAGCAGCACATTTTCCTATAGTTTTTCAGTGAATATCTCATACAGTCTCAGCCAATTCACATAGTTTGTGGCAGCCACAAAAACAAGGTTTATGGAGACCACGCTCTGGTTACATCCCGAATAGACTACTGCAACGCTCTCTAAGTGGGGTTGCCTCTGGAGACTGCTCGGAAGCTGCAATTAATCCAACGCTCGGCAGCCAGGCTACTAACAGGAGCAGGGTACAGGGAGCGCACAATGCCCTTATTACACCAGCTCCACTGGTTGCCGATTAGCGTCCGAGCACAATTCAAAGTGCTGGTTTTAACCTATAAATCCCTATACAGTTCCAGCCCAGTTTACCTGTCCGAACGTGTTCTCCCCTATGAACCATCACGGAAGCTAAGATCTTCCGAAGAGGCCCTGCTCTCGGTCCCGCCACCTTCGCAAGCACATCTGATGGGGACTAGAGACTATGGAACTCTCTCCTGAGTGAGATCAGATCTGCCCCCTCCCTCCTGTCCTTTAGGAGGCTAGTAAAATCCTTGCTTTGGAAGGAAGCAGTCCCAGAATAAAGACCGAGATTGAGTTAATGACCACATACATTGGATTGAGTTGAAGTTGATTTTATCTGGCAAGTTGGTTTCAATTGTATTTTAATGTTTTTATCTATGTATTTTATTTATGTATTTTATTTATTTATTTCCAGCATTTCTACCCCGCTCTTCTCAACCCCCGAGGGGGGACTCAGAGCAGCCTAACAAAAGGCACAATTCGATGCCAACATAATGAAATACAATAAAAAACCAAAAACATATACCATTAAAATACAATTAACATTAACACATCATCCACATTCTCTTAAGTTAAAAACAGTATTTCGTCCATAACAGGAGCATTGAGCCATATCCATCAACTTGCCATTACAAATTCAGTCCAAAGTGCTGCAATGTGCTAATGTGCAAACGCCTGGTCCCACAGCCATGATTTCACTTTTTTCCTGAATGCCAGGAGGGATGGGGTCGATCGTATGTCACTTGGAAGCGTGTTCCACAGACGGGGAGCCACCACTGAGAAGGCCCTCTCTCGTCTCCACCAACCGCGTTTGAGAAGTTGGTGGGAGTGAGGGCAGGGCCTCCCTGGATGATCTTAAATTACGAGGTGGGACATAGAGGCTGATGCGTTCGGACAGGTAAGTTGGGCCAGAACCATATAGAGCTTTAAAGGTCAAAACCAGCACTTTGAATTGAGCTCGGAAATGGACAGGCAGCCAGTGGAGCTGACACAACAAGGGGGTGGTATGCCCCCTGTATGTAGCTCCAGTTAGTAATCTGGCTGCCGCCCATTGGACTAGTTGTAATTTCCAAACTGTCTTCAAAGGCAGCCCCACGTAGAGTGCATTGCAGTAATCTATTCGGGATGTGACCAGAATGTGTATGTCCTGCATTGAATTTTGCTGTAACACCGATCTGAGTCCCTCTTTCGAGGTGAGAAGAACAGGATATAAAAATTTTAAGTAAATAAATAAACAACTACTTTCAAAGTAAGTACTGCACAATTAAACAGAAATAGCACTTTCAAAACAGGAACAGAGAATTTTTCAAAATTTGTTACATAGTATTATAGCTTAACTACCAAATTTGCTCAATTCATTCCCTTTATGCAAAGATTTCCAAAACTTAATGTTCTTTAAAGAATGAAAGGTCTCAAGACCAATGGAAAATGTTTTGTGCAATCCACAGATGAGGGGAAACAGTTTTATACGGTTTCTTTTTCAAGTCGAGGTCTGTGTTTCAAGATGAAACTCTTAAAGTTTTGCATCAAGTGATGGCTTTACAGTAACTTCAAATCATATTTCCATTAGATCATTTGAGAAGCCATTGAACCAAATATTTCATTGCGTTGTTTTGAGGCATTCCCCCTCTCTTCCATTGCAATTCGGGCTGCTCTTTTATGTGCTACCATAAAACTTGGTACACATTAAGATTTAGTTGAAAATGAACAGCTGGCCTTAGCTCATGGTATTTTGTGCTGTTTTATTTGTTTCTGCATTCTCTGCTGTAACGGTCCAGCTTCTTATTTATTTATTGAAAGCATTTTTCTCCCACTTTTCGGCTGAAAAGTCTCCCAGAGCAGCTTGCATGCGATCAATAAAACAAGACGGTTCCTGCCTGCAGGCTTAGAGTCTCAAAGATAACAACTCAGAAAGGAAAAGGGGATGGGGAGGGAAGAGGGAGAAAAACAAACGGAAACCAACTCATTGTGCTTGGTAGTAACTCCTATAATACCTAGGTGAACCAGAAACTATTCATATTGGAAGTGGTCTCTGATATAACAACTCTAATTCCCATCTCCCGAGTTTCTTGCCTACAGCAGATGGCCAAATAGGAACCAAAACTTTTGCTCAAGGTCCCTGATTAATTTTGCTCTTTGTGTTATGTTTCTCAGGTTGCATGTAAACTTATGGTGAACCCATGAATTTCACAGAATTTTCTTAGGCAAGAAATATTAAGAGGTGGTTTTGCCAGTTTCTTCTTCTGAAATGTAGCCTACAACACTTGAGATTAATTGGTGGTCTCCTGTTGAAGTACTAACCATAACTGACCCTGATTGGTTTCCAGGACCAGACTGGATGTAGTGCTTTTAGAGTACGAGGGCGGGTCAATAAGTCTGTGACTTTTTGAATGAAACACAGGTTTTTGGATTTTAAAAAATCATTTTATTTTTCAACGTAGTCTCCTTTGAGCTCTATACACTTTATCCAACGTTTCTCCAATTTTTTAATCCCTTCTAAAAAATAAGATTTGTCGGTCATCAAAATAGGTATTTGTTTGTGAAATGATTTCATTGTTGGAGTCAAATCTCTTTCCGCCAAGCAATTTTTTCAGGTTTGGAAACAAGGAAGAGTCACTCGGGACTAAATCCAGAGAATAGGGTGGATGAGGAAGCAATTCGTACTCCAATTCATGGATGGTTGCCATGGCAACTGCACATGTGTGCACCCTTGCATTGTCCTGGTGCAAAAGAACTTTTTTCTTGGCCAAATGCGGTCGGGCTTTTTTTTCAAATCTTCATTGAATCGACCCAATAAATTGGCATAATATTTGCCATTGATTGTTTTACCTTTTTGAAGGTAGTCAATGTGGTTTATACCGCGTGCATCCCAAAAAAAAGGTCGCCATGACTTTATTGGCTGACAAACCCACTTTGGCCTTCTTTGGCACCGATTCACCCCAAGAAACCCACTGTTTTGACTGCTGTTTGGTCTCTGGTGTGTTGTGGTAGATCCACGTTTCGTCCACGGTTATGAAATGGTGCAAAAGCTCATCCATATAGCGGTTGAACAACGCCAAGGTTGAAGGGCCTTTCCTTCCTTTCCTTCACTTTAAGTTTATAAAGAATTAAAATAGTGTATAACTATTAAAATAATGTATAAATATTAAAATAAATAGAGAACCCCTACATTGTGGTTTTTCACTTATCGCGGGAGGTCCTGGAACCTATCCCCAGCAATAAGTGAGGGAACACTGTATTACTGTTGTTAATATTGAATGAATGCCTATTATGAAGACTCCCTGAGTCCCTCTTCCGGGGTTGAGAAGGACGGAATACAAATGTGCTAAATAAATAAATAAATAAAGCCTTGACATATTGATGGGTCACAGTGGTTCTCAACCTGTGAGTCCCCAGATGATTTGGCCTACAACTCATAGAAATCTCAACCAGTTTACCAGCTGTTAGTTGAAGGCCAAAACATCTGAGGACCCAAGGTTGAGAACCACTGTGACCCATCAATATATCAAGGCTTTATTTATTTTCCACATTTGTATTCCATCCTTCTCAACCCCAGAAGAGGGACTCAGGGCAGCTTCATAATAGGTAATTAGCTTCGGTACTATAAGAGGGTTTCATGAGACCAGTTGCTCTCATTGCAATGGTGTAGTAATGGTGAGGCTGCAGATCATATTTTAGCTCTTGCGAACCACTGGTGGCCCACAGACCACAGGTTGGGACCTACTGAGCTACACAAATCTAACAAAGCATGAAAATATACAGCAAGCCCCATTTTCCTTTGGCTGTCCACTGAATCCATGCTGGAAGCTGAATTTTGAAAAAGGATTTTCCTAGTTAGTGCCAATACTGTTTGCCAGGCTGTTTATGGAACAACACTTTGACATATATCCCCTGAGAATAGAAAAAAATAGTCGGATCTGCCAAAGGCGTACATTTTAAAGTGTGAGTGCATGTGTATATAAAACTTTGTGATATAGCTGTAAAACAAATTATCCAAATACCATGCAAATATTTTTTTAAAACCGCAAGAGGATCAAACTCTTGTAAAGCTAAAACTCCAAAGGCTTTGGAAAACAAGGAACTTTTCAACTGAGATGTAAAAATTTTGCATCCAAATTTTGTGCTGCGACATATATACACACCTCACCCTCACAGTAACTAACTACACCTCCCGTTCAGTATAGGACATTGTGATTGTATTGTTGGAACCAATGCAACAGAAAATAACATGCCAAATTAAGAGTAATGGCTCTTCTGGGTTCATCTTTAGATTCTTATTCTCACAGAAGAAGAAATGCATCATGTTCTCACCCTCCAACTGTGTAATATTTGACAAGCTTTATATAGAGGTCAAAGCAGGCAAGGGTTGTATTTGTGACTGGGCTTCTAAATGGTTCTGTCACCTTATACGAAATCATATTTGGTGGCTGAAAGAGGATAGATATTTTGCTTTATTGGCTTTTCCATTTGGAAATTGAGTATCTTTGTGATGAATACCTCTCCTTCCATGCAGTAAAGAATGAATAAAGTGAAAATGATATTTATCCCTTTCTCATCCTCCTTCATTTTGCTAGAGGAAGCAACTTCGAAACTTGGGTCACTTAAGACATTTTGATGGAGCAATACAAGCCTTAGCTGTGAAAAGAATTTTCCGTAAAGAACAGATGTTTGATGATTTACCATCCTTGTGGGAGGCTTCTCTCATGTCCCTGCAAAAAAAGAAAAGAAAAGAAAACATCCTGGGAGTTGAAGTTTTACAAGGGTTTCAGCCTCCTGTGTCAAATAGCATGAGTGCCTCACAAAACTATATCTGTTATGGTTCCGTAACATTGAGCCATGGCAGATAATGTGGTGTCAATCTGCATTAATTCCACAGTGTTGATATTCAGAAGTATTTACAGTTACCTCTTAGTGTAAAGTAGCTTTGAAGTCAAAATAAGTAAAAAGTTAGGATTTTTTCTTGAAAACCACGTATTTGTTTCTCAGAAACATCTAGGGGGAAAAAACCCAAAGAATCTTTTGGTCTCATTGATTTTAAACTGCTGAGATAAGTATTAGGCTTGTTTGATTAAAAAAAATTGGTTCAAAACCCGTTTCGGATGTAGGGGGCGCTGGTGGTTCGGATCTAAAGTCAATTCCGATTTTCACAGAAAAAAAAAGTTTGAAACTTTTCAAAACTTCAGAGACTTCTGAATCCTTCGTTAATGGTTTCAAAGTGTTATTTCCTGTTTGATTGGGTGGTCTTTACTTTGAAAGTAGTTATTTTATTCCAGAAAAAGGGGGGAGGAACCAAAGGAAAGAAATCCATACACACTGGGTTAAACTGCTTCTCTCGCCCAGGACTGAAGCGGAAGGGAAAAGAAACCGAAGGAAAGCCATCCAAACTGGGTTAAACAGCAGCTGTCGCCCAGGACTGATGTGGGAGAGAAAGGGAACCGAGGGAAAGATATGCAAACTGGGTTAAACAGCGCCTCTCACCCAGGACTGCCGTGGGAGCGAAAGGGAACCGAAAGAAAGCCATCCAAACTGGGTTAAGCTGCTTCTCTCACCCAGGACTGATGTGGGAGAGAAAGAGAACCGAAGGGAATCCATCCACACTGGTTTGGAAAGCTGAATAATTTCCGACTCACTTACTGATTTGTAAGAGAAATGGTGGAAAATGCTTCGAAATGGCAAGGATACTTCCAGGTTCCCAAATCGCTTCAAAATTGCTTCAAAAAGGATTTTGATCTGAATTTATTCCAAATTACGAGGATTTCGA
This sequence comes from Anolis apletophallus, assembly GCA_030556195.1. Lineage (NCBI taxonomy): Eukaryota > Metazoa > Chordata > Lepidosauria > Squamata > Anolidae > Anolis > Anolis apletophallus. The sequence goes on along the minus strand of JARBWK010000009.1, from coordinate 22,762,720 downwards.
TCGAACCTAACCATGCCTAAGAAATATACTAGCAGATCAGTCCCACTGCAAACAATGAGATTTAAAGAAACGTAACTTTAGCTAAACTCTGTCATATAGTTCTATTAATTTTATGTTTTTAGTAATATTAACAAATAACCACAGGTTTTAGTAATGGTCACTAAATTTAGGTTGGCAAAATTTATTCAAAAGGAGATTGCTACTTCTTTCTTCTAAGCCTGCTTGTCCAATGCCACACAATAGAACTCCACTGAGCAGGAAATCGAACCTCTGGCTCCGTGAATTCTAGTCCAGTACTCAGACTACTACATTCCAGGTCCTATAGTGTGTCGATCTTTAGATCATCGGATTCGTCATTCACCTCTAGCCTTCCTTTAGGTTTTAAGCTAGCTTTCTCATCACATTTGGGGCTAGTTGAACGTATTTGTTTCAATTATTTATAATCCGCCCTTCTCTACCCCCGAAGGGGGATTCAGGGTGGCTAACAACAGGCAGCGATTCGATGCCACATATACAATCAATAAAACAACAATATACCATAAATAATACATTAAAAAGATTAAAAACCAATTAAAATACAAATAATTCCTCCCAAGTAGCATTTTGACTAACTTCTGACGTGGGAGTCTTATCTTCTGATGGCATAATGACATATCTCTGGTTTTACTAATCCATTTAGTTTTCTTGCCAAGAATACTGGAGTGGGTTGCCCTTACCTTCCCCATGGATCGCGTTTGGTCTGACCTCTCTGCCATGACCATCCCGTCTTAGGTATCCTTTCACGGTTTCGCTCGTGGCATCATTGAGGTGCTCAAGCTCCAGCAACGCAACAAGGCAGCAATCCTTGCTGGAGCAGACTACTACAACATACTGGTTTTCTTGTGTAAGATTTCAGCTAAATGTCTTGATATGAAGAAGCTTTCCAAATAGGGGAAAAACATCACAAGACTACATATATATTAAATTATTTTTGCTACAGCAAAATGTTTTGATCAATTTTCTACACTGAATAATGTTTAAAAAATTATGAAAATCAAGCCTAACATTAGATTTGAATTAGTGTTTAGTACACCTCAGCAAATCATCTGGTGCCAATTTCTGCCATCATCTAACCATGGTGTCGGAGGTTGTGAGCTAAGTGGTTGTTCCATTCCAGCCCATGAAGAATGGTCACCACTTTAGATTTCCCAAATATGCCTCCTCCTTGAGATAACACTGGAGTCCTCAAACAGCAATGTGTGGTAGCAATGCCAGGTGAGGGCCTTGTGGCAAACGGATGGTAGGCCTCTACCTGGGTAGACTATGCTGGGGTACACAGTCACAGCAATTGCCCCTGTGTGCCAAATAGCTGGTGCTGAGCCTGGTGGAAGGGGACTCTAATCTTTGTGCTTAATATCCATACCCAAAATCCAAAAATATTTGTTAAAATAATGGAATCATAAAACAGGAAGAGACCTCAGGGGCCATCTTGTCCAATCTCCTGCCATGAAGGAAAAGCACAAAGTGCCCCCTACAGATGGCCAACCAGCCTCTGCTTGAAAGCCTCCAAAGAAGGAGCTTCCACCACACTTCAAGGCTAGAGAGTTCAACTGTTGAACAGCTCTTACGATCAGGAAATTCTTTCAAATGTTTAGGTGGAATCTCCTTTTTTGAAGGATGATCTGTCGTTCCATATCCTAGTCTGTACCACAGCAGAAAACAAGTTTGTCCCCTTCCCAATGTGACATCTTTCAAACATTTAAGAGTGACTATTATCTCCACTCAGCATTCCTTTCTCCAAGCTAAACATACCCAGCTCCCGAAGCCACTCCTGATAAGGCTTGTCATCCCGACCTTTGATCATGTTTGCTTTCCACTTTTTCAATATCCCTCTTTAATTTTGAAGCTGGACATGAGTGTTATTCCAGGTGAGGTCTGACCAAAGCAGAATAGAGGGGCACCATGACTTCCTCTGATCTAGATACTATATACTTATTGATGATGCCTAGAATCACACTGGCATTTCTAGTTGCCGCATCATACTGTTGAATCATGTCTAGCTTGTGGTCTACTTAAGACCCCTAGATCCCTTTCACGTGCACCATTTTCAAGTGTACCATTTTCTGAACACGATGGATACTCTAAGATGGTGGATGGCCTTGACGACACCAAGAGGTGAGGATCTTCTTCCTCTTCAGTCCGAGCCAGAAGAAATGACTGTGCAGGTGCCAGAGAAGATGCCGGAAGAGGAAGCCAAGGGAACTTCCAACTTCTGGTCCGTCAATGGACCATCTGGGGTCAACAGCCTTCCAGGAGAGATGCGTTCCCAAGGCGTTGGACCTTTCTCCAGCTAACAAAGTCTGCTCGAAGACTCATCGAGACCATCGAGTCACCCCCAATAACTCTGGAGTGACCGCTGAAGCCCAGAACAGTCTTAGAACAAGCCCGGACTCTATTTTGAGGAAGGGTAAGTCAAGAAATACAGATCTAGAACCTTTTGAGGACTGGGGTTTGGGAGCTGGGTTAGATCCAGCCCCCATAGCCCTATGGCTGGGACTTATAAGACTCAGCCTCATGGCCCTACAAATGGGACTAAGAAGACTTAGGTCGCCATGCCCTGCCTCCGATTGTTCCCTCCTTGAGCCCTGCAACTATAGCTCAGCTAGGATTAGCTGGGAATGACACAATGTATTTGTTTGTAGTAAATAGTATATGTTTTGTTTGTATATCTTATAATTGTTGTATCTGCTTGTTATTTTTACTTCTATTTTGCTGTAAACTGCTTTGAGCCCTCGTGGAGTGGCGGACTAGAAATTTGAAGTAATAAATAAATAAGTCAGGTATCACCCATCCTATATCTGTGCATTTCATATTTTATGCCCAAGAGTAGTACCATACATTTCTCATTGTTGAAATGCTTTAAAAAAAATTAGCTCTCTAATCTGTTAAAGTAATTTTGGATTCCGATCCTGTCTTCTGGGGTATTATCTCTCCTTCCCAATTTGGTGTTATCTGCATATTTGATAAGTGTACCTTCTATTGGAACATGCCTATTTGTATCACACAGATTGACTTAGAATGATGCATGAAAAACATCACTTTAGGTGACCCCCCAGAAACATTGGATAAACATTAAAATAGGAAATTGTATTGGCATACAAAGTGGAAGGAAATACAATACAAGTACTTTCATAATGTAATATACTTTGTTAGGCACATTGGAATACGGGAGTCTTTAGAAAAATTATTCATTTCTGACAAGAGCATTAAGACAGTGCTAATATGACATTACATTGCTTCATGGAAGCTCGGAAAATTGGGAAGAGTTTTTAATGAACATATTTCACAAAGTCTTTTGACACTTTACACTTATTGGTGTGATTTAAGGCCACAGGGAAAAAGGTGTACCTGCCATTTCCAATTATAGGAAGCTTTCCATCTTTTTCTCTTTTATTTTCCAAACATTCAATTTTAGTTTGCCTTAGCCAAAAGATCAATTAATCCCTGAATCTCTTCAGCAACTGGTTGTTATTCATCAGGAAGGAGTTTTTGCCTAGCTTTAAGAATCATTACCATTTATCATGTCCTTGTCATTGATTTGTACTCAGTCTTAGTGTACTTTAAGAAATATGACAGGATGGTGTACATATAGTCTTATGCAGTACAAAAGAAATAGATGTGAGTGCAGTTGGAAACCTCTGTCATTAGGGAGAATTTTCTTGAAATTTAATATGTATTTTTTTAAATTAAAAAATGGCCTTCAATGGGTTTTGTGAGTGATCATCAGGTGTGCCGTGGGAAATTGAAACCTCCGGGGGGGGGGGGGGAGTCTAGTGTGTTGAAGTATACAAACCCTAAGAAAACTACCTCAATAAAGGCACAAAATTACAAACACCTCCCCCTCCCCACCCGTTGTCTACTTGGTTTCTCCCTTTCCATGCATTGGGAAGGCCCGCCTCCCTTTCCCCCTTTCTCTTTCCCCTCTTGCCTCCTGGGGGGTTCTGTGTGGGAAGCTTGGCCCAGTTCTATCATTGGTGGGGTTCAGAATGCTCTTTGATTGTAGGGGAACTATCAATCCCAGCAACTACAACTCCCAAATGTCAAGGTCTATTTCCCCTGAACTCCATCTGCGTTCATATTTGGGCACATTGATTATTCATGCAAAGTTTGGTCCTGATCCAACATTGTTTCAGTCCACAGTGCTCTCTGGATATAGGTGAACTACAACTCCAAAACTCAAGGTCAATGCCCATCAAACTCTTATAGCATTTTCTCTTGGTTATGGGAGGTCTGTGTGGGAAGTTTGTGTCTTTCTGCCATTCCTGCCAGGATATCTATGTTGAGTTCATTGAAACAGGCCCAGGTTTCACACTGAGTGTATAAATACATTGTAAAAACATATTAACTATATGTATTACTGTGCTAGAGTGTCAATTTGTGTCATTTTGGTTGGTGGTGTGCCCCAGGATTTTGCAAATGTAAAAAGTGTGCCGTGGCTCAAAAAAGGTTGGGAAACACTGTTTTAAATCATTGGACCATTTTATTTTACACAAGAACATTTATACAGTATCACCCAATTTTATGTTGATCATTCCATTTATGATTTGATTGAAATGAAAGTTGAGGAAGCAACTTGTGTGCTTCTTAACATCTGTTTTTCAGCAAGTTCCCCACAAAATGGACCAGGAAAAATAGTATTTTTTAAAATGTCAGTGTTTCTGATTTTGCACCAATATATTTGAGAGGACAAGCATACGTTCAATAGCACAAGTCTATCAAATTTGATGAAAATATCAAGATATAAATAGTCTAGAGCTAAAATTAGAAAACTAAAGTGTTTGTTTGGGATGTCCCCAAGTAGTTTGACAATCTAAAAGCCTACTGCTATATTTATTTTGGTCCCATCAAATGTAGTTAATTTTCATAAAGGCTGTAGATTTATATAAGATAACAATCACTTTAAATAATAATGTAAATGTTGGCAAATATATTAAAAATTAGAATGCGAATGTAAAATCATAGGCTTCCATGCATACAATTTGGCCAGTTTTAGTAGGGGCCTCTGGAGGGAGGCAATTCGCTTGTTTTATATTTGTGTTCATAGCCTAGAGAGATGTATGACTATTGCACCACACATCAAGCAGTGCGTTTGAAATGTTATTTCTCTGAACAGTCACTCACTCTGCCCTGATTGACAGCTGTGTTACACTGAAGGAACTATTCTTACTGAAAGAGACAGGGTAGAGTACACTTTGTTACCATTACATTTATAAAATAAATGTTTTCTAAAGAGGTGGACCCCATTGTAGACAGAATGACATTAGGGCAGGACCTACAGCACTAATGTCAGGAAAGAGCCTTTGCACACACAACCCATGTTTTCTGTTCCCTCCATGAGCACCAGATGGTTTACCAAGTCATCTACATTCCTGACTGGAGTCCTGGGATATGTAACAATCATTCATTACATGCCAAGGCTGTATTATGAGAGGTACAGGAGTCATTCATCTATTGGCATGCTATTTTTTGGTTTTAATATGAGTACACTTCAAGATTATTTTTCTTAATCCAGCTTGGACATCTATCATATCTTCCTTCATATATAAAGAGCTGTGCCAAAGAACCAGGGTACATGACATTGTCAATGAACTCTATGAGGCAAAAAAGAAGATGTCCAGGGCATGTATCATGTACAAAAACAACTTGGTTGTGGGACCAAGCATTTGAGATTTGGTTGTGGGACCAAGCATTTGACCACTGAATAGCAGCAAGTGAGAAGAAGAGTAAGCAATTTGAAGTGACAATGAACTGGCCCAGACTTTGATTTTAACTGGCATGGTTGTAAACAATGGTTTACTTAATGTCTTGTTTTTAATAAATTAGTTGATTGTTTTTATTATTGTGATGGCACTGAATGGTGCTTGCTGTGAAGCCGCTCTGAGTCCCCCTTCAGGGGTGAGAAGGGCGGGATACAAATGTATGAAATAAGTAATCTGTATACCTTTATAAAACGGAATGTTTGTATGTGTGTATGTGTGTATGCGGAGGGCGGAAGGGCGGATATGTGGCAGCTATTTGCATAAAGTCCTTTGATTGGACAGCCTCGCCACTCCAAAATTCTAAGGCACCAGACAGAGGGCATTGATAGTCACTGATTAGCCAGCATCCCAGAATCCAGGCCTCTACATTCAAACAACAGGATTTCTTCCCACTGAGGGGAAAAAAGCCAGCATCCCAGAATCCAGGCCTCTACATTCAAACAACAGGATTTCTTCCCACTGAGGGGGGGAAAGCCAGCATCCCAGAATCCAGGCCTCTACATTCAAACAACAGGATTTCTTCCCACTGAGGGGAAAAGCCAGCATCCCAGAATCCAGGCCTCTACATTCAAACAACAGGATTTCTTCCCACTGAGGGAAAAAAGCCAGCATCCCAGAATCCAGGCCTCTACATTCAAACAACAGGATTTCTTCCCACTGAGGGGGAAAGCCAGCATCCCAGAATCCAGGCTTCTACATTCAAACAACAGGATTTCTTCCCCCTGAGGGGGGGGGGAAGCCAGCATCCCAGAATCCAGGCCTCTACATTCAAATAACAGGATTTCTTCCCACTGAGGGGGGGAAAAGCCAGCATCCCAGAATCCAGGCCTCTACATTCAAACAACAGGATTTCTTCCCACTGAGGGAAAAAGCCAGCATCCCAGAATCAGGCCTCTACATTCAAACAACAGGATTTCTTCCCACTGAGGGGAAAAAGCCAGCATCCCAGAATCCAGGCCTCTACATTCAAACAACAGGATTTCTTCCCACTGAGGGGAAAAAGCCAGCATCCCAGAATCCAGGCCTCTACATTCAAACAACAGGATTTCTTCCCACTGAGGGGAAAAAGCCAGCATCCCAGAATCCAGGCCTCTACATTCAAACAACAGGATTTCTTCCCACTGAGGGGAAAAAAGCCAGCATCCCAGAATCCAGGCCTCTACATTCAAACAACAGGATTTCTTCCCCCTGAGGGGAAAAAGCCAGCATCCCAGAATCCAGGCCTCTACATTCAAACACCAGGATTTCTTCCCCCTGAGGGGAAAAAAGCCAGCATCCCAGAATCCAGGCCTCTACATTCAAACAACAGGATTTCTTCCCACTGAGGGGAAAAATGCACCATCAACATTCCCTCCCCACTTGGCTCTGTGAAAACAAAATGGATTCCTGTATTCTCCTCCCCCTCAGCTTTTAGAAAACTGCTGCCTGCCATGCACCCTTTTAAAGTTACCAATAGCAGGCCATAACATTACAGGCCCCAAAATAGAGTTCTGGCCAGGATGGCCGACGAATGATGGGATTTGCATCCCAATTCACTTCCCAGAAAACATTGTAGCCCCTACAAATCCCCTTCTCCCAGATAGGCCCAAAAGAGGCATCCATCTTCCCTCTTCAACACAGTGTCAGAGAAAGGCAGCTTCTGACAGGATCTTTAGAACAGGCACTGTCACTCTACAAGGTAAGGCCCTACTTCACTCAAAAGACACAAGAGAAAACAATAAATACCTTTCTCTAATGCCTTTTAATGCTTATATAAATAATTCTGGCCCAAAGCCCCTCACCCAGCCTCATTGGACCTTACTGCTAATTCCATGCAGGCCTTTTCCATTTTTTTACTCCTTTCTGTTTTACACCGGTATACTTTCACAGGCCAGGGCGGATATGTGGCAGCCTCTTTCACAGGCCAGGGCGGATATGTGGCAACCACTTTCACAGGCCACAGCGACCAGCGCGGGTGATGGACCTGCACCAAACTTGGTACACATAACCCCCCTATGACATGACCCACGTATTATGGGATTTGTAGTACTTTCCAAGACTTTGGTTCCCACAGACCACTGAGGCCACCAAAAAGGACCAATACAGACCACACTCAGCACACACAGCCCCCATGACCCACTCTACGTCCTGGTGCAGTTCGGAGGAGGGTGGGCCATGGATGATGGGACTTGAAGTGCCTCTACTCACTTCCCAAGTCCGCTGCAACCCTCATCCAATCACTGATCGAGACCAAACTTGCCATACATAACCCCCATGACTGCCTTCACGTCCTGGTGAGGTTTGGGGGAGGACTGACAATGGATGATAGGATTTGTAGTACTTTTACACCCCTCATTTCCCACAGACCACTGTGGCCCCCAACAAACACCGAGAAAGTCCACACTTGGCACACAGAGCCCCAGTGACCCACTCTATATCCTACTGAAGTTTGGAGGGGGACAGAACATGGATGATGGGACTTGCAGTACCTTCCCTCACTTCCCAATCCTGCTACAAACCTAATCCAATGACTGATCAACACCAAATCTGGCACACAGAGCCCTCATGACCCACTCTACAGCCTGGTGCAGTTTACTGTGAGATGGGCCACGGATGATGGGACTTGAAGTACCTTCACTCACTTCCGAAAAACAATGCATCCCTCATCCATTCACCAATACAGACCAAACTTAGCACACAGAGCCCCCATGACCCAATCTACATCCTACTACACTTTGGGGGGGACGGGACACACAGAGATGATGGGACTTGCACTACCTTCAGTAATTTCATGATACCACTGCAACTCCCAATAATGATGGATCAAGACTAAACTTGGCACACAGAGCCCCCATGACCCACTCTACATCCTGCTGCGCTTCTCAAATAACCCGGGCAGGGCCGGGTCCTCAAGCTAGTAATAAATAAATATGAACATGTTGACTAATGAACTGGAGACCAAGAGACCACATGCAGCCCATGGGCAGACCTCATACTTGATGAGACAAACCAATGGTTAAGCTATTTGGACAGAAACGGAAAAGCAAAGCACGGGATCATATATTTTGGCAAATAGTGAAGTCCAAAGGAATGGATTGACTACAAATCGGGATCAGTTAGGATAGTGAGAATGTACCTTTTAACTGTTCCTCTGAATCTTCAGGCATATTTTGTACATCTTTTGGCATTGTAATTGTCCAAATATGCAGTCTCTCTCTTTCCTTTTTTAGCTGTGCTATGATTGATGGTATTAGCAGTATCATGTGAGACAGTCTTCCCCAGTTTTGCAGAAGACTGTCTCACATGTACAAGAGTGTCACAATCTTCTTTTTCCTATTTAGTAGTCTGTATGATTTCAGTGATGTTCAAATGCATACTTTTCAGTTGAATGCAATGTTGTTGTTTATTTGTTCAATCGCTTTTCGTGACCTCATGGACCAGCCCACGCCAGAGCGCCCTGCCAGCCGTTACCTTCCCCAGCTCCTTCAGGGTCAAGACAGTCACTTTGAGGATACAATCCATCTATCTTGCCCTTGGTCAGCCCTTTTTCTTTCCATTTTTCACAGTATAATTGTCTTCACTAAGCTTTCATTTCTTTTCATGATGTGGCCAAAGTACTTCAACGTTGCCTCTACTATCCTTCCCTCCAATGAGCAGTCGGGCGTTATTTTCTGAAGTATGGACTGGTTGGATCTTCCTGTGGTCCAAGTTACTCTCAGAACTTTCCTCCAACACCACAGTTCAAAAGCATCTATCTTCCTTCGCTCAGCCTTTTTTATGGTCCAGCTCTCACATCTGTAGGCTACTACGGGGAATACCATTGCTTTTACTATGCGGATCTTCATTGCCAGTGTGATGTCTCTACTCTTCACTATTTTATCAAGATTGGTCATTGCTCTCCTCCCAAGAAGTTGGATGCAATAAGGATACAGTTTTTCAACATTTTGTTCTCCGACAAAAGAAGAAATGTTAGCACTTTTCCTCTCACTGTGAGAAGCTTCACATTACAATTTTTTGAAAACTATTTAAATGTAGTATTCTTTTTTTCATTTTCTTTTGCCGGTTGCTTGAGAGTTCTTGTTGCTTGCACTGCAATTCACTGAGAGTGTATTGTATTTTCTGTGCAGACAACTGTGATAAGGAAAAATCTTGTTTTCTTTGCCCCCCCCCCCAAACAAAATACACATGTAATTTTTACTTGTTTTAAATCCTAAAAGCCAAATTCTACAACAATGTTTGGTTCTACACTATTTCTTATTTTTAGTTCCCGCCATATTTGATTATGAATATATCATATTTTGTGCGTGATCTATTTACTCTAGATGCCCACATTAGAATCTTCCTCCTCACACACTCCCCACTTTTCCTATCTCTATAATTGAGGCATGAAAGTTTATTATGGTTGTATTGGTGGGTTTCCTTGTAGATAATATTCTGCCATATTACGCGTTATATTACTGATTGCTTTTTCTACATCCCCACTGTTAATGTCACTCAATTTCTTGTTAACTTGTCACTTCCAGAGTAAAGCACTATGTAATTATCTGATTGAAAATGGTATGTTGTCACATTTTTTTGTCCATTTTATTTCACTGACACACAAAGCATTGCAATGTTTATATGTCTCATTTCTTGTTCGACAATTTCTAGCTTCCCAAAATCCATGCTTCCATGTTCTATGTTCCTATTATATGTGTTATACAGTTTTGGGCTTTTCCTTCACATCTGACCATATCATCAACTGAGTGCCTCTTTGTCCAAGTCCAATTCCATTGTTAGATAGGGCATTATTTCTGTTTATTCTTGCATCTTCTCCGGTAGCCAATTGTTTTCCAACCAAGAAATCTTGTCTTTTGCCACTATCTCTTTTTTTGGATGCATTTGCACTGAAAAAAAGCAATTTGATCCTATTTACACTGCCATAGCTCAAAGCTATGGATTCACAGGAGTTTTAGTTTCACAAGTCATTTTGATGCCTCACCGAACTACAGCTCGCATGTTTCCTTAGCATTGAGTTGTTGTAGTTAAAGTACTATCATTCTGCATTAATTTTACACTGTAGATCCATGCTTCATTTTGCATTGCCTCTTCATGTTTTCAAAACCAAACATATTCAGGACTTCTGTGCAGTGCTAACAAGAGTTAACTACAGTCCCACTGCCATTGTAAAATGGGGAAGATCATGCACACTTGTTCTAGATTATGCTGGTGCCAGGCTGAAGTTCTTGTGAGGATATGATGTCAAATCTTATTTAGGCCTTTGTTGAATGGAAGGAAACAAATATGAAACTTTATAACAAGGGAGACTCTGTATTTTTCTGTGGGACTTTGCCAGACTATACAAAATTTAGCAATTTTTTTGTCTAATAGTGCCAGGTGGCAAGTCCAAATTTCAAATGGATGTACACATTGAAGGAAAGAAATAGAGTCCTGTCACAATTCATCAGGAACCTGTGATTGATGGCTTTTGTTTGTCATCTGAATATTGGTCCCATCCAAATTTGACACCATTTATGAATGTAAACAGGGAGTGAACCTGCATTGATTAGCTATATAAGAGCTGATCCAGTGTGCCACATGCCTGATCAGCCCCAGGATGGGTTACACAGGCAGTCCTCCCTGCAGCTGTTGATGCCTATTCCTACCGTCCCCTTCCATTCTCTGTGATGAAGGAGAAGTGGGAGGGGAGAAATTGCCTTTTCCTCCCCTTCCTCTCTCCCTCCTTTCCCCGATTACCCTGCACCCCGGGCAATGTCATTGCAGGTGACAGCCAACTGGTCGGACCCATGTTGCACCCGTAGGTGGCTATGCCACATGGGATAACAGTGTAAACAGGAGACAGAACCAACCACCTTACTCTGGATTAGCTGGGATCAGCTTTGTGCAGTGTTTGGGCCAGCATGGAGCTGATCTGGGGACCATTCACACTACATTGCCAGTGTAGATCTGTCCCAAGTTGTAATGCCTAGATTGAAGTCAACATCTTCAAATAGTTTTTTAAAAGATCTGAAATATAGAATGCTGCTTAAATTCCCTGTGTTCTTTTTTAAAAAAATGTTGAAATGTCAAGAGGGGTACTGCTGGAAAGTTTTCTGAGCTAAAAGAAATACCGGGGATGGGGGGGGGGGAGAGAGAGATGCAGACTATTTAGATCACAATCTTCTAAATGCTACAAAATGTCAAATATGTCAAAATGTCATCTTCATCCCATTGAAATAGTGAGCTAGCTCACAATTATTGCTCCATAATAATATTTGTCAACCGGTCTTTTGTTCTTGTTTCAACATTTACAAAATTAGAAAAATATATTAAGTTACACAAATGAGTTTGATTTGGATTATTGACAGTACAATGATTTGTACATAGTACCAATCGGTACTACTTTCTTCCAATTTCACTTTTGTTGGCTGTCCTGAGCAGTGAATGAATTTTTTGGTCCTTTTTTAAAAGCAGGACATAAGCAAAAATTGCTTGGGTATATTTTTAAAGGATTAAAATATTAGTTTGATATCACTCTTAATATAATAATATTGATCATGACAAAGTATAATCCATATAATAGTTCTATTGCTGGAATAGTGATGACATATCCAAACTATGACTGTCTAAATCTTTTGAATGGAATAGATTATGCTTGAGATATGTAATGGTTAGTTTCATTCTATGAGGCTGAGAATTTTCAGTTATAATCCATGCTGTGGGTAAAGTGAGATTTGGGTATCAGTATCATTTCATATTTCCACTACTGCTGTGTCATCTCACCAATCATTAAGCTAACTACTGTTATAGCAACTTGACAGTGAAAAGTCAATAGATGTCACTCTGCTGCTTGAGATGTTACTCAACTAACTCAATGTGACATCTTCTGTCAGTGACATGAAATAAAGCTTTTTAAAAAAAAAATCCCAAAAATTTCTGGATAATGTTCTATAACAATAATAATAATAATAATGTATAACTCACCCTATTTCCCTGAGGTGACTCAGGGCAGTTTCAACAAAGTAAAAAAGTGGCAAACATTCAATGGCAAGAGCAAACAAATAACAAATCAAATAATAGATAAAACAAACTCAATATAAACTTATAAAACTAACCAAAAATAACCAAAAATTAAACATTAAATAAACATAACACATCACACAAATTTACCATATGATAAGCTCCTAAAATTAGGCTAAAAGACATTAAAAGCTGAGATGGTCTACAGCAGGGGTGCTAAACACACAATACAATAGTAGGAATACACAACCAAACACACAAGGGAAGTAAATGCGGAAATTTGGCAAAAATAGCAGTGTAATAATCGCAATGTCAATATACACACATTAGGAGGACACCATACAAAGCCCATAGATGGTTATACATCACCAGTCAATGACAAGGAGTTGTGGGAAAAGTTCAGCGGGTGGGAATGCGTGGACCAGGGCGGAAAAAGTTCAAGGAAGAGGTAAATCCAAAAGCAATGCGGATGAATTCCAAAGGTGCAACCAAAGTCAACGCAAGGTCCCTGTAACCCGGTTTCCGACAACCAAATCAAATGCGAATGATGGCAGTAGTCCAAACAAAGGGCTGGAAAAGCGCCCTGGTAAGGGGCCGCAACGGTCTAACTGCGGGCCCGATCCGTTTCGCCCTCAAAAGGGCTTTCTCAAGCGGCAAATGATGCAATGGGAGGCGTGACACAGAAGATCGCAGGCAGGGCAGGAGGAAGGCTCAGTCCCGCCCCGCAGGCTCCCGCCGCCGCCCAAGTGCTGCCAGCCCTGAGTTATCTGAGGTCCTTTCCACACAGTTGAATAAAATCCCATGTTATCTGCTTTGAATCAGATTATATGGCAGTGTGGACTCAGAGAACCCAGTTCAAAGCAGATATTGTGTTATATGTTTCACATTTTTTTAGAGGGTAGGTAGATCATTTTGACTTGGTTGTTTTATAGGTAGCTCGAATGCTGAAAAAGTGTGAGCACTCCTGATCTACAGCATCCAACAGGTAATGGTACATGTTGAATATCTAGACGAGGATATATATGGAGATGTACTAGTCCTCCTCTTCTCCGTAAGTTAAGGTACATAAGTAAGTTTTTAAAAGCCTTTTAAAGGAGAGGAGAGAGGGGGACATTTGTAGTTCAGTAGGGAAGGAATTCCAGAGGTGGGGAGTGATCACGGAAAAGCCCCCCCCCCCCCCTGTTCCCACCACCCATGTTTGAGATAGAGGTGGAACCAAGAGCAGGGCCTCTTTCGCTGACTGCAGTGCTCATGCTCGTTTGTATACAGAGATGCAGTTTTTCAAATAATTCTTTAAAATAGCCACATTTTAGACTAATTTGGAAGTGCGGGGTGGGAGGGAGGTGTCTGTAATAGTTGTCCATACAGTGTGCTATGGCTATAGGGCCAATTTTCTGCCTTATTTGGAGCAACATAGACTATCTAAAGCGCCTAAATATGGTGTGCGGGAGAGGGAATCACAAAATAAGTTCAAACCACATAGTTATAACACTATGGCTGAATTCCATGGCAGCAAAAGTGGGATTATAGCATTTCAAATTGTACTGTGTTATCTTTTAAAAATATAATTGAAGCTTTTTGGACTTTAGCTGGTTTGGAGCCAGACTTTGTCATTACTGCCTGGTTGTGGTATTCTTGTAGGTGCAATGGCTGTGTTTGCACAAAATGATTAATCAGTATTATTACATACATAAAGGTTTGCTTCTTAGTGAGCAAAGGCATGGATACTACCTACTTCTTTCTTTTAAATAGTTTTTTAACTAACGTTTTCATTTTTAAAAAACAGGCTACCCCTGAGGGGTTTAAACCACCTGAACTTAAACCTTGCAAAAATAGTTATTAATAATTTTATATTTTATAGCTAATGTAGTTGAGGCACCCTACTCAAATTTTGTTTCTGGGATTCCAATAAAGTATAAATGCCTTGATGTGCTTCTATTTTATCTTTATAATTACCATTTGTTATGCTGAACCATTGTACACTTTCTGTAATATGAGTGGTAAATCTGCTCAGGAAATTAATTTCCTATAATGAATAATATTTTCTGTCTGCTTAATATTATGCTGCACTTTTATAGCAAATTACAGTAAGTGCATTTTTGGATTCATTGCAGGATGGAATTGATTCTTGCTTTGAGAATTGCTAATTTGATGCTTCAGTTTATTTCAGGATCGAATAGGGGCCCTTAATACACATAAAATAAATTCTTCTATCAATTTTGTACTATGCATATTGCAAAATAAAACTTCAAAAATAGCTTTTGGCTTCAAGTCAACATTCTCTGTAGTTCTGCAAAGGCAGTGATATTGTATCCCTTGGAAATCTCTGTAAGATGACTCTGGACTAGTCAGCCACCATTGGATTTGATGGTGAACAGGACCTCACAGCCGTGTTCTTCAAAATTTGTCTTTGTAAAATTATTTTTACTTTGAAGCTCTCTATTCCATTGCAGAGATCTCATGAAACCATACCGCTTCTATGTCTCAATTTCTATTGTGCCTGGGGTAGAATAATAATAATAATACTGTTTATTTATATTCCGCTCTTCTCACCCCGAAGGGGACTCAGTGCGGATCACATTACACATACAACAGATAGTCCCTGTTGGAAGACATACAAATTACAATACACAATACACAGTGCAATTTTTAGAAGGATTTCTTCTTTCTGGCTGCATCACATGGTGTGCGTCACAGGATGTGATTGCTCCATTATGTCATTGTTGTTATGTCATTGCATCGTTACGTCACAAGGGGGTGCTGTTGTTCCACCCTCATGACGGGAGCTTCTGTTTCTGCATTCTACCTTCCCGACAGCCGAACTTTTTCAGACGTTGTAAAGTCCTTCTGTAAAAATCCTTCCCCGCTTTGCGGTTCCCAGTTTTATCTATTCACAGCGGGGCTGTTTTTGAACTGCTGGGTGAGCAGTGGACAGGGCTCACAGCTGGTTGTCCAAGGCAGCTTGGGAATTGAACTTGCAACCTTCAGATTGCAAGCACAGCTGTGTTACTGCTGTGCTATCTCTGTATTATGATGTCAGCTTCATAGCAATGATAATACCAATGCACACTGTAGATAACATTCCAAATCTATGTTTTCATACCAAGTAGATATTACTATGTTGTAAAGCCATGCTTGTGAGGTCTACTTAACTTTTTCGTTACTTCTTGTCTTCTTGTGCTGACCTTTCTTTGAGGTTAGGAGGAGATAATAATAGTTGAAGTGCATATTCTCGCTCTGCTGTCCATGTTACTCCCCCATGTTAAACCCCCTTCATGATTGTGGAGACATTACTGGAAGATAAAATGTTCAGAAGTAGGTGAGGCAATGCTGCATGTGGAACAATGCTGCCAAACACTTAGAGAAACAAACAAAGTAATTTTTAGCAGCGTGTGTGTTCTAATCAGATTATAAGGAAACAGCTTATATATACTGTCATGTACATTTAGTTGTTTCTCTACAAAACTGAAGTTTTGTAGCACAGCAGTTCTCGTTTGTGCCTGGAGGGCAGGGGACAGGACCTGGGGTCCCATTAGCATTAGAACCAGCGGTGCCAGAACATGATTCAGAGGATGAGCTAGATGATTGGGGCGAAGGGCAGCTTTCCCCTCAGGGGCCTCTTTCGCCCACAGAGAGCTTGGCCTGGGAAGAAATGTGTTTTGGTCCTAGGGAAGATTCAGATAACCAGGTGCAGATGGATAGCGATTCTGGGAGTTATGAACATCCGGGGGGAAGATCTTCTCAGGAGCCTCCTGGGGAAGATATGGAAGAAGGCGCATGGGAAACGACTAGGGAGGAGAGCTCTCAGGGAGATAGTAACACAGCTGTGGAGAGACAAGGTCGAACCTTTGATAGGAGACGGAACATAGAGTCTAGCAGAAGGGAATGGTCTAAGAGCATAGACCGGCCGAGGTCCGTGAGCAGCGATTGGAGACGCAGAAGCCTAGAGCGTCGGGGACCTCGGCCGAAGGATTAAGTATAGGATCCGTGGGAACGAATCCTCAGTGCTCCGGCCACGTCTCATCTGAATAGGTGTGAAGCGGAGTGGGATCACAAGCTAAGCTAGCCGTGGTCATCAAGCCTTGCCTTGCCTTGCCTTGTTCCTGATCCGCATAGCCTTGCGGAGCTTTGCCCTGTTTCCTGATCCGCAGTCTCGCGGAGCCTTGCCCTGTTTCCTGATCCGCATAGCCTTGCGGAGCCTTGCCAAGCTTTTTGCCTATTTGCTACGTTACCTTGGACATTGTTACTTCAAGCCTTTTGGATTGCATTATATTCTATTGGACTATATTCTTTGGAACTGTTTTTATATTCAATAAAGTAGTTAGCCTTCAGTCCGTCTCTGTGTGTGTGATTAAGGGGCCGGTCAAGTCCGTGCATCGTGACAAGTTTCCAAATTTTTAGATGTATTAATGCCAAATAACCCAATGATATGTGTGCATTAATGTAGAAAAGAAGTTTTAAAATGAGTTTAGGTTTCATGTCAAAGTAAGGGTTCATCTAGATTGCACAAAAACAAAGTACTTATCAGGATTATTTTCAATATCCAAATAATATGCCTTCAGGACAGTCTATTTCACATGCATTTCTGGGACAAGCCATCACTTTTTAAATTCTTCCACCCCCAGTGATTCCTCCTGCAGGCAATGCCATTTTAATGCATGGGCATTCTGGGTAGTTGCCTTTGTGGCCCATGAGCACAGGGGCTCCATTATAATCTATGTACAGACCAGAATGAAACACTAATTTCCCAATCACCCTCTTCAACCTTCAAATCTCCCAATAACTTGGTAGAAGAAAAATTACAACATGTAATGGAAAGTTGGCTGAGAATCTGCATTCACGAGAGAAATTTTAGCGTTTTTATTGCTTGCAATATTATAGAAGCTGAATATTGTGAGTGATTCGTGGGAGGCAATTTACAGCCGGGGACAACAGTTGCTGACAGTGTGCATTTTCATTTTCAGAAGCAGAGCCTCTGTTTGTATTCCAAGAATTCTATTTCTGTTGTGAAGGGTTACAAGAAGTGTAAGAAAGTGAAGTGAGGAAAAATAAACTGTGGACTTTATGAAGTTGTGCTTTCTTCATTTTACACAAAACAAATATTTTCCCAATCTACTGTACACTAAAGCTACATTTTTCATTTTGGGAATTAAGCACACACAGTGAGAAAAAGCACAGTAGAACAGGAGGATTGATCACAAACTATTTAAACCCTTCTCAACTTTTACTAGTATATACAATGAAAAAATTTCATTCCCCATCCCTTCGCGCGCACATTTTTGTGTATTTTACTGAATTTTACAACAAAATTACACACCCTAGTCTAAAAATTTAGATTCTTCCCCAGCCCCAGGCAGTACAGAAATCAGTCCATTTATTTACCCATCTTATAGCAAGATGATTTCCTTTACCTTCTAACCCTCGAAATAACGAGACAGACAACAATAATTGGATTCAAATTTGGGCAACCTTTATTTAAAAGTTACCTATTTAACTTTAACCTAACTGAACTTAGGTGTCAAGGGAACAAGGTGTGGCTAGGCCAAGGTAGCGACTGCGAGTGGTCGACCTCTCGACTACACTGTGAGAGTCCTCTGAGTCCCCTATAACACAAAACTGGGCAAACTCCCAAGGAAATGCAGGAAACAACTTCTCTGAAATATTTGACCGTACTCTCAAATTTCTGAGTCAATGGTATCCCCCTCGCCCTTCACTGCCGTCCAGGTAAGTGTATTTGTGCATTGGCCCAAACAACTTTGAGGAGTGCATGAGTGTAAATGGATCAATTGGATTTCCCTAAGCCATTTACACTGGCCTATTTATACAACCGCCATCCCAGCTAGCCCCTACTACCAGTATAGGGTTAGTGGAAAAAACCCTAGAACATAGGGGGGGGGATTCCTACCCAGCCCCTAGTGCGACCACTATACTGTCAACTGGGTGGGAGTGGTGGGTCAACGTCTCCAGAAGGAATGAGTCAGGAGGCTGGTGAAACCAGTTGCCAGCCTCCGCCCATTCCACTGGAAACTTCCATGGTGGCAACCAATCGCCTCTGTCTTCGTGGGAGGAGATAATTACCTTTCCCCAACCACTGCACAGGCAGGGAAAGGGCATTTCTTCTGCCATTTTTGGTGTGCAAGGACAAATTCAGAATTCACATTTCTAGCATATAATCAAGGGGAACATGGAGTGGAAGACCTGAGAAGTACAAGAGGTAAAGAAGAGCAGACCCAAAGAGAAAAAGAAATATATCTTGATTAGTTTGGAGATGAGTAATAAATTTTAGAGTTGCTGTGTAAAGATGCTCTAATGACGTGGTGGTAGAGATATTGAGGGTTGCTTCTAAGCTACCTATTCAGAAACAGCATCTCAATGTCTTTCCCTTGCTATACGCATAACCACTATAGAATAGGATCCACTAATAAAGTGATTCAAGGTCATACAGTGTAAGCATTCCTGTGGATCCAGTTAGCTACGGTCATTGATATCTGTTCTTTACAAGATATAATAGGTGTTTTTAAATTACTCCAGTTAGAGTAAGGCTTGTTTGTGGTATGTTGTTTACCCCATCTTCTCAAGATATGGCTATTGAAAGCATGGAAGTTTAGGCTGCCTCTTTGCATTTCTATTTATGGCTCTTAGCTCTGAAAATAAGAGCATAGTGTTCCTTCCTTCCTTCCCTGCTCAGTCGTTTCTGTAAAGTATTGGATGCCATTATAGATTTATGATACAACTAATCAAACTCTTAAGAGAGGTTAAACCGGGGAGGAAAAATAAAATT
This sequence comes from Anolis apletophallus, assembly GCA_030556195.1. Lineage (NCBI taxonomy): Eukaryota > Metazoa > Chordata > Lepidosauria > Squamata > Anolidae > Anolis > Anolis apletophallus. The sequence continues at coordinate 22,743,163 of JARBWK010000009.1, read as the reverse complement.
ACCGGTAATTAAGTTTAGAGGCAGGTTTTCCTTTTACAGAAAATTTATTGCCTGAAAGTAAATGACGGTTTAGCCATTCGGGGGGGAAAAGAGCTGCATTCCAACTTTAGAAGTGCCTGATATAGTTATTGCACATAACAATTTCCATTTATACAATTAAAATAATAGTTCTCTGTGCATAGTGAAGCAAATGGCATATTCAACTTGAAGTCTTTGGTGGTGAGTAATAAAATAGCCGCAATGCAGAACTGACTTCACTTGCAAAGAGCTGATGCATTATATGTGATTCAATATTATGATCTGTGTAAGTTTTTGTTTTTTTTAAAAAACATATAAAATATGCTCTTAATTTTTATTTTTCCACTACTATAATTCTATATTTTTGTTTAAATGTGAAATGTAGCTTTTTGAATTAAAATGAAACAAGTAATTTCATAATACAATAACCCAAATATATGAGGTCCTTATAATGTGCATTTCTTCCATTTTATTCTTCTCATACATTCTTCTAATGAGTGCGTGTTTGTAGTTTTTCAGTACCGTTTCTAAGAATTTATGTTGTATTTTCTTGGAACCTTTGTGCTAGTAGTATAAGCTCAAAAAGACTTAATCTTTAATAGAAATACAAAGTTGCTTTCAGAGAAAATTGGGTTGCCTTTATATTTTCTATATTTTTTATTATTTTATCTGGGCATACATTGCACTCACTTAAAATCAGATTTATTTGGAAAGGGGGGGGGGGACCACCATAAAATAAAAAGTAAAAACTCCCAGTGGGTAGTTAATAAATTAAAATCTTTATTTCATTCTCTAGCCCAGTGTTTCCCAACCAGTGTGCCGTTGCACACTAGTGTGCCGTGAGCGATCATCAGGTGTGCCTTGGGAAACTGGCACTCTCTCCCCTCCTAGCAGCTCTTTCTCCCTCTTTCCCTCCCCAAAGATCCTCCCCAAGGCAAAGGAAGGGCTCTGTCGAATGCCAGGGCCAGACCTGCCTTGAGGAAGCCTTCAGGAGCCTCGACTCATCATGGCTCCAGCTCCCGCTCAGGGCTGCTTCAGCCTCCCGATGCTCCCAGGTTCGCTCACTCCCAATTCACCGACGTGGAGCTTCCGGCTTTGGCTGTTCTCGCAAAAAATCCAAGCCAACACGAAAACGCCAACTTAATCATCGAAACAAGCCCAGGTTTCACACTGAGTGTATAAATACATTAAAAACATATTAACTATATATATTTCTGTGTTAGAGTGTAATTTTGTGTCATTTTGGTTGGTGGTGTGCCCCAGAATTTTGTAAATGTAAAAAATGTGCCACGGCTCAAAAAAGGTTGAAAAACACTGCTCGAGCCAGTAGTGATATTTGGGTTCATCATTTTTACTCTGGCCTTGCTTGTGGAGCAAATTTGGAAACATAACTTTTCCTACTAGCATCGTGCACTCATAATGCCCCAAAATTTATTGCAGGACCTTCCCTATGTTATTTGTTATTATTGTTTTTTACTTCAAGTGACTTTGAAACACACACACAAACAATACTGCTACATTAGTAGTTTAATAAGTAGACATCACATCAAGATCGTTAAGATCTGATTTTTATTTAAACTGTTGTTTTTTCAAAATTTTTGCCAATTTTTAAAGTGTTCTGGTTGCTTGAATTCTTGTTAACCAAAAGTCAACTTTATGACACTTTTCATGCATGTTCCACTTTTCTGTCATCCCGTCTTCTCTTTCTTCATTCCGTAGGGAACTTGGGAAAACAATGAGTGCAAAATAGCATGCTAGTTGCAAAGTCTAGTTGATGGTGCCTTTTTACTCTCTCATTTTATTCTCTCATTGGGATCTCACCTGACACAGTCTTTTCTGTGTCTTCTCTCTGTTTTCAGGCACTGGCAAACTGGAGTCCCACGGAGGCCATCCATGATGCATGGCCATTTCTGGTAGCTGCCCATGGGAATCCGTGTTGCCAGGACCTGAAAAATGGAGCGAAGACTCCAATTTTCAGGAGTCAGATGCTACCTGACTCCTAATTGCAGAAATTGGGGACGAAGTGGGGAAAGAAAGACAAATGACAAAAAGTATGCAGGATGGCATTGGCCACCCATCCAAGAGGACAAGGAAAGATGGGAGGAGACATAGAAGAACAGTTCCCTCCAGTTTATCACAATTTCCCTTTCTTTCCCCCTGCCCATCTGATGAGGTTCTATGTGTCATTTTTTGCTAAGTTGCTGACTGAAAGGTCGGTGGTTCAAATCCAGAGAGCAGGGTGAGCTCCCGTTGTTAGCCCCAGCCTCTTCCAACTTATTTCCTGCATTTTTAACCTAACAGTTCGAAAACATACAAATGTGAGTAGATCAATAAGTACCACTGCCGGCCACATGACCTTGGAGGCATCTATGGACAATGCCGGCTCTTCGACTTAGCAGTGGAGATGAGACCGACTCCCAGTGTCAGACATGGCTACACTTAATGTCAAGGGAAACTTTTATCTTTATTCACCTTTCAACCAGTTCCACTTTTTGACAGTTCTCTGGTCCTTAATCCATTAAAAAAGCATGGGAAAACCTGTACATTATTGACCCTGTCAATACCAGAGTCATAAAAAAATGAGATGAAGACATAAATAGCAGCTTTTCTATGAGCTTGTCAGTTCACATGGACCTGGGTTCCAATTGACAGGTCATTGTTTTCTATGCTACAGTTGATACAGTACACTATGCCATGCATAGCTTAAGTTGCATGTATTCTGTATGTTGAGGGATAGTACAGTACACTATGCCATGCATGGCTTACGTTGCATGTATTCTGTATGTTGATGAATACCTTTTCTGGATAAAGAAAATTTGAAAGATCTTGATAAATTGTCTTTGAGTAACAATTTGAAAGAAAATTTTTGCAAGGTGGTATTTGATGCCAGGAAGACTTTGTTCAATGTATAAAGGCAACATTTAGTAGAGTAAATGTTGGAAGTGTAGCAGCTTGCAAAAAGGCTCAGAAATGTTGGAATTAAATATATATAATGCTAGAAGAAATTGTCAAGGTCAAAATTACAATGATACCAGAGTTTTATTTGGGGGGTGGGAGGGCATGGAAGATTACTGCAGTGAGAATAATCTATGCCCAGAGGTGAAAAAAGCCGGCTAGTCTGACTCAAGAAGTATGGCTTACAAAGATTTGTGAATTAGCTGATCTGGACAAACTCAGGATGCCAATCAAGGAGAAATTCTTGACTAGCTTTTTAAAAGATTGATACTTCTTTTATTACAGCAAAGATGGGGACAAACTTCATCTACTGGCTTTCAGATGTTTTTAGAAGAGTGTTACCTAAAGTAGAAGGCAATAAGTGTGAGACTTGTAGATTAGTACCAGCAGTCATATGTTCAGAATGTGTTTAATAATGTGGATTTGTTTATGTTGAAATCACTGCTACAAATAGAGTTGTGTTGGTTGTTGTAATTTGGTTTTATAGATCATAAAATTGTTTTCTTGGTATTGTTTATTTTTATCTTAATTTTTCTTTTCTGTATTTCTTTTGTATTTTTGTATTTCCAGGTAAAAATAAATGTTATAATAAAACACACATGTAGGATGTGTGCCATATCCGTACTGCCAAAGTAACCTACAGTAGAGTCTCGCTTATCCAACCTTCGCTCAACCAACGTCCTGTATTATCCAACGCAGTCTGCTTCCCACCTGGATCCACAGCTGTTTCAATACATTGCAATGTTTTGGTGTGAAATTCGTAAATAAAGAAATTACTACATAACATTACAATGTATTGAACTGCTTTTTCTGTCAATTTGTTGTAAAACATTGTGTTTTGCTGCTTAATTTGTAAAATCATAATGTAATTTTTATTGATTAAATAATAATTTTTTATTGATTAAAGTATACATAAAAAGTGGGAGAACATTCGAGGTTATGGAAAAGTAGGAATATAAAAACCTCAAAAATTGAGAAAGAGGAGAGAGAGAAGAAAAAAATCTAGAAAGAAAAAAGAGAAAAAGAATTTTAATTTTTTTAAAAAATGAATTGTGACTTCCATTCCCAGCTTGCAATTTCTTGTGTTTCTTCGTCTTAAAATTTCAATCTTTGTTGTTATTGTTTTTCTATTGTCTTTATAAATTTTCATAGTTTTGAAGAAGTTTTCAATTTGTTTCTTTGATCAATTTCCCTGAATATCTTTACAAAAAGAAACCCAAGAAATTAATTTATCCATATATTTTTGGTCTCTCACAGTTAAATTGTCCCATCTTCAATTTTGGTCCTTTTTCCCATTTCTAGAGTTTGGCAAATATAATTCTTATCATCGCCGTAGGTATTGTTTCTGTATTCTTAATTAAAATTAGGTCTGAGTCCATTATTCCTGTAAGGATACTTTTCAGTACAAATGAACCTTAATTTCTTCTTTATATTCCCCTTCCTGGGGGTAAAGTCCTTCTTGCCACTTCTTGAAACAATTTTGTATTTTTGTATACTTACGTTCCTCTTCCTTCTGGAGAGGTTTCTTCATCTTTTATCTTCGTTCTTTTGTGGGAGTTGCAGCGGTTGTTGCAAGCACTGGGCTTGCATCTCATGGAGCGGCTTGCCTTCCCCGGTATCGTCCAGACCCTCTTGAGCTCTCTCTCTTTGGGGCCCACAGACTCACCATGGGGTTCGCAACACCCCCTCACTCAATCCGTAGGGGGTTGGGAGCATCCTGCTCACCAGAGCCACTCAATGTGAGTCTTCACCAGGAGAGCTCTTTTATCGCCATTTCCCACAGGAAGTCAAATCATAATGTAATTTGATGTTGAATAGGCTTTTCCTTAAACCCATCTTATTTTCTGACATTTTCGCTTATGCTACATTTATTTATTTATTATATTTTATATTGCCCCTCTCAGCCTGAAGGCAACTTGAGGTAGTGCACACATGGCAATGAATGCCCAGATAAACTACATAACACTTAATAAAACAATCATATAAAAGCAAAAAATTCACAGTTTAAAATATAAAATACAAATCTCACTGTCTCATTATTGAAATCGGCCCATTTATGTTGGATAAGTGAGACTCTATTGTATCTATTAAAAAGGGGGTCCTTCACTGTTACACCATCTTGGCATTTTGTAGCTTGAATGAACACGGAAATCCCTCGATACAGCATGTTAAGCCAACATGTTGGTTAATTGAATATGAATGTTATATAGTTTCAAAACAGGTATCAGTATGTACAATGTACCACTGAAACTTTGCCAACATAATTTATTTTAAATGTGTTTCAAAAAAATTCTCTCCTTCATTTCTTCTGTCTTTAGTGGCATTTGAGAGGCTTTAACTATGTCCATTTATTTCTTTTCAAACATCAGTCTGAATAAGAATTAAGTGGAATGGGAAATGCTACCGCACTGCATGTTTAAGTAACATATTTTTCAAAAGTTATTGCCTTTTTATAGTTGATATGAAGCCATTTATTTAACAGAAATGTGTATAATTTAAATTGTTGATAGTGGTTTGGATTGAACTGCAATATTTCTTAAACACATTCCTTTATACATTCCTGTATATGCTATACTAACTTTTCTTTCTTTTTTTTCTTTCTTGCTCAGGGATCTCAGTGAAAACCAGATTCATGCCATTCCAAGGAAAGCTTTCCGCGGAGCAGTGGACATTAAAAACTTGTAAGTATTTAAAATAGCTTTAAAAGTCATCAGTGCATCTTCAGGTAACATTACTCCCCATGCATAGTTTTCATTTATCTATAAAGTCCAAAATGAGAAATTGTGCTTGCAAAATACAGAACGAGCTAGTATTTTATAGCAACTTCTGATTGTGATTTTAAATCCTTTCTTAATCTCAACCTGGTAACTTGTTTGGATGTAATAGAAAACTTTGGTTAATTGTGGACTTGCCGACAGCTTGGTCCATGGAGTTCTGGGATCAAAGAATGACACAAGCATAAAAAGAACTGTTGTAAAATAATTATTTAAATATATAATTAAAATTCAGCAATCTTTCTTATTAAGTGGTTGTAATGATGGAAAACCATACCATTCATGCTATCTATCTATTAGGGGTGGATATCTCCAATTTAAATACTTTGAAACCCGTTAATAATTCGTATTTGAAATTATTTTGACCTTATACCGACCCTCGGCGTCCAACCCGGAACTGAAGTTTCAAAACCAAACCTGGGATAGCCATTTTTTGTAAAGGTCACATTTTTCCCCTTCGCAGTTCTCAACTTGCGAGAGGAGACTGGAGGGCAGCAGCACCCTCCTTTCTCCTCTCGCCAGCTGAGATCTGAGGTGGGCGCTTTGGAAGCAGCCCGGCCGAGCTTTCCTCCGTTTCCCCAGGCTCTCCCTCACAAGCTGAGAGGCATCGCACATTAAATACAATGCACGATGCTTCTTAGCTCAGGGGGTGGGGAGGGAAGAAGGGAGTGAAAGCACTCCCTCCTTCCCTCCCTGCCCCTCCCAGCTAAGAAGCATCGAGCATTAAATATAATGCACGATGCTTCTTAGCTGGGGGGGGGGGGGGGGGAGGGGAGAGGAGAGCAAGCCCTCCATTCTAGCCTCCCAGCCGGCATAACGAATAAAAATGAAAATTCGTTAGTAATTACGCCTCAATTATGAAATTTATTTAAAATTTTTGGGAATAATTTCTATAACACCCCGGCAAGGGAACCCCCCCCCCCCGAGTTTAGAATCAATTTTTTATGGATCAACCACCCTTACTATCTATCTATCTATATCTGGCAAGGTAATCAAAGCTACCTATGAAATAAAATAGGTGTAATCCATTGGTATACTCTTTGTATTCTGCACTGTTTTCCTTGGCAGTACAGACTTCTGTAGCAAAGATGCATGTACAATTGGTTTCAGTTCAAGGAGGATTTCATCAAGCACGCAAGCAGAAGGAAAACTTTATGAAGTACAGCTGCTATATAAGCACATCTCTTCTGGTATCCATACTGCAAAAACAGTGGGTGGTAAGCCTTCAGACTTCTTGGATATAGCTTCTTGGTCCAACACCAAGCTGCTTTTTGCCTTGGAATACTGTTCTCTCCATCTGCTTCCATTCGTCATAATATATCCAGTATTTTTCTTCCTTCTGCAGTTGGAGGAGCTTTTCCTGTGGAAAGCTTACTTCTGTTTATAGGCTTCGAAAAGCTAGGAAACTGTAATTCAATGCAAACATGATTTTAGGAACTCTCACAGAGATTGTGTCTCTGTCTTTTTTGATCAAATAAATATGATTTTCTTGACAGGGATTGTATAATCTAGACAGAAAGATAGACCAGTATAGAATCATGCTAGTAGGTGTTCCAGGGCCACTATAATATTTTTAAAAGTTTGATTCATACAGCTTGCCAGTATTTGTTTCTATGCTGATCCAACTTACCAGTATTTTTACCTAATTGTACTTAGACAGGAGCACCCAGTGGCACAATGGGTTAAACTCTTGTGCCAGCAGGACTGCTGACCGAAAAAATGTAATTACTGTAGATGATAACATAATACTTTCTTGCCTACCAAAATACAGTGTTTTGTGTCTGGTAGAATGATAGAATGTCTCTTTATATTCAGTGGGAACTTCTTGTAGTTTCTAGCACTCGTTTTCTTTCTCGGGAGATTCTCTGTAGTGGCCTTTACAGAATCTGTTGCTGCTGTTCAGTAATACCTCAAAGAATATGAAACAAAGAGGAGACTACATTTTAATCAGCAGTCGTGCTGCCAAGAAAATGGTTTGTGCCAAGTTTTATCCCAGGGTGAACAGGAAAAAATATAAATGTGGGAAAGCAGCAAGTTTGAAGATTGCTACCTTCCTCAAACACAGTAGTGTTTGAAGGATGTCATTCAGAGTAAGATTCTCAAGTTGTTGTGAAGTTGCTGTTTTTTTTCAGATGCATCTGAACTTGCACCAATTTAGAAGAAATCTACCTCTCAGCTGTTATAGGAGTAAATTTGCGGTAGTGCTTTCTGTGCCGTTAAATCTTTCTCTTTGTGTATAATACGGATGATTTAGGAGGAACTGTGTCAGAGCTGATTTATACATTGAAAGCTAAGGATAATAAGATATGGGCCAACATACTGCTCACCCTTTTACAGATTAACCTGCAGACTGCATTAGGCAAATTTGATGGCATTAAAAGATTTTGCCAATTTGTCTCGAAACAATTTCTCTTTTGTGTTGTGTCAGGGGATAACATTTCATGCCATTGTACTAATTTAAATGGCTTTGATAAATAGCTCCAGAGGTTAGAGAACTGTGCTAGAGATATTATTTTGGCCCTTTAAAATAAAAAGCCTATTAACTTAATTGTTAAATGCCCTTAATTAGCTAAAATGGAAAGTGCCTGAGAATGTTTCTTTAAATGCCCTGCAACACAAACACTGCACCAAAATGATTAACTGCAGTGTCTAGGAAATTATTGTTTTGAGTAGGAAAGTAATATGTTGCAGGGAGGAAGACTATTGGGAGGAGGGAAAATAAGGCAGAATCCAATTGCAGATTCTCTTTTGCAAACCGAGTGGGAGAACATAGGGTACATCTACACTGTAGAATTAATGCATTGACACTACTTAACCATTATGGCTCAAGGTATAGAATCATGGGAGCAGTGTTTTGGTGAGGCACCATCACTCTGGCAGAAAAGCTTAAAGTCTGTGTAAAACTACAACTCCCAGGATTCCATAGCATTGAGCCAAGGCAGTTACAGTAGTGTCAAACCGCATTAATTCTACAGTGTAGATCAGGGGTCCGCAAACTAAGGCCCAGGGGCCAGATACAGCCCTCCAAGGTCATTTACTCGGCCCTCGCTAAGGGTCAACCTAAGTCTGAAATGACTTGAAAGCACACAACAACCCTATCTCATTAGCCAAAAGCAGGCCCACACTCAATAATAGTAATAATAATAATAATAATCTTTATTTATAACCCGCTTCAATCTCCCCAAAGAGAACTCAGAGCGGCTTACATGGGGCCATGCCCGAACAACAAAAAAAAAAATATCAAAAATATCAGAAAACAATAAAGACAATAAAAGCAATAAACACAATAAACTAAATACATCTTTGAAAAACACAACAACATAGGTGAATCTAAAACAGAAATGACAGGGCGGGCCATGTGTTGTAGCACAGCAGTTCTCGTTCGTGCCTGGGGGGCAGGGGACAGGACCAGGGGTCCCATTGGCATTGGGGCCTGCAGCAGCGGAGATAGATTCTGAAGAGGATTTAGAAGGGTTAGCAGAAGGAGAGTTTCCCATCTCTGGGCCTCCTTCTCCCACAGAAAGCTTGGCTTGGGATGAAGGTTGGCCTGACCCTTATGCCGAGACAGATAACCAGGTGCTCATGGAAAGCAGTGATAGCGAAACTTATGAACGGCCGGGGGGGAGAGGTTCACAGGATCCTTTAAGTGAAAACATGGAAGAAAGCGGCTGGGAAGAATCTAAGGAGGAGAGCTCTCACGGAGATAGGGGAGCAGATGTTGGGAGGCAAGGCCGGACTTTCGATAGGAGACGGGACATAGAGACTAGCAGGAGGGGATGGTTCCGTAGCCTAGACAGGCCGAGGTCTGAGAGCAGAGATTGGAGACGAAGAAGCCTAGAGTGTCGGGGACCTCGGCAGAAGGATTAAGTATAGGATCCGTGGGAACGGATCCTCAGTGCTTCGGCCACGTCTCATCTGAGTAGACGTGTAGCGAAGTGCCACGGAGCCAAGTCTGGCTAGTGGCCTACTCAAGCCTTGTTTTGTATCCTGCAACCTTGCTTTGTTCCTCGATCCGCTTTGCTGAGCGGAGCTTTGCCAAGTCTTTGGAAACCTACCAGTGTCATGGACTATTGATAATCTCTTGCCTTCGGATTTGCTTTTGCTGTTTTTATGGACATTATACCTTTTGAACTGTTTCTTATACAATAAAGTAGTTAGCCTTCAGTCCGTCTCTGTGTGTGTGATTAAGGGGCCGGTCAAGTCCGTGCATCGTGACAGGTGTACATATAAAATGTTTAAAAACTCGGGGGAGATAACTGGAGTAGTGTCAAAACATAAAGGGTCACTTAGGGGGAAGAGGTCTCACCAAAAATGGGGGCATTTGGGGAGTCTAATCTCCAAAGGCCCAGTGGAAAAACCAGGTTTTCAGTTGTTTTTTGAAGGATCCCAGTGAGGGGGCATTCCTAACCTCTTCCGGGAGGGAATTCCAAAGTCGGGGGGCCACAGAGGAGAAGGCTTTCATCACTTCCCATTGAAATACCAATAACTTTATATTCATTAAAATTGTTCTTAATTTTAATTATTCTACTGTTAAAGTGTTTGGTTTTTTTTGCATTACAAATAAGATATGTGCAGTGCGCATAGGAATTCATTCATGTTTTTTTTTCAAATGATAATCCGTCCCACCTTCCGGGAGGGAATTCCAAAGTCGGGGGGCCACAGAGGAGAAGGCTTTCATCACTTCCCATTGAAATACCAATAACTTTATATTCATTAAAATTGTTCTTAATTTTAATTATTCTACTGTTAAAGTGTTTGGGGTTTTTTTGCATTACAAATAAGATATGTGCAGTGCGCATAGGAATTCATTCATGGTTTTTTTTCAAATGATAATCCGTCCCACCAACAGTTTGAGGGACTGTGTCCTGGCCCTCTGTTAAAAAAGTTTGAGGACCCCTGGTGTAGATACTCCCTTAGTTTGCCTTTGTGACAGGTCCAACTAATTTCAGTGGAATTTGCAAAGAATAGTTTCCTACTGGATTGTGGTCACACAAAATATATTTATGAGTATATGTGGCCCTTGATGATGCAGCACAGCTTTTTTTGATCATATTGCAATGCAGCCATGCAAGAATGCAGGCATGGCAATGCTTTCAATTCTTTTTAGTTCTATTCTTACTGTAAATCGGTGATAGTAAATCTCATTTTTCTCTGAGTCGTCGGCGTCGTGGGTGTTGAGAACAATTACAAGGTTTTTTATTCCATAGCTTTGACACATTTGAGGATTCCCTCCTCCTTGCCCAATGGCAAGAAGCTGCAGATTTACAAAATAAAAGCCATGCAGCTTTCCCAGAAAACTGTAGGAATCACACAAGTTCTCTGCAGAGTGCCTTTCTGCAAAAACGGGCATGGAAAATAAATTCAACATCATTCAAATGGTGGGATTTGTGCAGAAAGTTTGTTTCCAGGCAGCACTTTATACCCTTGATGCAAGTTTGTTTGGGTTTTTTTTACATAGTAAATAGCAACATTGTGCAATAAAAATCTTGTATAACAAAACTGTTAAGAAACATCCAGCAATTTTACACAAAAATAGACACATGTTTTCATTGTACAACATTGCTGTTTTCCATGCAACTTTTCATGTTGTACAGTGGTACTGTTTTCTGTGGGCAACTAAATAATATTTGGAGACCTATGAGGAGCGGCTTAAAGCAGTGTTTCCCAACCTCTTTTGAGCCGCGGCACACTTTTAACATTAAAAAAATTTGGGGGCGCACCACCAACCAAAATGACATTCTAGCAGAGTAAAGAATGGCTGGGGAATGGTGGCCTGCTGGGAGCAGCCGCTGGGAGTGCCGAAGCCAGAGGAGGAGCCAGGCCGCAGCATGCCCCGCCCCCTCCCCCTGGCTTCAGCTCTCCCACAGCTTCTCCAGCCTTTTGGGGGCAGTGCCAAGCCAACGGTGGCAGAACCAGCACAATGCTAGCTTGGCACTGTCCCCTCAAGGCTGGAGAAGTTGTGGGAGAGATGAAGCTGGGGGAGAGGGGGGAGCCAGGCCGTGCCATGCCTCGCCCCCTCCCCCCGGCTTCAGCTCTCCCACAGCTTCTCCAGCCTTGAGGGGGCAGTGCAAGCGAGGGGCAGGAGTCATGTCCTCCGTCCCCGGTGCCACTTTCCGCCATGACTCTCACCCCTTGCTCTCTGAAGCCGTGCAGAGGAGGAGGAGGAGGAGCGGTGGACGGGCTTCAGTGGGCGGGGCTACTCCTCCGCACGGCTCAGCGAGCAAGGGGCGGGAGTCATGGCGGATTGAAGGCTTTTTTTTTTCTTCGCTGCCGCCCAGCCCTTCCTCCTCCTCCCCCAAGCAGCAGGAGTTCAGCAGGAGGAGGGGGAAGGAAGGGGGGCAGAGAGCTTTTCTCTCGGTACAGCAGGAGGTCCGTCACGACACACTACTCTGGCGCATCACAGTGGGTGGGAAACACTGGCTCAAAGAACCGGGAATGTTTAGCCTGCAGAAGAGAAGGCTGAGAGGAGACATGATGGCCATGTATAAATATGTGAGGGGACGCCATTGGGAGGAGGTCGCAAGCTTGTTTTCTGCTGCCCTAGAGACGAAGACGCAAAACAATGGCCTCAAATTACAGGAAATGAAATTCCACCTGAATACTAGGAAGAACTTCCTAACCATAAGAGCTGTTAACCACTGGAACTCTATGACCCAGAATGTGGTGGAGTCTCCTGCTTTGGAGGCTTTTAAGCAAAAGCTGGATAGCCATCTGTCAGGGGTGTTTTGAATGCAATTTTCTTGCTTCTTGGCAGGAGGTTGGACTAGATGGCCCATGAGGTCTCATCCAACTCTATAATTCTATGTGAAAAAGCAGTACAACAAAAATGTATCCCCATTTTTAACATGAGCTATTAATTCTTTTTAAAAAACAAAAATGTGCAGAAAAAACAGCTTCACAACAAAACCATGTGCCAACTTTCTGTGGAAGATTGCTGGATTTTATAAAAAAAATATTTGTGTAAATTTTGAGTTGTGTAATCTTTTGTTGAGGCAAAAATACACAGCTTTGGTGGGTTCAAGTTTCCTCTCCTGCTTCATTACATTTTGGGTTATGGAGCTTTCAAATTGGCTATAGCTATGAGGTTGAAACCATCACCATATCTTTTCTATAGGGATATGGTGTGCATTTTTGCCTAAGTACATGGTAAAAACAATGTAAAGGGGTTTTTCTACTCTTAGAAAGCTATACAGATTTCTGCATAGAGTGAAAACTGTAAGTGTAGGTTTTTACTAGAAAGTTGCACAGTTCTCAAAAAGTGCACAGCTTATGTTGTGCTGGAAACAAAACAAAAAAAAATCTTAAAGTTTGTGGGGAAATTTTGACATTCTTTTTCTTCCCCCAAAATCCTGGATCCACTTCCACACGGTCTATCCAAATGCCTATTCAAAAAAGGAAGCTGGAGCAATAGCAGAGATTGTCTTGGAGCTGCCTTCACTGGGCATAGAAAACAGGAAGCAGCTGCTTCTCCCTCAGCATGGAATAAGGTCCGAAGGTCCCAGATCTTAGTCCATGGTCACAGATCGTGAAGTAAGCCACCCTACCTTTTCTCCTCTCACTTCGGAGCATCTGTGCTGTCTTTGCTCTCTAAGAACATAGAACATAAGAACATTAGAAGAGCCATGCTGAATCGGACCTCAGCCCATCTAGTCCAGCATTCTGTATCACACAGTTGCCCACCAGTTGTACACGGGGATCTCGAGCAGAAGTGAGGGCAAAACCCTGACCTGCTCCCGACCCCCCACAACCAGTACCCAGGGAACTCCGGCCTACCTCACCCAACTCCGAGGTGGCATTTGAATGTCCTTTTCAGTAACTACCGATACACTTGGTATCCATGAATCTGTCTAATCCTGCCTTGAAGCTGTCCAGGCTGACAGCTGTCACAACCTCTTCTGGAAGTGAGTTCCATAACCCAATGACCCTCTGGGTGAAGAAATATTTCCTTTATTAGTCCTAATTTTCCTTTTGGGCTTCAGGAGTGCCCTCTAGTCCTAGTGTTTTGTGACAAAACACTAGGACTAGAGGGCACTCCCTGAAGCTCCAAGGTAGGAAAATTAGGACTATCATCTCTCCCCTATCAAGGCTCATTTGAGGCTTCCCTTCCTTGGCAGACAGAAGTAGAAATGCTGTTACTGCCATTTTTCTGCCCAGTGAAAGACCATTGAAGAGATTGCAGGAGGTCATTTTGTAAATGTGTCAGCTATTCTGGGTTAAAATTGGGGATGAAAAACTATGAATCTTTATAACCTTTGGTTTACCCATGGTAACCCCTAGTGGCGCAGTGGGTTAAAGCGCTGAGCTGCTGAACTTGTTGACCAAAAGGTCGTAGATTCAAATCTGGGGAGTGGCGTGAGCTTCTACTGTTAGCCCCAACTTCTGCCAGCCTAGCAGTTCGAAAACATGCAAATGTGAGTAGATCAATAGGTACCACTCCAGTGGGAAGGTAACAATACTCCATGCAGTCATGCTGGCCACATGACCTTGGAGGTGTCTAGGGACAATGCTGGCTCTTCGGCTTATATGAGGGCGGGTCAATAAGTCTGTGACTTTTTGAATTTTCTGCCTCTTAACTGAAAGGGCAACACTGCTCCTGTCAACAGGCATCTGTCAATTGACTCCTGTCAAAATTTGAACAAGCTGCATCATTTAGTTTGTGTTTGACAGCCATTGATAGCAGACTAAAGCATGATTTGAGGAGAACATGAAAAAAAGTGAATTTCATGTGCTCATTAAGCATCACTCAAACCAAGGCTAAGCTTGATAAATAATATGGGGACTCTGCACCATCAATTTCAATGGTAAAAAAGTGGTTTACTGAATTTCGTTGTGGCCGTACAAGCACAGAAGATGCCGAACATTCTGGATGCCCAGTTGAGGTCTCTACACCCGAAACAATTGAAAAAATTCACAATATGGTGTTAGCCGATCAGAGATTGAAAGTGTGAGAGATTGTGGAAGCCATAGGCATCTCACGTGGCTTTGTGGCTTCAATTTTAAATGATCACTTGGGTATGAGAAAGCTTTCCGCAAGATGGGTACCACGTTTGCTCACAATCGACCACAAACGCAATCGTATGGCAATTTCGCAGGAGTGTTTGCCGATGTTCAACTGCAAATACCTATTTTTATGACCTCGACAAATCTTTTTTTTTTTGGAAGGGATAAAAAATTGGAGAAACATTGGACAAAGTGTATAGAGCTCAAAGGAGACTACATTGAAAAATAAAATGATTTTTTAAATCCAAAACCTGTGTTTTATTCAAAAAGTCACAGACTTATTGACCCCCCCCCCCCTCGTAAATTGAGATGAGACCAACCTCCAGAGTCAGACATGACTGGACTTAATGTCAGGGGAAAACCTTCACCTTTACCTTACACATGGTATATATCAGAATTTATAATTTTGTCCCCACACCTGCCATCAGCTTAGATATGAAGTCAAATTATCTATCTGAATTTCTCAAGAGACCAAATTTGACCTGTGAGAAAACTGATGGATATCCATTCTTTCCTCCGTTTTTAAATGTAGGTTTAGTTTTTGTTTGTGAGGAATCTCTACGTCAGGGGTGCTCAGAATGGTGATCAGGATCACCAGGGTGATCTTTGGGCCTCATCCTGGTGATCTTCAGGCCCCTGACCAGGTTTTTTGCCGTTTGTCCTCCTTACCACATCTCAAAGGTCGGTCTTTTTACTTTGGGGTGGGTGCTTGATTGTTCTGTGGCATGTCTCTTTGTTTATTTTTAATGTTTAAATGGCCTTTTAGCTCCAAAGCCTCTCTGCTTGCTTTGTTCCTTGAGAAATATATGTTGGGGAATATGGAAATGTGGGAGAAATGGGGTGGTTGGATGTATTTTTGCATGCCCCTTTGTTTACCTTGCTGAGTATTAAATGGCCTTGCAGTTCAAAAGCTTTCTTACTTTCTGGCTGATAATATGTGTGGTAATATGGCAGTGTGGGAGAAATGGGGTGGTTGGATGTATTTTTATGCTCTGTTTTATATTGTTGTTATTAAATTGAAGTGTTGATGTTTTATAACTTTGTTTTATGTAAACTGCCCCGAGCCTGCTGGAAGGAGCGGTACATAAAAATGAATAATATAAATAAATAAATAAATAAATAGTTATACGTTTTACATTTCTGGGTAGGTGATCTTTGGGACTTGGTTTTTTAATCAGTAGCTCCCATGCTGAAAAAGTGTGAGCACCCCTGCTCTACGTTGTATTCGTTTTAACCTAATTGAGACAAAGGAACCAGTTTAAAAATACAGGAACTGTAGGTTTCACCAACAATGTTTTGAAAGGAAGCTGAGTTTTTTGCTTTCTTTTATGACAACTGACCATTACGGAAGTTAATAACTTTGGAAGGACAGGTGATGATGATAATGTAACCAAGAAATGCTGCCAAGCAGTATGGAAAGGCAAGGCTTCACCAGCTGTGTCACCAACTGGTCACTCATCTGCCAGGTCTGAGGATGAGAGGTTGTGTTAACACCTGTATTGAGACTTGAGGGAAAAAATACAACACATTAATTATTTGTGTCAAGTCAATTTGGAAAGTCTCTTCAGAGGTATTATATTAAAATAAATAAGTTATAATTACAACCTGGTGACAATTCTTTTAATTGTTGCTTTTTTTGTTCTTTCTTCAGTCTTCATTATTTATATGGTACTATTACTCTGCATATTAAAAAGCAGATCCCTGCCCCTATGAATTACAAATCTACATTCAGTGACGGTGGGGCCTACAGGGGAACGGAAACAAGAAGAAATCAACAGTAACAAGGGAAGAATCATATTAAGTTAAAGTCCTTATTCTTGACTTCACCCATGTCTTTACTGGCCACTTCATTTCGTGTCAGTCCAAAGCAGCCGATCTACTCACCATCTTCCCAGTTGTGTGGTTGTTTTTGCTGATGTCAAATAGAACTCTGCAGTTGGCTGGGAGTGGAGGCAACATGAACATGATCTGTCTCATTTTCCTTGTGCTGATGAGCACAGGGAAATGGGGGTGGTTGTGGTGCCTTGTGTGGATAGCATACTGGTCTGAATTGGACCCAATCCTGCTGCCCACAGTGCCTCAAAGCCATGGGGTTACCCCGGAGTTTCAAGTGACTTCTCCAGCAGCTCTTGATTTTTAGTATATCTCTCTGGCATTACTTCGCGAACAAAGATTCTTAGGAAGGACTCATCCCACGCTTTTTACAAGCGCGTTGACTAAGAAGGCCAATCCAAGATAGGCAACTCTGGTTGCAGAAAGCACAGCAGAAAGCCTCCTTGGGTGATGTTGTTTCCAAGTTGCGGTTCTTTCTGCTTTATCATTTCTCTTCGAGACCCGTTTGGCGTGTCTTCTCGAAAGAGGCCACAGCATTGTGTATAGTGCGTCTCCATGCCTCCCGATGTGAGGCCAGGGTGGACCATTGTTGGTGATCAATCTGGCCGAGCCTGAGATGTTGTTTCAGGGAGTCCTTATATCTCTTTTTTAGGGGCGCCTCTCTTGCGCTGACCCGTGGTGAGTTCACCAAAAAGTAGTATCTTTGGGAGGCGGTTGTCCTCCATCCTAGAGACGGGCCCTGCCCAGCACAGGAGCACACAGCACACAGGAAGAGGAAGATCACCCAGATCCAGTTCCTCCTCCTCTTCTGTTTTGCCACATGTTTCTCGTCACCTCAGTATCTGTTTTCCTTTGGCTGGCTAAAAGAGATTTATGCCACAGAGGAAGAGGAAAATGAGCCAGAGTAAGTGAAGTGGCACACAGGACCATCTCCTCACCCCCACCACAACAGAGAACTACAACAGCGACATCCCATTTCTCCCCTTCACCTAAGATATTGACAGTTGTTGCAGGGAGTTACACCACTAACCTCCAAGAAAGTGGGTGGACAACTGTACTTTATTTTATTTATTAACTTCATTTCTACCCAGCCCTTCTCCCACGAAGGGACTCAGGGCGGCTTCACATATGCATCAATGATGCTTTCCACAATATACATACAATTAAAAACTATCTCTCATCCCCACCAACTGCGTTTGTGAGAGTAGCAGGATCGAGAGGAGGGCCTCTCCTGAAGATCTTAAGCTATGTGATGGTTCATAGCAGGAGATACGTTCGGACAGGTAAACTGGGCCAGAACTGTTTAGGGCTTGCTAGCAAAGACCTTAATTCAGTAAAGTGAACAGAACCTACACCTACATTTCAAAAGAGGTTTGCTTGCAAATAAATCACGTGGATTGTACAGGAAATTATCCCATGGTAAAAATGTGTAGAACTATACCTCACTTTAAATCAAAGTAGTTAATATTCAGGCTGTAATTGTACTTTCTGTAGGTAATAAGGATATTATAATCTCCTGACACTTACCAATACTGTAACCCATGATCTAAAAGGGAAGCTTTTAAAAAATCACCCCTGTTCAGATCATGTGCCAGTGGTGGATAATAGGCATGAGAAAAAAGTTATGAAAATGATTCGTTTCGTAAGAAATTCGTAAAAATGCTACTTTCGAGCGTTTCCGCACCTGGAACGCCAACCAGGAAGTGGACTTTCTTTTAGAACCTCGGGGCCAGGATTTTCTTAAGTGTCGTTATTAGGTCGTGGGGGGGCATAAGGGGGCACCTTCCTTCTCTCTCACCACCCTCCCGCCTCCCTTGCCAATATTATGGCAAGGCAAGCCCTAAACTCGCTCCTTCCTCGGCTGGAAGGAAGCCTGGAAAAATGTAAACAGAGAGGATTACTCAAGTAAATCTGCAAAGAGGCCCTTTGGATGAAGGGCCCTCCTTTGCAGATTTACTCTGAGTAATCCTCTCTGTTTACATTTTTCCAGGCTTCCCTGCCTCTCCTGCCTGCCAGCCAGGATCTAAGGCAGTGCTGTCCAACATCTAACCGGCCAAGGGCCGGATTCCAGGACACTGATGACCTGGGGGCCGCCCGGCCCCGGCCCCGGCCCCGGCCCGGCTGCCGGAAAGCTTTGGGGAGAGGGAGGAGCCACACCGCACCCTCCCTTCCAAGGCATCCTAGCCGCAGATGAAGCTGGCGGTTTCGCCGGCTTCAGCTGCTGCCAGGATCCTTGCAAGGCACGGAGGCCCCGCCGGGGACCCCCTTTCTTGCAAGGGATCGCAGCAGCGGCTGAAGCCGGCGCTGGCTTCAGCTGCTGCCGGGATGCCTTGCAAGGCACGGAGGCCCGCCGGGGACCCCCTCCTTGCAAGGGATCGCAGCAGCGGCTGAAGCCGGCGCTGGCTTCAGCTGTTGCCGGGACGCCTTGCAAGGGACGGAGGCCCGCCGGGGACCCCCTCCCTTGCAAGGGATCGCAGCAGCGGCTGAAGTCGGCGCTGGCTTCAGCTGCTGCCGGGATGCCTTGCAAGGGACGGAGGCCCGCGGGGACCCCCTCCTTGCAAGAGATCGCAGAGCGGCTGAAGCCGGCGCTGGCTTCAGCTGCTGCTGCGATCCCTTGCAAGGCACGGAGGCCCGCCGGGGACCCCCTCTCTTGCAAGGGATCGCAGCAGCGGCTGAAGCCGGCGCTGGCTTCAGCTGCTGCCGGGATGCCTTGCAAGGGACAGAGGCCCGCGGGGGACCCCCTCCCTTGCAGGGATCGCAGCAGCGGCTGAAGCCGGCGCTGGCTTCAGCCGCTGCTGCGATCCCTTGCAAGGTACGGAGGCCCCGCCAGGGGACCCCCCCTCTTGCAGGGATCGCAGCAGCGGCTGAAGCCGGCTGGCTTCAGCCGCTGCTGCGATCCCTTGCAAGGCACGGAGGCCCGCCCGGGACCCCCTCCCTTGCAAGGGATCGCAGCAGCGGCTGAAGCCGGCGCTGGCTTCAGCTGCTGCCGGGATGCCTTGCAAGGGACGGAGGCCCCGCCGGGGGACCCCCCTCCCTTGCAAGGCATCGGCGCCGGCGAAAGAGGGAAGAAGAGGGCGGTGCAGGGAGGAGGAGCTAGCCCTCTTCCTCCTCCTTGTACCACCCTTGTCCCTCTCTCACCGGCGCCCGATGCAATCGGTGGCGCGGAGAGAGGGATGGAGGGGCGGTGCAGGGAGGAGGAGCTGGGTCACTTCCTCCTCCCTGCACCGCCCCCTCCCCCCCGGCCGCCATTTTTTTAAAAAAAAATAGATTTTTTTTAAAAAAAAATTTAAAAATGGCGGCTGGGGGCATAGCTGGGGCCGTGCCCAACAGGCTGGGGGGCCGGATCCGGCCCCAGGGCCGCCAGTTGGACAGCCCTGATCTAAGGCATCAAAGAGTATTGGGGTGAGAAACCAACCTAATGTATAATATACTGAATGCTACTGTAAGTGCCACTGCCTAATATTATAAGTAATCCAACTGGTCATACCTAATTCCATGCACATGCAATAATACAGCAGTAATAACAATAACAAGAGGTAAAATTCAAACCGAAGTATTCTGAGTGGTTCCTGCCTCATGCAAACGGGCTCATGCGGTGCAAACGGGCTCATGCGGTGCAAACGGTGCAAACAGAAATTAGCCCGGGAAAAGCCAGCTTGGGAGCACACACATACATATACTTGGGAGGGGATTTGTTGCAGAATCCCGGCCTCATAGAGAAGATTCTGCAGCAAACCCCCAAAGAATATGTATGTGTGTGCACCCAAGCAGAAAACGCTGTCTTTTCCCGGGCTAATTTCCCGGGCTCACAAAGAAGAGCCCGTTTGCACCGCATGAGGAAGGGACCACTCAGAACTCTTTGGTTTGAATTTTACCTCTTCTTATTCCCATTGTTATTACTGCTGTATTATTGCATGTGCATAGAATGTAGGTATATGACCAGCCTGGGCAAACTTGGGCCCTCGCTCCCTCGGGATCGGGGTGAGAGAGAGGCAGCGAGGGAGCGAGGGGCTCCTCCTCCTTTTCTTTTGCTGCTTCCAAGAATAGAATACCCCCTCCTTCCCTCCCTCCTTCCCTCCCTCCCTCCTCCCTCCCTCCTTCCTATTTGGAGAGTCCCATCTAGAATTCAGTGTGATTGATTCAAGTTTTGGCCTACAACTCCCAGAAATCCCAGCCAATGTACCAGCTGTTAGGATTTCTGGGAGTTGTAGGCCAAAACCATCTGGAATGCACATGCTCTGGCATACGAATTACTAACGGATTTCGTTAGTACTTAAGTTACATTTCGAAATTTTTGGGAAATTTTTGTAAGTCTTTCTTTTACTAATCAAAAAAAATCCCCCCATTTGATTTACGATTCACCATTTTAGGATTCTAAACCATGCCTAGTGGATAACTATAATAATCAGCCAGTCCATTTACAATCCGCTTCTATATCCATGGAATCCATAACAACAGATTCAACCAACCACATCTGTAAAATATTTGAAAAAAGAATCCAAAGCAAACTTTGATTTTGCCATGTGCCAAGCACTGTACTAATGTGTAGACACAATTGTTGTAGACTCCCAAAATTTCACAGATTACCATGTTCTCTCCAACTTGTTTGAATTGTTCACCATTTTCTAGAAGAGACGCCATTTTACTATGTCATTGTACATACTGGGACTTGAGAATTCATAGATTTTAATATCCATTGGGCATCCTGGATGCCCAATGGATGTCATCCAGCAAATTCCATTGTATAGCAGAAATACATTTGTGATTGTAGATATAATCAATATTTGGTTTTATATTGTCTGGATCTGTTTCAGACAATCCACTGGACTGACCTGAAACAGACAGATTAAGTTGTTTGTGTGCTTAATTAATATTTATTAAAAGGAGAGAAAACAATCTTGTTTTAAGACTAATAACTTTGAAATGACTTATAATCTTTTCACCCTATTTTCTTTTGAAATAGGAAAGTCTAAACACATTTCTTTGGAAGCACGTAGAGTAATATCAGTACACTTATTTGCATAGTTCTTGCTAATATTCAATGCTTATTAGATTGATTGAATTGATAGCTCAGATAATTCAACCTGAGTTGAGTAGTTGTGAACAGAGGACTTGTGAGTCTCCTTGGTGGAAAAGTGTATCCAAGTGCCATCCTACACCATCCTCTACATCAGTGTTTCCCAACCAGTGTGCCATGGCACATTTGTGTGCCCTGAGCGATCATCAAGTGTGCCGTGGGAAATTGGAACCTCCAATACCCTTTCTTCCCCCTCCTGCCGAACACTTTTTCTTCTCCACTCGGGCTACCTTTTTCCCAGCCTCGCTCTGCTCGCTTTGCCTTGCTTTGCTCTGGGGCGAGTCTGCGCAGTAGCGCCCGCACATGTCATGTCTTCCTCCCTCCCCCCTCCCCTCCTGAACATGCTCACGCTGCCCTCTCAGATCAAAATGGCGGCAGATGCGGCAGTGTAGAAGAAAAAGTAAGTGTTCGGCAGGAGGGGGAAGAAAGGGCGTGAAGGGGAAGGGGGAGGAAGATGTCTCTGTCGAAAGCTGGCATGGACAAACTTGGACCTTCCAGGTGCTTTGGACTCCAACTCCCACCATTCCTAGCAGCCTCAGGTTCTTTTCCTCCCCCCCCCCCTCAGCCACTTAAGCAGGAAAGGGCCTCAGGCTGTTAGGAATGGTGGGAGTTGAAGTCCAAAGCACCCAGAGGGCCGAAGTTTTCCCATGGCTGTTTTAGGGACCTTAAAGTGGTGAGCCTCCTTTCAACAGTGTGATTCTGGATAGAAAACAAACAACAACATAACATAACATTGTTTGAGTCCACAGTGCTCTCTGGGTGTAGGTGAACTACAACTTCCAAACTCAAGGTCAATTCCCAAGCAAACCCTTTCAGTACTTTCTGTTGGTAATGAGAGTTCAATATGCCAAGTTTGGTTTAATTCTATTGTTGCCAGAGTTCAGGATGCTCTTTGATTGTGTGTTAACTATAAATCCCAGAAACTGTAACTCCAAAATGTCAAGGTCTATTTTCCCCAAACTCCATCTGTGTTCACATTTGGGCATATTGAGTATTCATGCCAAGTTTGGTCCTGATCCAACATTGTTTGAGTCCACAGTGCTCTCTGGATATAGATGAACTACAACTCCAAAGCCCAAAGTCAATGCCCACCAAACTCTTATAGTATTTTCTCTTGGTTATGGGAGTTCTGTGTGGGAAGTTTGTGTCTTTCTGCCATTCCTGCCAGGATATCTATGTTGTGTTCATCGAAACAGATCCAGGTTTCACACTGAGTGTATAAATACATTTAAAAACATATTAACTATATGTATTACTGTGTTAGAGTGTCATTTTGTATCATTTTGGTTGGTGGTGTGCCCCAGGATTTTGTAAATGTAAAAAAATGTGCCACGGCTCAAAAAAGGTTGGGAAACACTGCTCTGCATGAGGCAGTAGACACTAGTAATGCTTTTGATGGAAAAGCAATGATCTCCAGGAAACTAAGTGTACATTTTAATATTCAAAGATGAATAATGCATAGGCAGCATAGCTAATTTTTTAACATCTAGAACTCCAGTGTTTCTTTATTACATCTTATCTATATATGATCATGAAAAAAACAAACTTACAGCAGTCATATGCTGTGGCTTGTTTTCCTGATTGAGAATGCAGCTCAGCTTTATTCAGAAGGGAATTGGGAAATGTTATAAAAACCATATACATGCCTAAGAATGTGGAAATCTGGAAGGAAGCTGTGTTTGTAGAACGAAGGGTGGTCTCTTTTGCTCTTCCTTGCCAAGGATAGAGAAATTAACATGCAGCTGAGCTTCCCTGATAAATGGATTGTGTTAGGTCACCGAGGGGATGCATGTGACATTAAGTGATTTACAGCCCTTTACCTTAATGAAATTGTTTCAGCGAGATGACGCTGAGAGCTTTTAATGGATAGCTTTTCTTGATGTAATGAAATTGCATTCCTTTGGCATTTAATATAAGGTGCAGTTATTATTTACTGGAGCTTTCCCAGGGCTGTCGTGTTTTTTGCACGCACAGTTCGAAACAAAAAGATTTCAGTGGTGGCGTCAAGACCAGGATGGCGTGTGACATTCTTAAGCAGATGAATGTATTTGGGGAGTACATTTCAGTTCCCGTGGCCTACCTTTCAGCCTCGCCTCGTAAGAAAGCTTTCTTATCGGTAATGCTGCCAGCCTTCGTGTCTTTCACATATCACCTCCTAATCTATTATACAGGCAACTGGATTACAACCAGATCAGCTGTATTGAAGATGGGGCATTTAGAGCTCTCCGCGATCTGGAAGTGCTGTAAGTAACCTCTTCTTTCTCTTACTTTTGAAATAGGGAAGTCTAAATGCAGAAGCTTATCCGTTAGCTTCAGCTATGGTATCAAAAATGCTTGAATAAAACAATGTATTAGAATAAAATCTGCTTTGATTTGAGTAGTATTGCTTCATAAGATTTTAAAATCATGTAAAGGCAGGAGATAGTTCTTATTTAACATGCACCAGATATAAAAACACATATATAAAAATGTGAAATGTTTTTATTCTAGTAATCCCATTTTCCATTCTTTATTAAATCTCTTCTCCTTCCAAGCACAATATTTTTATATTAAATACCGAACAAAGCCTAGAATACACTTGAGCAGCTTTCACAAAGCAAATTTTCTAAAGTGAGAACATGTGATGTTTTCACGAGATCTAGGTTCGTACAATTGGTTTTGGTTCGTGAGTTGCTGTTTGCAAGCTGTTTGCTATAGAATAGCCTTACAGAAGTCAATTGGACTCATCTACAAATAGCAGGCAGGCATCCTAGTGCTTGTGGAATGCCACACCAGCATGGCACCGGCTGTCATTCATCACTGCATTGTAGGTGTGAACAGCTTAGTTCCTTGACAGCTCTCCTTTTAATGATATTTTGAATTATTAAAAACCTGATATTAATGATATCTCATTGCCTCTGAAATTATATCTCGTTTCTCTATAACGAAACAGTAAATGCAGTGAATAAAATGTCCACTAATTCCCCCTTCCCACTCAATGAAAACTTGATATATAAAATTATTTGAATCTAAATTGCAAATTAATTAGAAACATCTCAAGTAATTTCACTGACATCGTATACATACGGCGGTAGGAAGCCACTACAGAACTCACTGGGGCCTACATGTGAGTAAATATGCATATGTATATATATGTTTATATGTCCTCTGTTGATATCTACTCTACTTATGATATTATTTGATTCCTTAAATGTGATTAAAGACACAGTACTAGATTAATTTGATAAGGGAGAAGATTTTATCTTAATGTATGTTTATGGAATACAATTCAGAATAGAAAGTAATAAATAAAATAAAACTCAGATGGAGATCTCTAATAGGGAGTTAATTTAAGAGCTGATTTCTGTTGAAGTAAAATATTAAAATACATTAAACTATTTTTAAATAGCTGTGTTACTGTCATTGGGTGTTGCTTAAGTATTATATCATATGCCAATATAAAAAGAAAAATATTTTGAAACGAAAAATATTTTTATGTTGAACTATTAAATAATATTGAACTATTTCTGTTAACCAAATATATCCTATTCTTTTAACTTGAAAACATTTTATTTTTTAAAAAAATCTATATTTTACAAAACTGGATTTATCAAATTATTAGCCTCTTTGTTGTCAATTTAAAACTTTAACCTCAAAATAGCCAGTCAGAGTTGTCCCATTGAAATGATGACAAACATGCAATGCTTTTTTGCCAAGGGATTTCAATGAAATCCTGATGAATTAGTCCCTCATATATATCAAAGAAATTAAATGCTGTCCATACCAATATCTATTTATGGTAGACCTCCAAGTTGCTGGTGTTCCAATCCTTTGTGAACCTACATGAAACTATAGGAGGAGATAATAAGCTGAAGTCTTCACATCCTTATGAGACATATTAGTTGTGGCTTGTAGATGAACATAGTTATATATGAAACAAAGAACAACAGTCTGTAACTGTGGAGGTTGCTTTAAAGAGACCCCCCCCCCTTTTCTGGTAACTGCTTGAGGGTAACAGCTATTACGCATGAAATTGTAATTCTTGGCTTTCTATTTTACTGATTTCTTTGTTGCAACAAATACAAATACAGCATTATTCCACGGTATGCATGGAACAGCTGTGTTTGATAGGCAGGTAAAGGTTTCCCCTTGACATTGTTAGGTAAAGGTTTCCCCTTGACATTAAGTCTAGTCGAATCTGACTCTGGGGGTGGTGCACATTTCCATTTCTAAGCCGAAGAGTGGGCATTGTCCATAGACACTTACAAGGTCATGTGGCCAACATGACTGCACAGAACACTGTTACCTTCCTGCAGAAGCGTTACCTATTGATCTACTCACACTTGCATGTTTTCAAACTGCTAAATTGGCAGAAGCTGGGGCTAACAATAGGAGCTCATCCCATCCCACAGATTCAACCCACCAACCTTCCGGTCAGCAAGTTCTGCAGCTTTAGCGGTTTAACCCGCAGTGCCACCACGACCCCATTATATGTATTATATGTATATTCTGAATGTGTGTAAACTTTATCCATAGCTTTCTCAAAATTTAAGTGCAGACCTGTGCCGGCTGTTGTGATTTTTAAGTTATGTCTTCCTGTTTTTAATTTTTCCCTGCTAGTGCAATGTAAAATGCAATTAGACATGGTGAGGTGAAGGGGGATACATGAGAAAAAAAAAATAAGTCTTGCAACTGTCACTCCTATCAAATTCATCAGCTGAAGTTTTACATAAAAACAATGAAAGGAAAATACTTTTTCACCCTGATGATGATAATAATAATAATCTTTATTTATACCCTGCCACCATCTCCCCAATGGGTACTCAGAGTGGCTAACATGAGGCCGAGCCCTTCTAAAATACAATACAACACAATAAAATACAAAATACAAAACAAAATACATCAGAAATAATAATAATAAATACAATTACAATAACAAATGGAACGATACAGGAAATTCACACATTAAAAACCGAATAGGATGGGCAGGCCAAGTGGACCAAATAAAATGATAAAACCATGGGTGAGATAGAAGTAGGAGATAGCAAATGAGGGGGACCCAAAAAGATGAAGTAGTGGGGACAGGCTTTCAGTTTAAAATGGGGGGCGGGTGTCATAGGGGAACACTATAGATGGAGCAACACAACTGGAGGGGGTGGTCACTCTTCAAAAGCACAACAAAAAAGCCAGGTCTTCAGATTTTTCTTAAATTCTGCTAAGGAGGGGGCTTGCCTAATCTCACGAGGTAGTGAGTTCCAAAGACTGGGAGCCACAGCAGAGAAGGCTCTCTCCTTTGTTCCCACTAATTTTGCCTGTGACAGTGGGAGAGGCGAGAGGAGAATCTCCCCGGAGGATCGGACAGGTCGTGCAGGTTAGTGGCAGGAGACGCGGTCACAAATGTAGGCGGGTCCCAAATCTTTCAGGGCTTTATAGGTGATGACCTGAACCTTGAATTGGGACCAGAAGATGAATGGCAGCCAATGGAGCTCCTTAAACAGGCGGGTTGACAGCTCCCTGTAATTTGCTCCAGTTATCAATCTGGCTGCCGCACATTGGACCAATTAGAGTTTCTGGGCCGTCTTCAAGGAAAGCCCCACGTAGAGGGCATTGCAACTAAGGCATGGACCACCTTGGTCAAGTCAGACTTCACGAGGTATGGTCACAGATGGCGCATGATTTTAATTGTGCAAAGGCTCTTCCAGCCACTGCCGACACCTGCGCATCAAGTGTCTGCGCATTGGGAATATTTATTTATTTATTTATTATTTGGTTTTGTATTCCGCTCCTCCCTGCAGGCTCGGGGCGGTTCACAACATATAAAACTGGCGGCATGTAGTAACCATGCAGCCATACAGTAAAATGATAAAACAATTAAAACAATACAAGTCACATCGCGAGGTATTAAAGGAATACAGACATTTCCTAAGACCCGAGGTACCAGTATATTGGGCAGCTGTAGAGACAGTCACCCTACCCAGTGGCCTAGTCAAAGGCTAATCTGAACAGTGTGGTCTTAACCGCCCTCTGAAAGGGAATAAGGTCTGGAATGGCCCGGGTATCGTCTGGGAGGGAGTTCCATAACACCGGGGCTGCTACGGAGAAGGCTCTCTGCCTGGTTGTAGACAGATGGCAGGAGCGGATTGTTGGTACCAGCAGCAGGTGTTGTTCCTCTGAACGTAGTGATCTCGGGGGAATATATGGGGCAAGGCGGTCCCTCAGGTACGCAGGCCCTAGGCCGTGCAGGGCCTTAAAGGTAAATACCAACACCTTGAAAACAATTCGGTGCTCCATAGGAAGCCAGTGCAGTTGCCGAAGAGTGGGCGTGATGTGCTCCCTTGCCGGCGTTCCCCCTAGCAAGCGAGCAGCGGCATTCTGCACTAGCTTGAGCTTCCGGATTGTCGCCAAGGGAAGACCTACGTAGAGGGCATTACAGTAGTCCAGCCTCGAGATGACCATCGCTTGGATCACCGCGGCCAGATCGTCCCTGGACAGGTAGGGCGCCAGTCGCCTAGCCTGTCGTAGGTGGAAGAACTCCGTCCTGCTGACCACGGAGACCTGAGTCTCCATGGTCAGCAAGGGGTCCAATTGAACACCTAAGCTCTTAACCAGGGATGACGGGCTAAGATGCTCGCCATCCAGGGTGGCGAAGCTGGAGGTGATCATCTGTTGAATCAAATGAAATCATTTTAGCTGAGATATTACCACTGTTGCCATGATTTCTGGTTGCAGGTTCAGATTCTGAACTGGCTCCATGAAAACAAAACCTGCTTTTACCAACCATGTCCTACAGAATCTCAGAGATGTCACTAGGCTCGTTTTAGCACATACAATACTTACAACTCCAAACCAGTTAGGTGGCAAAATGATGAATCTTTTCAAAGTGCCTGTATAGTTTTTAGGATTGTTTCATTCCTCAAAAACATACTGGTGACAAATTATAATTGGGAGGGGGGGATTTTGACAGATACAAGTCAACATTCCAGCACATGTCCAACTATTAGAACAATCAACACTAAAATTTATCGGAAGTGAAGAACAATCATAACATTGACAAATTGCATTTGCGTCTTTAAGAACACTTTGATCCTTTTTGCAAAATGTCCAAAGATAATTTTGCAAGTGTAGCAATAAAATAGTAAATTTGTGATTTTTTAAAAAGTTGTTCAAAGTTGCAATGTGGTTCTCATTAGCCTGGTAAAAGTCAAACCCAAATAATATTTTCAAACTGTTCTTCGCGTTCTTCTAAGAAAAAGAGTTATAAGAAGAAAATATTGGCAATGACATAAGGTCCCTCATTTTTCACTTGAGTCATATCTACAGACATTTAATTGAAAAAAGACCCATCATGTTACTGAGTTGCATTTGGGGTTTAGAGCCACAGAGATAAGTGCGCTCACACAGCCCAAGCCAGCATAAGTTATGTCTTGGCCTTCAGCATGTTAGACCTCTCCCTACTCTGCTGATATTGAGAAGTAGAAGTGATCAAAGAACTGCCAT
This sequence comes from Anolis apletophallus, assembly GCA_030556195.1. Taxonomy (NCBI): domain Eukaryota; kingdom Metazoa; phylum Chordata; class Lepidosauria; order Squamata; family Anolidae; genus Anolis; species Anolis apletophallus. The sequence goes on along the minus strand of JARBWK010000009.1, from coordinate 22,714,030 downwards.
GTTCCCCACAGCAAAGCACATTCTTGAAAGCCCTTTCCCCATTTTCCCGTATCACTATCCCTTCTTTCCCCATCTGAAATCTATTACGTTATTAGCGGAATAGGTCCAAAGCTGCTCAATCATATTAAGTGCCTGCCTATCAGAAAACTCCAGATAACAAATATGAATGCCTTGAATTGTACACTGCATAGGAATGGGATATGATCTGCTAAATAGTCTGGACATGAGCTGTATAGGGCTTTATAGGTCACAACCAGCACTTTGAATTGTCCCCAAAAACTGATTGGCAGCCAATGGAGCTTTTGCAACAGGAAATGGTGCACTCCCTGCAGCCAGCCCCACTTAGAAGTCTGGCAACAGCTCTTTGAGCTAGATCAGTGGTTCTCAACCTGTGGGTCCCCAAATGTTTTGACCTTCAACTCCCTGAAATCCTAACAGCTGGTAAACTCACTGGGATTTCTGGGAGTTGTAGACCAAAACACCTGGGGACCCACAGGTTGCGAACTACTGTACTAGATGAAGTTTCTGAATACTTTTCAGAAGTCCATGTATAGTGTGTTATAGTAATCCAAAAGGGATGTAACTAAGGCATGTACCACCATGGCCATATCTGGTGTCTCAAAGAACAGGTGTAGTTTGTGCACAAGTTTGTAATGTGCAAAGACACTCTTGGGTCTCCCAACACCATGTCCAGAAGTATCCTCAAACCGTGGACCTGTGTCTTTCAGGGGGAGTGTATGCCATCTAGCACAGGCTGAATTCCTATTCATCAATGGAGTAAAATTGGCTACCTTTTATTGCAGCCCACCTGTCAGTCTCTCCGATAAAAACTCGAGCCCCACCCTAGACAGCAGCAAGGAGACACACCAATTTTCACACTCACTTTGGACCAGAAGAGAAGGGAGCAAATTATATTTTGCAGCTTCCTCCTCCCCCTGCAGCTACTGGCCCAAAGCTCATGCAGATTACGCTGTGCTTGGTTGGAAACAAAGAATAACCCTTACTGGATATGAAAAGAATATCAGAACACAATTGCTAACTGCCTGAAGCAGAAGTTGCAAAATGACCAGTGTAGGCTGCTCCATGGAAAATAATATTTTAAAGCATTGTTGTTAAACTACATAAATTTCACTGCAGCATATCATGCAAAGTGTCTCAATATCTACCAGGTCTGGTGGGATCATTTATGTATTTATTTGCCACCTTTTCACAGTCCTTATTATCAAGATGCCTTTCAAATATTAAAATAAACAGATAGAAAAACCACGATATATACTAAAGATACCACTTTCCAAGTCTTTGGTGCTAAAACTTAATCTCTCTCTCGGCATTACTTCGCGAACGAAGATTCTTAGGAAAGACTCGTCCTATGCTTTTTACAAGCGCGATGATGACTGAAAAGGCCAATCTGAGATAGGCAAATTCGGTTGCAGAAAGCACAGCAGAAAGTCTCCTTGGGTGATGTTGTTTCCAAGTTGCGGTTCTTTCTGCGTTGTCGTTTCTCTTTGAGACCCCTTCAGTGTGTCTTCTCAAAAGAGGCTGCAGCATTATGGATAGTGCGTCTCCATGCCTCCCGATGTGAGGCCAGGGTGGACCATTGTTGGTGATCAATCTGGCCGAGCCTGAGATGTTGTTTCAGGGAGTCCTTATATCTCTTTTTGGGGGCGCCAGTTGGATGTGTCCTTTGAGTCTGTGCAATGGATTTTTCTGGTGGAGCGCAGCGTGTACAGAACTGGCCTCGCTCTTTAAACCAAAGGTTCGTCTGCCGGGGCCTAGCAAGCTCTCTTTTTGGGGGCGCCTCTCTTGCACTGACCTGTGGCGAGTTCACCATAGAGTAGTATCTTTAAGATACTACAAAGATAAAACTTAATATCACTGCTGTGGACACAGGATGGGCTTGATGCGTCATCCTTTGTGGTGAATATATAAAAGCTAAAACATATTTTAATTATCAATAGTAGAAAAGGCATTTAAAATCATATCCAGTAACAATAAATACAGAGTGCACTTAACATTAATAAGAGTCCCATCCCCCCATGAACAGCTAGTTCCCAAAAGGATGTTGAAACAAAACCTGCCACATAAGGGAAACTATAGAGAATGCCTCTCTACAAAAGAAGTTCCAGAGCTTAGGACCAAAAAGATCCTTTAACTGAAAAAAGAAGAAGATCCTTTCTTTTGTTCTGACTAGATGCAGTCGTGATAGTAGTGGGATAGAGGGTAGGGACTCCTGTGACAATATCAAAACATAGTCGAACTTTATAGTTTATAACCAGCATTTTTCATTGTGACCAGAAATAAACTGGTAGCCAGCATTTAATTTGCGCAACTAATTAAAAGTAAAAAGAACAAACACAGACACTAAAATAAAAAAACACATAAAATAATCAAATATAAACATAACCCAATAATATTTATTCACCTCTTACCCCCATCCCTAACGACTAAAACTAACAGCTAGTATCTATCCCCACCTTTTTGAAAAAATAACATAGAAAAAAAGAAAATAGAAACGTATTAAAAACACAACTGCGTTTTCCCCTCATCAAACAAAGGAAAGTACCAAATTATTACCTATATAGTAATTAATTGTATTTCAGTTTCTGCTAAATATAAACCAATATAATTAAATTTAATACATAGCCATGAGTAATATTCCTACCAACAATTTATCCATTTGAACTAAGGTTCAAATCATCTTTAGGTCATCATCTCAATATCTTCCTAATTTTATTCCCTTTTAATTTAAATTAATCTTATTTTATATGACCTATTTATTGTATTTCAACAAACTATTTCTATATAGCATCATTGTCTTTTTTCCCTTCATTTGCAGTATTTTAATTCACCAATTCATCCCTTACCTTTAAGAAAGTCTTTATTTTTTTATTTGCCAAAATTCTCAGCTTGTTTATCCCAGTCCGTTCCCGTCATTACTCTTGTAGGCAGTTTTTGACCAGCTTTTCTCTGCAAATTGTTTCTCCCTCAGAATGAGTTAAGTTGAAACAGGAACACTTTTGTCTTATCTGAATTGGTGCCATTTGTTCACTCTCATCTAGTCCAGTATTGTTGAGATAAACTAGTACTGTTGGGATTAAAGCCATTCATTCAAGTGAATAATAAGAATATGAGAAAAAGTTCCGAAAATGAACCCAAGTGAAGGAGATAGTTCCCACACATGTCTTATTTCTCCAGCAAGTCAATAAAGGATAGTTTGCTTAGAGACCAAGATATGTGTCAATTCAGGGACTATTCATTCTTTTGCAATCCCAGAAGATGATTGAAGGTTTACAGTTGAGGATCCAAACAAAGCCCTAGTTGATTAAACCTGGTAAGAGAAAGAGCAGTAATAACAACTAGTTCTGATCCCCACCCCGTATTCTTAAGGTTTGAAGAGCAGCAGTTAAACAAAGAAATTCAGAGGAAGAGATATTTAAAATTATCTCATATTCTTGCTGTGCTGGTCTTCCTTAGTCTGCTTTAGGATGATGTTAAGTTGGCACTGTGAAAAGTCACCTCAGACCTTGGCTACCACATAATGAAGTGTGTACCCAGGCCAGGATATTTGGTGGTCTACCTAAAGCCTTGCTGTTAAACTACAGATATAACTTTCACTGCAGCATATCAGACACAGTGTCTCAATATATTACCAGATCTGAAGTCAAGAGCAGTGTGATGCTCTACAGGATTTAGGATAAAGTAGGTAAATTTAAATGATGGAAAATTAATATTAATATTTATTTTAAAAACTATACAATATCAAAGATTGCCTCAAAGTATATTTTCTAATTTTTGTAAACACATTTTTTTCAGTAACTTCAGTAAAACCAACTTACTTAGCAAAATCATTTTAATGCACAAAATTGCTCAATGATTAGGTTGCTCTTCACTGGATGTGTTTTATCCCCATGTTTTCGGCTTATTTGCTAATATGATGAATGATCTTTGAGCTGAAGAAACATGAACTGGTTCTGTCCCAAATACTTTAATGGAAAGGCAGATAATGGCAAATGCCCCAAACTAATTATATAATGGCAAATAGACATTGCAATGGATTTTTTTTGTTTTGTTTTCATAAATTGCATTCAGAAGTGCATTGGAGCAACTTTCAGTGCCGAAAACTGTCTTCTGAATGCTTTTAAGGAGAAAGGATTTGTGTGTGGCAGTGAAATATGTTTTCAAAATAAGCTGCTAGATACCTGTCTAGATACACAGTCTAAATAAACTGTGTGCCCAATGTAGAGAGTTCATTTTGTGTTGTCCACCCGTGCAAACCTGTGTTCACAAAGTTCAAAGAAATCATCTGCCTAGTCATATATATATCACTTATGCTTTGTGTTTTCAAAGATGTATTTATTTTACTGTGTTTATTGCTTTTATTGTGCTTTCTGATATTTTTGATATTTTTTGTGATTTCTTGTTCGGGCACGGCCCTATGTAAGCTGCTTCGAGTCCCCTTTGGGGAGATGGATGCGGGTTATAAATAAAGTTTTATTATTATTATATGCTGCATTTTAATTGTGTTTGTAAATTTGAGCTTACAATCAAATAACATTTTTTAAAAAATGTATCAAACAGGCATGCGTTGTCCATCAGTATAAATAAGAGCATTAATGGTGAAAATCACAAAGATGGAACAAAATGTCAGTATGATGAGAGGATAATGTAATGTGCCCAGTAAAATAATTAATTTAGTAGAATAGACAAAATGGGGGTCAGTACTCTATAAAGTCACATTTTGCCTTGTGTACATTTCACTTAGCGAACCAACCCGCAATCCTGGGCTGCTGGGCTAAAGCTCTGTCCGCCTCGTGGGGGCCATTTCTCAGGCTCAACCAGAAAAGTAATTCTTAGAATAAGGGATAAAATTATCTAACCTAAAGGCCCCAAAGAAGTTAACCATGTGGTGACAAAGAACAACACATTTTCAAATTCAGAAGAACATACAATATTAAATATAGCAAATAAGCTCTGAAAAAAAATGCCTGGGCAGCATCAGGATGAGATGATTATTCTGTAGAACTGAGAAAGTCATAAGTAAAGATGGAAAAATCTTGTGCCTTGGTGTAAAATGCTAAGGCAAATAAAGTACAAGAGTCAGAGCAAATAGCCAAGCCCTAGCCTTTCAAATATATGACAAATAATAAGATATTATCCGCAGGAGCGGGCCATGTCACCCACAGGAGCGGGCCAGGCAAGCCTGACATTTAAATCCGCAAATTCATCTACCTTCCTAGAACAACTAGCTCAACTAGTAAGTGTCTGGGCAGCTATAACAGCATATTGGCATGACCTCTTGGTTTTAATCTGCTCTTGTGTTAGTCCCTTTGTTTGGTGTCAGGGCATCAGTGGTCTCCTTTTCCATCCATGCAATATGCTTTTCAAATAGAATGTTTGCTGGGGACACTGAACCTTCCTTAAAAGCAGGCATACAATGTAGGAAGTTTTGGAGTAAATAGGAAGTAAGAATTTCTTTGTCTATCTCAGCAGCTAAATATGTGAAAGAAGTCATGAAGCTCTCTTTGTCCCAAGACTAAAAGAACTCTCAATTCAGCTACCATCTGTCTGAAACCCTACATGAGATAAACACATTGAAAGAAATTCCCAAGGCTAGCATACAGAAAATATTTCAGATCGTGGGTTGCAGTATTACGGTGCCTCTTTGGTGAAGCCCAGTCCAGCATGTGTATGCGCCTTTAAGTTGCCTATGGATTTACTGTACAGCAATCCTGTGAATTCCATGCAATTTTCTTAGGCAAGGAATATTCAGAAGTGCTTTTGCCTGGTATTCATTACTAATCTCTCATCCAAAAACTAACCAGATTGACCCTGATTAACTTTCAAGATTAGATGTCCCTTTAGGCCCTCATTATTTAGAAATCACACAATTAATTGCCAAGACTTTTCTGTTCTGCCCCCTTTGCACTCTACTTTAATCATCTACTTTTTGTTGTTTAGATTCCCTTTTTGTCTATCTGAATTTATTTAACTGCTTTCATTCTTACTTCTAAGAACATAAGAACATAAGAAGAGCCATGCTGAATCGGACCTCAGCCCATCTAGTCCAGCATTCTGTTCCCACAACCAGTACCCAGGGATATCCTGCCTACCTCAACCAACTCCGAGGTGGCACTTGAATGTCCTTTTCAGTAACTACCGATACACTTGGTATCCATGAATCTGTCTAATCCTGCCTTGAAGTTGTTCAGGCTGACACCTGTCACAACCTCTTCTGGAAGTAAATTCCATAACCCAATGAGCCTCTGGGTGAAGAAATATTTCCCTTTATTAGTCCTAATTTTCCTACCTTGGAGCTTCAGCATTTGACTGCTGTTTATACTTAATAGTTACGTTGTTGGTGTTGTTTTTCTTTTGTTTAACTTACATTAGCTTGTATTGGTTTGTCTATGAATTGGGCAACATAGATCTCTCTCAAGAAGTTGAAGCAAAATCTAGAAATCGTTTCCTAATCCTTATTCGAAAAACAGACTTCCGCATTCTACTGCAATTTTCACTGTCCTTTGTTTTGTTTACACATGCCTGCAGTTTCTGAATTCAAGTGTTTTCTGGAACACTTGTGTATAATAACAAAAGTTGTGGAGTATTTGAGACATTTGTATATGTAATTAATGTTTTACAGCACTCTCAACAATAACAACATCACACGATTGTCAGTGGCAAGTTTCAACCACATGCCCAAGCTCAGAACCTTGTAAGTAATTATACTGTTTTACTTAAAAGATGGGAACATTTCATATGGGAAGAGACTTCTGGAAATGGAGGATGAGAGTATAACAAAACAATGCTTGATGGAGCAATATAAGCAAGGAGGTTGGGCTCAACACTGGTTAGCCCTGCTCCATCAGTATTTTGAGGGGTCAACAACAACCCTAATGCAGCTGAACAAGAGGGCGGTTAGAGACAAAATGTTTGAGGTGGATGTAATTGAAAACTTGCAGACTAGTAAACAGCAGGGTTTCTCCACTTGGTATCCTCTACTAAAGAGTGACCAATATTGTCAACAATATCTTCAAGATTTAACATCTGTAGCCCTTAGAAAAGCATTTTCAGCCCTGCGCTTTCAAACAATGCCATCAGGCTGGTTAGAGGGAAGATATAGAGGGATCCCTCATGCCCAACGTCTCTGTATCTGTGGGTCTGGGGAAAGAGAGGATTTAACACACTATCTGTTACATTGCCCATTGTATAATGACCCTCGAAACAATCTCCTGGGAACACTTTTGGAAGAAAGGGCAGCATGGCAACAGTCAGCTGTTATCTGTGACTTGTTAGCAGATTATTCCAAAAAGATTACATTAAAGGTTGCCACATTTGCAGTTGCAGCTCAAAAAATTCGAGCCAAACTCCATTGCAGAAGCGAAAAAGGAAATGGAGATATATTGGGATGATGCGAATCAGACATTGTACCTGTTGTCATGTCACTACTGCTGTATTTTTTTTTAAAAAAGCCAGTATATGGAACATGTTTTAATGTTTATATTAGAAAATGCTTGTTGTACTTTTAGAAGTTGTATATTTTATGTCATGGCCAGGGCCGTAGCCATGATTTTGATTGGGGGGCTGAGTTTGGTTCGGGGGGCTGAGACTGGGTGGAAGAGGGTCTATCCTAGCAAACCTTTTGTATTGTTATCCCAATAACCCCATTAATGTGGGATATAATGAGCATGGTGATCAGATCATGTTATGAATAAACATAACAGTTTAAATAATGTACCAGTAAGGCCTTTTCATGGACCCCCCTGAGAATTTCAGGGGGGGGCTGAAGCCCCCTTAGCCTCCCCCCTGGCTACATGCCTGGTCATGGCCTATGGCTAGTACAATAAACAATTCATTCAATATTATATAAAAGATGGAAGAAGTATAGTTGAATAAAAGACTCCAATTTAATTTTTACAGCTACTATTATTAATATTTGAGGGCCTATATTTTAGCTGTTTGATCATTCCAAGGATTTCAGTCTTCTTCCTCATGCTGTGATTCAGTAATGTCAAGGACCTCTCTATTGAGAACAATGCTCAATCCTCTTTTGCTCTGGTGAAGGTGTCCCTTAATAGGGAGGGAGGAGGATTCTGGAAATGCAGTTGCAGCATGATATGTCTTGTGAGAGTGAATGGCAGATCAAAATTCATAAAATAACAGAACTACCACCCGTGTGACTGTGTCGCAAAACACATTTTAATTTGGCTAACCCAAATATCACATGCTCAGTCCAGACAAGACAAGCAGACCGATGGGATATTCTAAGAATATAAGCATCTTAGCTGCTTCATTCTGATTCAAAGTATATAATATTATTTTAAACATTAGTGATGGTTTGAAGTGAAACAGTTCAAAATTTGAAAGTGTCAACGTATATTTAAAATAATGCAGAGATATTTTTAAAAAAACTGAATCAACCATGTTTCATTTAAGATCATAGCTAAATCTGTGATTGGCTGTCAGATATGATAAATGGGAAGTCTTTAAGCTTTTACTGCTGTAATGCTGGCAGACCTAATTAAATTAAAATGCTTCTTTCTAATATAGAAAAGAGACGTCCCTGCTCTTCCAACAGTGCTATAATTACAGTTGTGTCAGCATTTACCTCAAGATCTCAATTTTTAGGGCTTGAATCTCGCATGCAAAATATGCTTAAGGGTATTAAAAACAGTAATTGAATAACTTCTTCTCTGTGTCGAATGAAACAGCATGTTTGATATTATATTATATGTTCTTTTTTGAAGGTTTTTATACACTTTCATCAAAGGTCTAGAAGGGGAATGGCACATAAAGCAACCCATATTTATTGCTTCCCTGCTGTTGCTTAAAAACATTCAGGACACAACAGTACTCTCCTCTTCCACCTGGTTAGCTGAATTGATATCTGCCAGCATGTTTGCTTTTGTCCATACATTTCTGTGGTTTTCCCACTCGTGAAGAAAAAACAAAAAATTCTGCAAAGTATGTGTCTAGTATTTGTGCTTCAAAAACAATTTAATGAATTTATTTTGTAGACAAATACAGCCCTACCCCCTGCCAATTCCCTCCCCCAATTCCAATTAGCCTCGAGGGGGAGGGGTTGTGTTGCTTTGTGTTGCTTCCCCGTCCACCAATAAAAACAACAGCAATGTTTACAGAAGTCAACCAAATTATTTATATATGTGTATGTGAGTCTAAGAGTGCTCTTTTGTCCTCCTTTAAAAAAAAGCAATCTTGCAGACATAGGAAGTATCTATCTGGAATAATTTTTTGCCCAAGACTCCTCCATGCAATTTTTATTTTGAATGAATTGTTTATTATACTAGCCATAGGCCAATGACATAATTTTTATTTTAAAAAACTAATATATTTCTGCACTTGATAATCTCTCAAAATTAAGTGTATGATTCTTCACTAATTTTCCTCTAAAAAATACCAATTAATGTTTTCAGCAGTTCTTTTCTTACAACAAGGCAGTCTTTTTAAATGATATTCCTAATTTGGGGCTTATTCTGTACAAAAATTGCACGTGGTTGTTTGTCTCGGAAAATAGCATTTTCTTCATAAAAATAATATTCCAATGTAGAAATAGTAATACCTGCATAGGTTGAAGTAAATAATTTTCTGCACAGAAAAAATTTGTTTGCACAAGGCTAAATATACCTGCTAGGGGTGGATATCTCCAATTAAAATACTTTGAAATCCATAAATAATTCGTATTTGAAATTATTTTGATTCTATATCGACCCTCGGCGTCCAACCCGGAAGTGAAGTTTCAAAACTGAACCCGGGATCACCATTTTTGTAAAGGGCACGTTATTAGGTCATTTTTCCCCTCCTCAGTTCTAAACTCTCGAGAGGAGACTGGAGGGCAGCAGCACCCGCCTTTCTCCTCGCCAGCTGAGAGCTGAGGCGGGCGCTTTATTCCCAAGCAGGGAAGGAAGTGGGGAGGCGAGTCCCCCACCTACTTCTCTACTTTGGAATAAAGCGGGACAACCCTTGTCCCGCTTTATTCCCAAGCAGGGAAGGAAGTGTGGAGGCGAGTCCCCACCTCCTTCTCTACTTGGGAATAAAGTGGGACAAGGGTTGTCCTGTTTTCTTCCCAAGCAGAGAAGGAGGTGTGGACTCACCTCCACACTTTCCCCGCACCTCAGAGCCATCCCGTGTTAAATATAACGCGGGATAGCACTGAGGGGGTGGGGGAAGGAAGATGTGTGTGTGTGCCTTACATCCACACACACTTCCTTTCCCTGCACCTCAGAGCCATCCCGCGTTAAATTTCATCCCAATGTTTCTGAGCTGGGGGGGGGGAGGGAGGGAAGAGTGGCGGGCTTGCCCTCCATTCTTCCCTCCCAGCTTGCATAAAGAATAATATCAAAAATTTGTTATTAATTACATTTCAATTATGAAATTTACTTAAAATTTTGTGGAATAATTTCTCTAACGACCCAGCAACGGAAATCCCCCCCCCCACGAGTTTAGAATCAATTTTTTTATGGATCAACCACCCCTAATACCTGCATTGAACTATTATTTTGATGTTTATTGTGCTAAAATTGCTATTTTTCATGAAGCAACCAAATTTTGTGCAGAACAGGCCCCAAATAGTGAAGGTTCTGGTCAGTTTAGGATACTTTTCATTAGGGTTTCCTAAGACGTGAAAAATATGGGGTTTGGACATAGTTAAATATTTTACAAGTTCTTTTCATCCCTACTTGAAAGATGTACAAAAAGTGGGTGAGAGACTACAAAATTCTTACTATTATATTTTTCCTTTCTGGCAGAAAACAAACAAGATCAAATATTATGTTCATCCTGCAGTAGGCACTGTGGAAGAAAGCACTTTGGTGGTGGATGGCCAGTTAAAACTGTAGCCATGAACCATTTTAATCACAAGGCAGAGAAGCACCAAGCTGAGCCCATTATACACTAACTTGGGAGTGTGGCCAATGAGGCTCCCAGAGTTTTCTCGTCACTCCAGTCCCCCCAAAACAAGCATATTTTTTACCAGTATATTGCTACTCAGACTTGACAACATGCTGTATGTGTGTGTGCGCGTGCGTGCGTGTGTGTGCGTGCGTGCGTGCGTGTGAGAGAGAGAGGGAGAGAGAGAGAGAGGATGTGTGGAACACAGCCACAGCTTTAACTAGCTGATCTCAGCCAATTTTTATAGCATGTCATGACTTCTCCTTTATAGGCAGTGTGTCATGCCTATGCACCATAAGCATATTGCATATTGTCTGACCTCACACTTTCCAATAAATTAAGTAATTCAGCTCTTTGCATGCTCTTTAAAAGTAATCGATTGCCAATATATCTTTTATATGTTTATTATAAAGTAGATTTACTTAGCAATTAATGAGGAGGATTTACTTCCAACAAGGTGTGTCGCATTGCAGGTGTATACTGTATTAATGTTCCATTTGGAGTGTGCTTTGTGTTCAATGGAAAACATTAACATATATATTTTTGTTTGTTTAGCCGACTTCATTCAAACAACCTTTACTGTGATTGTCATCTGGCTTGGTTATCTGATTGGCTACGCCAGCGACCGCGGGTTGGCTTATATACCCAATGTATGGGTCCGTCACACTTACGAGGTCACAACATAGCTGAAGTTCAGAAACGGGAATTTGCCTGCAGTGGTAAGAGCATTAATATCCCAATGTAATGCATGATAAAAGAGACTGAAATGAAGCATGCAATGAAAAGAGCATAAGCTTCCCTAATACTGTGCAAGACATAATGTTCCCAGTGAAGATGCATAGGGCTCAGTAAGATCATGCTTTCTCTCCCTCCTGTGTTACTGCAGGTAAAGGCAGAGCAATTGAAAGTCGGTAAACTTGTATGGTATTTCCATATCCTTATTGATTTTTTACTGGAGCAAGATGACAGTAGCCAATTTTGGATACCAGGACCCTTGGTATACCAGACCACTTGCAAAAATACAGTGGGAGGGGGGAAAACAAAACTAGAAGTAATTAGAAATATCTTTCTGGTTTGGTATTATCACTGGAAAGCTGGAAAGCAAAACAAAACGAAGGGGAGTTTTGTACCACTAAATCGCAGTGGTCACTTCTAAGGTATCAGTGCTTTTCACCAGTTTATTGAGGAGGGAAGAGGCTTTTGAGGAATCTGGAAGAAGCCTGCAGGACATAAAATAGGCCTTGGGATGTGACATTCACATCCTTGTATTAGAGCAAGAGGTTCCGGGTCTTTCATTTCCTCTGAAGGACAGAGAAATCTGATTAGTGGGTGCTTTGAAGAGGAAATAAATAAGGTATGCCCTGCAAGTGGGATGGAGTGAAAATGGGCCTCTTTTAAACCCACACACAGAAGCTCCACTCATGCTGATTGAGCATAGAATTTCTAATGTCTAATATATTGTGTAATATATTTAGAAAAAGAGGCTTATGAAAAATGGAAGCATGACTCCAGCATATTAAATTTCAGATTTTTTTTCAGTAAAATAAATACTACATTTTGGAATTATACACATTTTATTGTCTTGCTCCAGCATTTTCTGCAGTTTCATAATCTTCTCTTACAAAGGACACCCTTGGGATTGAAAATGGAATGCATTTGTACGTTTTGTTATATACGTTTTTCTATATAGATTTTTCATTTGTTTTTTTTTCATGAATATAGTAATAAAATAATCAGTGATGTATTACTAACACTTATTATCTCTCATTTTCTCTGTTCTAATTGCCTAGATGAGGATGAAGGCAAGTCAAAATAACTAATTTATACGATCAGTTAAATTATCAATAAACATGCATACATTATATTTTCTCAAAGCTTGTCCACAAACTATAACACTCACCCATCTTTTCTTTAGTTCTACTGTTAAAAATGTAGAATGATGCACAAGAATAATTAATAAGTTATAAGCTATGTATGTGATGAGTTATATACGCTATGTTGTATACCCCATTTTAATGGTTTTTAGGTTATATGTGTTGTTTTATATATGGGATTTTATCTGTATTTTATCTGTATTTACTTGTATTGTAGTGTTGTGAGTCGCCCCGAGCCACACGGGAGTGGAGACAGACAAGTTGAAACAAATAAAAATAAATAAATAAAATAAATAATATTATGCTGCACATCTAAAATCAGTATTTATGGTCAGCTCAAGGAGACTAACTGAATAAAAGGGAGATTCAGCGAGTCTGCTTAGTTGGCATTAACATTTGAATTTAGGTTAATATATATATATATCAGTGTTTCCCAACCTTTTTTGAGCCGCGGCACATTTTTTACATTTACAAAACCCTGGGGCACACCACCAACCAAAATGATACAAAATGGCACTCTAACACAGTAATACATATAGTAAATATGTTTTAAATGTATTTATACACTCAGTGTGAAACCTGGACCTGTTTTGATGAACACAACATAGATATCCTGGCAGGAATGGCAGAAAGACACAAACTTCCCACACAGAACTCCCATAACCAAGAGAAAATGCTATAAATAAGAGTTTGGTGGGCATTGACCTTGAGTTTTGGAGTTGTAGTTCACCTATATCCAGAGAGCACTGTGGACTCAAACAATGTTGGATCAGGACCAAACTTGGCATGAATACTCAATATGCCCAAATGTGAACACAGATGGAGTTTGGGAAAAATAGACCTTGACATTTGGGAGTTACAGTTTCTGGGATTTATAATTAACACAAAATCAAAGAGCATCCTGAACTCTTTCAACAATGGAATTGAACCAAACCTGGCACATTGAACTCTCATTACCAACAGAAAGTACTGAAAGGGTTTGCTTGGGAATTGACCTTGAGTTTGGAAGTTGTAGTTCATCTACACCCGAGTGGAGAAGAAAAAGTGTTCGGCAGGAGGGGGAAGAAAGGGTATTGGAGGTTCCAATTTCCCACGGCACACCTGATGATCGCTCACGGTACACCAGTGTGCCATGGCACACTGGTTGGGAAACACTGATATATATAATATGTTAATTTATTTTGTGGTTACTGTTATGCATTCATGGTATCCTATATATAGGTTCTTCGCCCATAAAGAACAAAATGCAGAGCTCTCTTGAGATATGTGAGAAGAGCTTTCATGGGAAGTCTGCCTCAAGTTCTGAATATACATTCATTTATTTCTTCACCATCTTGGAGTTACATTTTTAAATGCTTGTACTCCTTACTTAGTGATAAGTAAAATCCATTTTGGTAGATTAAAGACTATAAATGATCAATTATATATTATTTGTTTCCTTGGAAGTCGAGATAAAGACTGAAGGTTTCATTGAATCTATACTGTGCTGCACAAGCATTTGATAGAGTGTGATGGAATCATAGTAATCTTAAACCCAATTTCAGCTATACAATACATGAAAGTAGTCAAAGTATCTTTTTTCAGTTTGGTAGTGGTTATTGTTACTATAGTTATTATTAGACATTTTGAGATTTGTATTTATGATTTGAAGACACTTGGAGATAACATTGCTTTTAGCAGTCCATATAGTGTTATAAAAAGTTAAGATTTTCATTAATTACATTCTTGCAATTTTGGAAGTAGCAATCTGTTACTATTTCCAGGTCATCAGTCTTTTATGGCTCCCTCCTGCAGCGTTTTGCATTGCCCCGCTGCATGTACCTGTAGTAACAACATTGTGGACTGCCGGGGGAAAGGCCTTGCTGAAATCCCAACCAATCTTCCAGAAACCATAACAGAAATGTATGTAACAAGATGCTTTCCTCACATTTAATTATTCTATTTATATTTCAACTGTATTAGTATTTGTTATTGCAGATAAATGCCATGTTAAGATGTATAACTGTTGAGTAGTCGAATTTACTAAAAAGAAATCAACTTGCATTTTTATCTTGTGTTTGTCTTTGTTGGGTAAGCATATTTTTCTGCGCAATTTTATCTATTGAATGGATTGACATGGCTTGCTAGGTTTAACTTTAAGTCTAAACCTGATAACCGAGTCAAATGACTAGTCCCTCTAATTCAACACTCTCTACTCTAAGTATCACTGCCCACCTAAGATATGAGGAAGAGAGCATTTCCAATTCTATTGGAAATCCTTTTGAACTATTCTTTTTTGGGCATGTGTTTCCAATGGCATATAGGAACATACTTTTGACTAGGGTTTGAGATCAAGCAATTTATTTATTTACGTCATTTATATTCTGCCCGTCTCACTCCGCAGGGGACTCATGGCAGATCACAATGCACATATACAATGCACATTCAATGCCATTGACATACAACATATATAGACAGACATAGAGGCAATTTAACATTCCAGAAATCAGTTAAATTTAGCCTCCCCACAAAGTGGTACCTAAATTTCCTACTTGACAGATGCATCTGTCTTTCGGTTTGCAAAGGTCAGCAACGAGCTACACAAATTGGTCGAGAGCTCACCCCAACCTGGTCAAGCAGTCTTAACAAAAAACTCATGACCTTCTGGTCAAAAAGTATTGTATTGAATATCTTATGCAGCTGCATAACAAACAGTATATATCCAGCACGCAGGCGTTAATTCTTAATATAACTCAATGTGCAGGGGTTATTCACATATAGCATTGCTGTGTTTTATCTCACATCCTCTGGTCTAAAATATGTTCCTAATGTGCACATTACGGGTCAATGTGACCTGCATTTTTACTTTTGTCAAAATTATGCAAACACAAGATAGAGATAATTCTATATGTTCCTACTGCACATATGTCATGGAAATCAAGTTTGCAAATCAGAATATAGCTAAATAGATAAAAAATATAGTATTACACAATACAGTTCTGTTTTTTAAAATATAAAGAATGGTAAAACTAATATAACTAATCCTGACAATCCTGAGCTAATTACTTTTACTTTAGACATACAAATACAGAAAGGCAAACAATTGGGTCATTTAAATTATTTAATGAATCTAAATAATATTTCACATGGTAAATAATAATAATGAACAAAAAGAATAGGGAATATAAGAGTTATCTACCAGGCCTTGTTGGATACGTTGATCCATCGGGGGCTGGACTTTAGGTCTGCATAATCATTTAGAGGGGGACATGGCAAATAGACTCAGTGGATTGGAAAGCAGATAGGGACATGAAATGCTTTCCTCACCAGTCTTTATTTTTTCTCGTTTTAAAAACATTTTTGGTTAGGTAATGATTGCTCAGTCATGTACTTATATGTACAGTTTTTTTAGTATCAGGAAGCAGAAATAAAAGCTCCAGTTTATTTTTGGTACCATGGTGATGAAATAGTTTAAAAGATCAGAAAAGTATTTGCAGTGTCTTGTGTACCCCTGATAAAATACTTTAAAGAATGCAAGGGTATATCAAATATCTTGGGCATCACAGATTTCTTACAGCTGTACATCTGGACATCATCGTTATGCATCCAGGAAAGCGGAACTTTTGAGCTTGTCAGAGTGGGGACATTAGAGCTACGTCCTTTTATCCAGCTATACAAACGTTGCTGGACAATGCCCATGTGCAGGGCCGTAGCCAGGATTTTGATTCGGGGGATTGGGGGTGGGGTGTTTTGAGTTTGATTCAAGGGGGGCTGAGTCTGAGAGAGAGTGAGGGTCTACCCTAGCAAATCTTTTGTATCATTATCCTAATACCTCCAGGCATATGGGATATATTGAGCATAGTGATCAGATCATGATATGAATATACATAACAGTTTAATGTACCAGTAAGACCTTCTCGCAGACCACTCTGAGAATTTCAGGGGGGGGGGGGTTAGGCCTTCTAAATACAGATGATTCATTATTGGAAAATACTAAACTGACAGTATTTGTCAGATTCTTCTGAAAAAATTGCAGCTGGGATATTTATGTCATCCACAACTAATCCCTTGGGGTATTGTACTGTTTGATAGAACATCTTTGTGTGGTTATAAAAAAAACTAGTCGACCCGTAGCAATGTTTACAAGTTCCTTAAACTGTCAGCCAAACGTGTTTAACCAGCAGGCAGCAAGAATCTGGAACATTAGTTTGGAACAGTACTTCAAAAACCGTACTTTGTATGTTAGAGACACCGCATATAAGTAAGGCTTTGATGATGCTATTTTGCACATAAGAATTTGAAGTAATATCTTGTGGATATTAATGCTTTGGAGTATATTTGTAAAGCTTAAAAGAGCCTCCGTAGAATAGCCTGAAAGTTTCACAGCACAAATGAAGAACATTATACCTCCCATTTTCTCAGTAGATACATGGATATTAAAATAATCGCTATCTGTGTTTATATTGCAGTGCTTTAGATTCAGGCCCTGCAGTGATCTGTTAAGTCTGTTTTTCTCAGTTATTCTAAAAGTCAATGAAAAATATGCTGAAATGTACTATCGTTTTATTACCATGTATAACCATACTTGTACTTCAATTACATTCATCCCATTGCTCATGTTTATTTTTCTTGTTTTGTGGACATTTTATGTCCTTTTGAAAATAATAAAAACCAAAGCAATGAGCCAGAGAATCCAGGTAATCTGCTACTCTAGCATCCATTCTGCCATGGCTACCTCACTAAAATATATTTCTGATCCTCCGCACTGCCAGCAGCAAAGTAGATACTGAAATAATACCAATAAAAGCAAGATATTTTAGCTGGACAATACCGACAAGCAAACTGACATTCATGTCAACTTCAAACATTAACCAGAAATTCTAATATTGCTCCCCGACAATGCCTCTGTTATGCATCAGTTGATTTACAATAATGGCATAACCATCCCACCCAGTATACACTACATCCAGGGATAAACCAATTCACCACAAGATAGGCCACATTTTCATGACGCCTGCACAAACCCTTGTATTTTCCTTTCAGCTTCTCTCTTTATCTACTTTGATTTCTTCATTCACTTCCAGGTGTGATCAAACTGTTGCTGTTGCAGAGCTTGCCTGCAATTCACAATTGGAAGACACATTCAATAGTCTGCCATAATATAATAATTTGTGGGTTACAGAAAATAATCCCCCCTCCCCAAAAAAAAGGCTTGCCTTCTTAAATGCATTTTTTAAAAAAATCCTCAAGTACTGTATATTTTGTATTTGCTACAAGACTCTCCTTAGGATGGGTTTTTTTTTAAAAAAGATAATTTTAATAAGTAAAATGCAAATTTCCTTTCATTTGTCATTTGCAATTAACATTTTAATGGAGTGATATGAAAAATGTATTCTCTGGAAAAACTAGTAGATCAAAAGGAGATTTGAAAACAAAAGATGATTTTTTTTATTCTGGGTGAATAATAATTAATCATAAACTGTTTATTTATCACTTAATGTGTTGTCTAATAAGTTGAAAACACTTCAAGCAGTGAGTCTGATGTGGAAGATCAGCATGTATTTTGTATTTGAGATTTGTATTTTGTAGTTTTTGTATTTGAGATTTGTATTTTGTAGTTTTTAACTGTTAATTTTATATGTTTTAATATGGCTATTTTTATCTTGTTTATATATTGTATATGGGCACTTGTTGCCTCTTGTTCACCGCCTCGAGTCGCCTTCAGGCTGAGAGAGGCGGTATAGAAGCATGGCAAATAAATAAATGTTTCCCAGTGTGCCTGGGACCACCCCATATTTTTTCTGGGGATGAATACCCAATGGATTGGAGACCAGGTCAGGTCCAGAGACCACCAATTTGAGTAGCATAATATTTTTTTCTGCAACAAATAATTTTCATGAACAGCTTGTAATGAAGAACCTATAGATTTATCAACTTGCAGATTTGTCACTGAAAGAAGAATTGGTAGTGGACTGATTACTCCCCCCCCCCCCACTCATTTCTATTTTCTTCTTCACAAAGCTCTTTCAAAAACAGCACCCTTTAGGTAGCTTCTGCATAGTCTACTTACTAGTTCTTTATCAGACTTTTTTTTTTGCACATAACAGCCCCTCTCTCAAAATCTAGCTTGATTTGAAAATCAAAATGTATGTATCTCATGACTGGTTGGTTTGAAGATAGAAACTCATACTAACATGAAATATACATTATGCCTACTAAAAACTTAACACCCACTTTAAAGCTAATCCCGTTTTCTTATTTTCTGTCCAAAATTACAATTTGGAAGGTAATTTCTTAATAATTTTCTTTTCAACAGAAGCCATTAATAATGTTAGTGATTTTCTTCCAGAAATGAGAAAGTTTTGAAAACTGTAGTTTTTGAAGACTTTTTGGAATTCGGGGTTTGTTCTGTGCTCTTTTGCACAGAAAACAGATTTTTCTGTGCAGAAAATAGAACAAAATTTGGAAATTTTGTGCAGAATTTCTGTAATTTTTAATAATTTTCTCAGAGTTTTTCAACAGAAGCCATTAATAATGTTAGTGATTTTTGTATAACACTTCACTTGTTTTATATAGCAGCATCTCATAAATAAAGTTTAATAATAGTAATAATAATTTTCTTCATTCTCATGCAGAACTATAATTTCTTTGTTTTTAATTTAAAATATTTGTATTCTGTGTCTACACTGCTTGAGGCAGTTTATATAAAATTAAAAATAAACATCATACCAATATAAAACTCTGAAAAAAATTAAACAGATAATGAAATACACACAGCAATTGATACACTATATGATAACATTTTTGAAAACCAAGGGAGGGAGGAAGAAGGGTGGGCAGGATGGGCAAATAGGCATTTAAGCAAACAGATGGCAGATAGATAAGAAATCTCAGTCACAAATATGGAGGTAATGTCTACATTTCAGAGTTGTTCTGTGCCCAGTTCAGTTAGCATTGTAGTAGTGCTTTATAATTAACAGGGGGTATTAATGCAGCAACATATATGACCTTGTTTTTGAGTTGTGTTGGGTTCCATGTTCATAATGATGGTGTAATAATAACAATAGCAAATGCCCTCAATATTTCCCAGATGTACAAATAACTCACTCCCTGGGTGTTTTGAAGTAGGTGTTAAATACCTGGCTATTTTAAAGTTTTGGCCTAAGTCCAGAAAGCCAGAACTTGGCTCATTATTATTTGTTTTACCTCTTAGATAGCTTTTGCAGAATAAGTTTCTATTAGACATAGACAATCCATGGTTCTAAAGTACGTACAAAACTAAAATTATGGTGGTGAAAACTAGGTGCTTTGCTTCTTCAGTGTTGCTAAAGTTCTGATGGTGAAAATTTCGTTATAAATGGCAGCTCCTAATTAGTTATGTCAATTAAAAAAAACACCAATAATGAAATAATAATGAAATTTTGAAAGTTTTGTTAGAGTTCTGTAATTTTCACCACCAGAACTTTAGCAATTCTGTAAAAGCAAAACACCAGTGCCCCCTAGTTTTCACCGCCAAAACTTTAGTTTGGTAAGTACTTTAACACCATTTAGAACCATGGATTGTCCATGCCTAGTTTCTATGTACTAGAGGTCTGCAAAATTCTGGACGTCATTTTGGATTTCTGGCAATGTTGGTTATTCAGAGATACAAAGCACCAAAATATAATGTGGGGAGGGCCCCTCCAAAGCATTTATGAATTGAAACACAAGCCTCTGAATCTTTCAGAAAAGTTCAGTGCAATTGTTGATTTGGAGGGTTTTTTTCAATCTGATGCATTACTCTGCTGCCCCAGGGGTGGGAATAGCTGGAGTGATTGACAAGGGCATCTGGGGATGACTTAAGGGATGGCTTGTGCCCCCTCCCCCTGTGTTCTGGAGCCCATGTGTGGAATTGATTGCTGATACATTTGAATCAGAAGTACTAACAGGAAGCTATGTTGTATTTCTCAATCCAAATTCGGTGAGCAGTTCATTTTAATGATCTCACAATATGGAACATTTAACTGTCTTAATAAAGCTCTCTGAAAAAATAACTGTTCAGAAAACAAGGGAGGTGAAACCTATATTTTGTTACCAATTTTGTCTAAAAATTTGTAGATAGTACTTGTCAAGAATTTCCAGACTTACTGCCTGCTGTTACTTCCATTTTATGTAAAACCGAATCCCTATGAGGGGCAACTATAAAATATATAGGGATTTTTTTTTGTTTTCACCTAGAGATTATATAAAATAGCTAAGATATTCAACTTATGTAACATCATATTAGTGTTTATTTTAAACTCTCACCACACTGCATATCAAGAAGATATGTCTCCCCACCCCCAGGGTTTTAAAATGAAAACAATAGCTAGTTCGTGATTCCCATGCCATAGTTTTTCACTATGGCATAGGGAAAAATCTTGTCTATTAAAATGCTTTCTTTCTCATTGGCAATGGCATGCATTATAAATATTATGGTATGTTATAGAAAATTCAATGTTTTCTTTTTCTTCATTAGACGACTGGAGCAAAATTCAATCAAGTCCATCCCCCCTGGAGCTTTCTCACCATATAAAAAGCTTAGAAGAATGTGAGTGGGAAACATTTAAGAATGTATATATTTATATGAAACATTTTGATTAAAAAATTCTCACATCATAGTTTAAACGAAATACCTATATTCAATGTAGAAGTACTTTGGAATTCCTGGCAGCTGACAGATCAACTTTCAACATAATGGCTCTGTTTGATTGTTGGGCCTATGCACTCTTTTGCCATTTTCAATAATGTGCTCTTATGCCAATTTATTAATATACATTGATAGTATTATATACCTTGGGCATTTCATAAAAATAATCTTTTAAAACTCAGTTTTGGGCTATAGTATTGAGATACAATGGTATTGACAATGTTTTCTTGATTTCCCATTAAAATGTAATGCAGAATTGGACAACTGTCATGATGTGAGGGGCCATGGTGCTATCCTGCAATATCTCAAAGCCTTCATCTCCCCTCCAATTTTTTTAATTAAATCCTAACTTTGTTGGGGAAGTTTGCTATTTGGGGAAGGAAACCTTTCACACAGGACTGTTCTTTATTGAACTAGGAAATAAAGTGGAATTTGGCCTATACCTTATATCCTGGCTTTAGAAAAGCTCCTACTGGGTTTCAAGGAGTATGTGGAAGACATAATGAAACTGCACCCTACATCCCCATATAATTTAAGGGAACAAGGGCCATTACGGACAACAAAAACAAGCTTGGGAGGCCTCATGCAGCTCTCATGCTGCCAATTCTCTGCCTCTCCATTTAAGCTTCAAGTTATGCTGCAATTTTAAGCCATTGTTTCTGTATAATGCCGTGAACTGAACCATGTGTTCTAAAAATAGGAAAATCTGATTAATTAACTATTATGATTAACCCAGTTAACTGTGGCTTGTGAGATTAAAGTAAATAGCTATCTATGTTTTCTTTTTACTGAAGGAACAGACTGACTACAATAAACATGCACTTGAATTAATGTAAAATAATTTCACTTCTATTTTTAGTGATTTAAGCAATAATCAGATATCGGAAGCAGCCCCAGATTCTTTCCAAGGCCTGCGCTCACTAAATTCACTGTAAGTAACACCCCCGTTTCTCCAAAGAAATGCAAAATTGTCTGTCTCTAAAACATCCAAGGTGACGTCATTGGATTAAAGTCCTTTGGTTTTACATGTGGATGTACTGCCTCTAGAGACATATTGGACACAATCCTATAGAGTTCCAGCAAAGCAGAAAGTTCCTCTTCCATAGTTCTGTTGCTGAAAAATTTGATGTCTCTGGTATGAACCTCCTACTTAATTTTAAGTCATTGGCCAGGATGCATATTCTAAACAACCAATTCTATAGTTACTTGGCATTAAGGATAGCTGGAAATGTTACAATTCATGCTTAGTTGTTGGTTTACATTGGGATTTGGATGGGTCGTTATTGTATTTGTGTTTATGGCTGTTTTTTTTAAGGCATTGAATGTTTGCCTTTGTGTTTGTGATTGCTGGATTATTATTATTATTATTAATCACTCACTGGGAGATTCACACTGCATATTTATCATTTCTCTGACAATGGAAATATATACATAGAGATGACCACTGCTGTTGTTTGGTGCCACTCCTATTTTACAGACACATTTTGGAAAGTTGTTTGAACTTTGGAACTAAAGACAGATTGCTTTAAATTAGTTTACTTTTGCCAGTTCCTGGCCAGTTATTCAACCCTACAATGGCAAATGCTACAAACCCTTCCGTTTAAACACTACACTGGGTTAAGCTGTAATGTAACTAACTACAAAGGACTAGGACTAAGCAAGATATAAACTAATACTATAGTGAAAAACCGTACCTAAAAAGCATATCAAAAATATAACATTCATGAGTTTACACAAGCATAGCAGGCATTACGATCTGTACATATAACATACAAGCATTACATAGAATAATACACAATATAATGGATGATATATCCAGGTACTTAGTGTAATGGAGAACCGTGCGAGTCCAAAATAAGATAATCTGGTCCAAATGGTCCGTATCGTTTATCCGGCTAACAGCAGGATTGCGGAGGTCCGTCTCCCATGTAGTTCAAAATTATAGGTATTAATTGCAATGGACGTAGATCAACGGGGTGTGTTCAAATATGTAGACATGGGAAATACTAGGACTCCTGTAGAAGATCCTATGTCTTGGATTGCATTTGTAATCCAGTGTGAAACAAAGGGAGATCGAATCTCAAGGTCCGCAAAATAGTGTTTGCCTCGGATCGCTAAACTGGAGTTCTTTAATGGCCTCATAATTCAGTCAAAATTTGCCTCCCCACTTAATGTGGTACTTTTATCTCCTACTTGACAGATGCAACTGTCTTTCGGGCTGCAAAGGTCGACAGCAGGCTACACTTAAAGGTCGAGCACCCACCTCAATCCGGGCAGGCCTTGAACTCATGACCTACTGGTCAGAGAGATCTTATGCAGCTGACACTTAGCCAGCTGCGCCACAACCAGTTCTGCTTATCCAAACTGGTGCAATTCAAGCTGGCTGCTGTGCAAATGTAGTAGATACAATTGTTCCTTTTGGATGCCTTACGGTATTATTTGGAGCTCAACTGTTTCGCCAGGAGTTCCATGGCTTCCTCAGAGGCATTCCTTGGAGCAATGTACTGAATTCATATAAATAACTGTGTGCCTAATGCTCAAAATTTGTGAATAGCATGATGTGTTAATGCACATACATTTGTATGGCTCATACACATAGCTGGTCAATTGTAATAATGGATTTTCGTAACTAGGTGCCCCATTGGATATACGAGTGAATCCTTAGATTGTGAGAAAGGCATGATAACTATTTAAACCCCCCAAATAACATTATATTTGCATCCTAATCATTAACCAGGAAGTGACATACTAGGCAGCTGCATGTCTAATCTAGTCTACAGAGAGTCAGGGTCTATCCCACAGGGGCTCTGTCTACATAGCCTTTGTAGAAGCTCAGTGGGACAGAAAAAGTCTCCATTGTTATCTCTGATCATTGTTTGGAGGCATTTAAGGAGGTTCCATCACTTTTTTCTCAGTGGAATACAGAATGTCAATCAAAGCTGACACTGTTCAGTCAGTTCAGCTGACACTGGTAAGCTTGATCTAAGAACCCTGTATTCTTCTTTCTTCTCCTTTTCCCATGTAGGGTTGGTTTGTGAATAGGATGGTAGGTGGCCACGCTCCACTCCGTATAATCTGTCCCATGCCCATTCTTATTCTTATATTATTTATTAATATTTGTTTAGTTTTATTTTGGGAATTTCTATGCCGCCTTTCACCCATTGGATGCAAGGTGGCTCACAACAGCATTAAAATATACAAAGTAACATAAAAACCATAAAAGCATTAGCTAAAACAGACCATAAAAGTTGTGTAATGCTCCATTGTGTTTATTTATACTCCGCATTTTCAGCAGCCATACTCCTCCCCATTTGTCATAGCCACTTATGCCTTTGTTCTTAGATTTCAATAAGTTTAATAACGGCATATTTTAATTCATTTACAGTAGACTGGTTTTTCAGTGTTTTACCTTGTTATTCTACCGAGTACAGTTTCTGGAAAAGCTTACGTACTTCAGCCGCTAGTAATGTTGTTTAGGAGACACCAGTGAAACGATTGCAATACTTTAAGAGGACCTTACCAGAACAAAAGCAAAATGAAAAGAAATTGACATGAACATCACAGTAAAAGACTTCTGATTATTGAGACTTCACTGGTGAATTCATGTGTCTTGGAATATACAAGTTTGTGTTCCTGCTCAGAAGTCTTTGTTCTGCTTGTATCAAGGGCCTCTGGTTTTAGTAGAAGACTTCTAGATAAACTAATTGCTTTCCCCCCAAAACAATCACCTTTTGGGGGATATTGTTTTACAGGGTTCTCTATGGAAACAAAATCACAGAACTCCCCAAAGGTTTCTTTGAAGGGCTTTTCTCTCTGCAATTACTGTGAGTATTTGCTAAAGTATTATTTGTGTTCAATTAGAAAAAAAGCTTTTGGCTTACAGGTGATTGGTGGCAGGGAGTGTATCAACCTTTTGAAACTTCTTTGTAGCCGAGAGTATAAAACTTTTGAAGCTGAAGAGATTTGTATGACCCTTTCATATGCTGTATTGCTATACTTTTTGTCAGTATTTTATTATGTTGCTGGATTTTTGTTTCATTTTTAAATGAACATTTGTCTTTTAACAATGAACATTTCTTTGTTCTGTCAGCACAATTATGTGTGTATACTTTGAGAATTCAAATCCTTAAAACTTCTTGTTCTTAAGCTGTTTGGATAGACGGCTTTCAAATGTTTTCCCACCCATTTTGATGTATTTCAAGTGGATTCCTTATTTGGTGATAGTAGTAACCTAGCTTTACATATAATTCTGTTACTGCATATGGTTTGGTTTCCTTGCAACTATAGTTAAGTTTAGCCACAGTGTATCCAGATTTGAATGGCATTTCAAACTGAAGTTAATATCAAGCAGTAATGATAAATTCCAAGCCATCTTTCCAGAGGGGCAGGAGCTTCTGAGTTTGATGTTTGTTTTATTAAAATGACATGACGACTTATAGATATGCACAAAACTGGTCCATTGAAGAAACATTTTAACATACACACACACCAAATCGAATGCTTATTACCTCTTTTTGGACAGTTTCCGTGTTCTACATAGATATGTAGACCTCTACTTGACAATTTCAGTGTGATTTAAATTAATAATATCATTGGGATAAATAATATTTCAAGTCAGTATAGTGTAGTGCAGGGGTGCCCACACTTTTTCAGCATGCGAGCTACTTATATTAAAACCAAGTCAGAAAGATCTACCTACCTCCTCAAGGCTGGAGAGGGGAGGGAGCAGGGCGGAGCTTGGCCAGAGGGGGTGGAGCCAGGCCACATCAAGCCCCGCCCCCTCACCTCTGGCTTTGGTGCTCCCAGCAGCTTTTCCAGGCTTGAGGATGCCAATGCCAAGCCAGTGGTGACATAGCTAGCACAAGGCTGGCTTGGCACTGCCATCGTCAAGCCTGGAGAAGCTGCTGGTAGAGTGGAAGCCACAGGGGGCGGAGCCAGGCCGTGCCAAGCCCTGCCCCCTCCTTTCTGGCTTTGGAGCTCCCAGAGCTTCTCCAGGCTTGAAGATGGCAATGCCAAGCCAGTGGTGGCATAGCTAGCACAAGGCTGGCTTGGCCATGCCCTCCTCAAACCTGGAGCAGCTGCTAGGAGTGCCTCAAACCTGCAGCCTGGCTCCGCCCCCTCTGAGAAGCGCCCTATCCGGCTGGGATCGACCTCCTTCAGTCCCGGGATCGACTGGTCGATCGCGATCGACTTCCTGGGCAGCCCTGGTGTAGTGCTTTGGTTACAATACAAAACTTTATTACAGTCACTGACCAGCACAAAGTGGGGCACAAGCGCCCTGGGAAGGGAAGCACGGCTCCCCAGTGAAGCATTTATTTTAAAAGCAGATTAGAAAACAATTTAAAAATACAGGTTAATGTAACAGGTAGTGCTTTGGTTGTTGGACTACAACACGGGATAAAAGAATTTGAATCCCCATTCAGTCATGGAAATCACAATTTAAACCAAATCTGTGATGGTATAAACAACATAAATTGTGCAATAGATGTTAAGGGCCAATGTTGAACTTTATATATCCTGTTTTGAACAGTTGTTAGGAACAGAATTGATCCTAGTAAGAATTGGCATTTACTAGTTTCACATACCCATTTTTTTAAAAAACAGATCAAATGTATATTTTAATTATTGCTTTATATATTTGGATTCTTTGCTTGAGACAAGCACATTAAACTAGTGTATATATGGACTGCAAAGCTGTCAGTTTTATACCATGTCAACTGTAGATCCATCTTTTAGCTATAATTAGCATTTGTAGTTTCTTAAGATGCCCATATTTACTCGAGTCTATTGCGCCATTGAATCTAAAGCACACCTTGATTTTTAAAACTTTGAAACAAAAAAAGGTATTTGCTAGAAAATGCCATGCACAACAGCAAAAGGTAAGCTCTTTGTAATTTGGCCCAAAAAAAGGTGTGCGTTAGATTTGCTATCTTCTTAGAATTCCTTCTTCAAAAACTATTGTGTTAGAACACCAAAGCTTTCAGCAAAAAAAACCTTGGAGTGCATCTATGGTGCAGAATGAATGCACTTTAACTGCCTCAGTTCAATGCTATGGGGTCATGGGGGCTGTAGTTTTACAAGGCCTGGGGCCTTCTCTGACAAAGAGTGTGGATGCCATCAAACTACAAATCCCAGAATTACATAGCATTGAGCTACCTCGGTTAAATTACAGATGACATCCCTCAAATAGAAGCTCCAGGTGCTCCTGAAGCAGCTTCTCCTATTGCTTTGGTTGAGCACTAAGATTACCCTAATGCACACCCTGATTTTGGCAAGGTAATTTTGCCAAAAAAGCTGAGGTTACATTCGAGTAAATGTAGTAGTATGAATTCCCTCCTAGAAAGATGGTTGAGTCTCTGCTGATTCACTCACCTGAACCAGGGTGCTAGAGTTTGCAGATGGATAATGCTCAGTCCCACCCCAGATCAAAAGCAAGAAGCACAACCCAATACTTTATTGGGTTAACCAAAAATTGCACAAGATAAATTATACAAATTTTTGAGTTCTGCTATCTTCTTCATCAGTGAAGATGTTAAAAATCATACAGAAGAAGAAATGTGATGGTGTTAGAGTCTAGATATTGTTATTATTGTTGTCAGTTAAGAGGGTCTGGAGGAATATCCATGATGGCAGTGGCTATTCCTTTTCTTGGTCATATACTGGGAGACAAAGAGTCATAATATCCAGACAATAAAATTTTGACTCCGTTAGCAACAAGAAGAAAATTCCTTTGAGATCTAAGCTGTTTCTATCCTGATTGAGGCTCCACTTCAAATCCGATTCAGTGTACTCTGCAAAACATTCCACCATTTCACTAAAATACAGATTAAGTTTGGTTCTGATCCAGCCAGAAACCAACTTTATTGAGTGTGAGGAGAGGTTGTCATTTGTTATTTTAAAGCTGATGGCCAATGATTGTGGATAAATGCATCCATATCTATTACTGTATCTGTACGGCATGGAACATTTTAAAATTAATCATAGTTTAGAGCTTGGATAGCATCTTAAATTGAAGTTGTTCTAAAATGGAGTTAGACTCAACTAATGTTTTTGTTGGAGTAAGGAAACAAAAGACAAAGCAAGCCTGAGGCTGTAGTTTAATAAAGCATAACGTTCAAGCATTGCAAAAATAAGTCTCAGAGAGCATTGAACTTGATTGTTCTTCCCTTTCTTCTTCCAGGGTACACCCATGTGTAGCCAATGGCTTCCAAGTTGTTTGGCTACATTTTTCTTTCCAAATAAACCCACCAATGGACATGTATTAATATTTACATTTTATTATACTGCTATATTTATTTATTATTTTGACTTGTTAGTCGCCTCTCCCATGTGGCTCGGGGCAACTCACAGAAGTTAAAAGCACATTAAAACACGATAAAAACACAGTAAACACAATAAAATACAATAAAATACAATAAAATCGCAGGGATTACGTGTTGAGTGTAGGAATATGAGATACTTTTGAGGAAAATTCTAGAAAGTAAGTTTGTCAAGATACTAAAATTAAAAATGAAAAAACTAACTCATACTCTATTTTGTAATTGTGTTCACAGATTATTGAATGCAAACAAGATAAACTGCTTGCGAGTCGATGCATTCCAAGACCTGCACAACTTGAACCTTTTATCTTTGTATGACAATAAGCTTCAGACCATTGCAAAGGGCACTTTTTCCCCACTACGAGCAATTCAAACCCTGTATGTATTAGAAGTGTCCATTTGTTTTTATGTACTTCAGTCTTTTCGTTTCTGATCCCAAATAGACCAGAGAACTTTGGGAACTGCAGAGACCAACCACAAATATATATAAAAACGATCTTTTCTTTTTATTTCTGAAAGGCATTTGGCTCAGAACCCATTTATTTGTGACTGCCATCTGAAGTGGCTGGCGGATTATCTCCATACAAACCCTATTGAAACCAGCGGTGCTCGCTGCACCAGCCCCCGCCGTTTGGCAAACAAAAGGATTGGCCAGATCAAAAGCAAGAAATTTCGCTGTTCAGGTAATTTCCTTAATTCAGCTGTTGCTTTCCTTTCAGTTCCAAAAAAACTCACAGCCCCCCTACTCCCCCCAAAATAGCACTTGCAGACATCCTTAACAACCACTACCACAACAAAAGCAGTCTGGTTCTCAGCCGAATGATTTAGCAATCATGGCATCTCTGGACTGGGGCCATGTCTTCATGAAAGATTTCTGTAGTTATTGTGTCCGTGCCACCATCAGGCACACAATATATGCAAAGCGCTAGAATATGTGGTGCTTTCTGTTGAAATTATACAGCCCAGATATATCCCTCTTGTCAGTAGATATTTGGAGGGTGGGAGTGGGGAGGAATTTACAAGTAAAATGCTGGGGAGGGGGAAAAATCTGTCCTCAGACCTTGATGTTCATATTACACAGGGAAGTTTCTATCTTGCTGAAATGTATTGCTTGCTTTTTCTAATCATATTCCATTTCCTACTCACTTGTTTCTAAAGTCTTAACTCCTGTCATCTGGTGTCCAGCTGTTCCAGGTGCATTTCGTACTCTGCAGTTAATTCAGTCTTCAATGCAAATACTAGAAGAGAGGACGTTTAATCTTGGCTGCGATTATATTTAGTCAAGTTATATATCCTCAACTGATTTGAATACACCCCTCCCCTGACTTTCACAGTTACTTGTAATTAACTATAGTCTATACTCAGTCTAATAAAATAAATTTTCTGCTTGCTGAGACTCAGGTATATATTCTATTTCTCTCTCTTTTTATTTAGCTAAAGAACAGTATTTCATTCCAGGTAGGTTTGGCATTGCAGTAAAATTGACTAACTGCAGGCCCCTTTTCCTCCCTGACCCAAAGTCAATTTTTGTTTTAATTTCTAAAGAGCCGATGCATGGATTTTAACCCCGGTGAAAACCTTTTAGAATAGTAATAGTTTTCTAGTTTTGTTCCTCCAAAACAAGGGCTTTGCATGCAGCTCTTGATATCAAACTCACAAAGGAGCAGAGAAACTTTTCGGATGGACTTGCTAAGCTGCACCATCTGCTTTTAAACTGATCTATCTCTACCTGTCTTGCGTATACTGTTTCCTTTTATTACTAACACTTCTGTTTTCTAAATGTAGCTGCTACCAAGCTGTTTTTAAATGAGAGGAATCCTGCTGTGACTGTCTGAACTGTTGCTTGCTCACCTACGACCTTTGATCCCTGTGTTTGTGAAATCACACAAATGCCTCATTACATTCTTTTTAAAGGCATAAGAAGGTTATATATGGCTTTCGGTATAAGACTTATATAAAAATACTTCTTAATGAAAGAAAAATAACAATTAAAAATGTGTTATATCATATTGTTAACTAAATTGCTAAGTCTCCAGACAGATGATAGATGTTGGCTCTAGCACCTTCAAACATGTTTCCATTTTTCCTGCAGCTGAGAAATGAGTGCAGGACTTTCTAACAAGGAAAAAAAACTCAGACCAACTCAGTCATCTGTGCATATTACAGTGTCCCAAACAGATGATAAATAATTGATAGGCAAAAGTGCTCAAAGGTCTAATGAACAGCAGATGCATGAACTCCCAGCTGAATATTTCTATTATAATTTATTGTTGAAAATGTATTCTATACGTTATAGTCAACAAAAGATAGCAACCCTGTAATCGATGGGTATGCAATCAATGAAATCTGTGTGTTTTTCCAACACGTACAGGTGTACAATTATTCTGTGTGCAGTCTTTTTGTGTGCTGATATATCTCTTCATTCTGTCTTCAGCCTTTCAAGCTTGCGCATTTAACCTATACTGCTTTTACTGACATGCAATGCATTTTTATTTTAGGTAGCGTGATCATGGGATGTATTTTCATGGCACCTTTTTAGCACTCTAAGTGCAGAAGGCTGTAATAAAAGCTTCTCATTGCAAAGGACCAAAGATGTCCAACTGAAAAATTACTCACGTTAGGTGTTTTCAAAAACATTGTAGCTTCTAAAACATAAGCATACACTGGGGGGATATAATGTGAAAATAATGCATAGATAAAATAGCAGAATTCAGAAATGTGTAGATCCCAGAAATCAGAGTTCTGTTCAAATGTGTGTTCCACTCTTTTACTTAAGCTAAAATTATAAGAATCAAATTTGCTAATTTACTGGATTATTAAAATTTCATGCTGGTTACATGACCTTGGAGGTGTCTCCTAACAAGGCCGGCTCGTCGGCTTACAGATTGAGATGAGCACCAACCCCTAGAGCAGTGTTTTTCAACCTTTTTTTGAGCCGCAGCACATTTTTTACATTTACAAAATCCTGGGGCACACAACCAATCAAAATGACACAAAATAACACACGAACGGAGTAATGCATTTAGTTAATATGTTTTAAAATGTATTTATACACTCGCTGTGAAACCTGGGCCTGTTTCGATGAACACATCATAGATATCCTGGCAGGAATGGCAGAAAGACACAAACTTCCCACACAGAACTCCCATAACCAAGAGAAAATACTATGAGAGTTTGGTGGACATTGACCTTGGGTTTTGGAGTTGTAGTTCACCTATATCCAGAGAGCACTGTGGACTCAAACAATGTTGGATCAGGACCAAACTTGGCATGAGTACTCAATATGCCCAAATGTGAGCACAGATGGAGTTTGGGGAAAAATAGACCTTGACATTTGGGAGTTAGAGTTTCTAGGATTTATAGTTAACACACAATCAAAGAGCATCCTGAACTCTTGCAACAATGGAATTGAACCAAACTTGGCACTTTGAACTCTCATTACCAACAGAAAGTACTGAAAGGGTTTGCTTGGGAATTGACCTTGAGTTTGGAAGTTGTAGTTCACCTACACCCAGAGAGCACTGTGGACTCAAACAATGTTATGTTGTTGTTTATTTTCTATCCAGAATCACAATGTTGGAAGGAGGCTCACCACTTTAAGGTCTGTAAAACAGGCATGGGAAAACTTCGGCCCTCTGGGTGCTTTGGACTTCAATTCCCACCATTCCTAACAGCCTGAGGCCCTTTCCTGCTTAAATGGCTGAGGGGGGAAAAGGAAAAGGGCCTGAGGCTGCTAGGAATGGTGGGAGTTGGAGTCCAAAACACCTGGAAGGTCCAACCTTGTCAATGCCAGCTTTCGACAGAGACCTCTTCCTCCCCCTTCGCGCACTCCTCCCTCCTGCCGAACACTTACTTTTTCTTCTACACTGCCGCTTCTGCCGCCATTTTGATCTGGGGGGGGCAGCGTGAGTGTGTTCAGGAGGGGAGAGGAGAGGGAGGAAGGCGTGACCCGTGCGGGCGCTACTGCACAGACTCGCCCCAGAGCAAAGTGAGGCAAAGCGAGCAGAGCGAGGCTGGGAAAAAAGGAGCCCGAGTGGAGAAGAAAAAGAGTTCGGCAGGAGGGGAAAGAAAGGGTATTGGAAGTTCCAATTTCCCACGACACACCTGATGATTGCTCATGGCACACTAGTGTGCCATGGCACACTGGTTGGGAAACACTGCCGTAGAATCAGCCACGACTAGACTTAATAACAGGGGAAAGCCTTTATCTTTACCTAAAATTCCAAAATAAAAACAAATGACACAATGACAGGAAAAATTATTCATTTTGGCTCTTGAGGTCAGGCCCGGATTACCCATAAGGCCACCCTAGGCCATGGCCTTGGGCAGCACTTTTGGGGGGGCAGCAGATCCGGACCCCCCAAAATAAAAAAATCCCCCCAAAAATTCAAAAAAACCTTCGAAACTTTTTTTTAAAGGGCGCATGCGCGGCCGCCCCATCTTTTTGCTCTGCTCCCCTCGGCTTTGCTTTAGGAGGGAGGGAGGATCAGCTCTGCCCCTGACTCCACCCCTCCTCGCCTCCGGCTCCGCCCCCGCCTCCTTGCCGGCGTGGAGCCGATCCTCCCTCCTAAAGCTGGCGAGGAGGTGGGGGTGGGGAGGGGCGGAGCTGGGGGCGGGGAGAAGCCGCGCCACTGCCCCTCCTCCCTTGCGTGGCGTGGCGACCTAAGGGAGGAGGGCCGGTGGCGCGGCTTCTCTCTGCCACCTCCTCCCTGCCTGGCGATGCCATGCCAGGGAGGAGGCGGAGAGAAGCCGCGCCGCTGGCCCTCTTCCCTTGTGTCACGCCAGCCCCACTGAAAAGGGGTGGGCGGCGCACAGGATGCACGGCGGGAGGGCGCCTCTTTCTCCTCCTCGCCCCGCCCTCCTTCCTTCAATCCGGCGAGGAGGCGGGGGCAGGGAGTGGCAGAGCCGGGGCGGGGCGGAGGCGGGGGCAGGTGGGGAGGGGCAGAGCCAGAGGCAGGGAGGGGCGGAGGCAGACCCTTTGGCCTTGGGCGGCAAAAGGGCCTGATCCGGGCCTGCTTGAGGTGATGCACACCAAACATAAGCATTTAAAACAATGCACACTAAAGCAGTAAAATATCTAGTATCAAGCATCTTGCCATATGCAAGATGCCATTTGCAGTGTATCCCCCTTGCAGAACATTTTGCTATAGTTTTTCAATGAACCTCTCATTGAGTCTCAACCAATTCAACATAATTTGTGGCAGCCACAAAAATAAAGTTTCTGAAGTATAACAACTACTTTCGAAGTAAGTACCACACATTTAAACAGGAAATAACACTTTCAAACCAGGAACAGAGCATTTTTCTAATTTTGTTACATAGTGTAATACTATGCTCTTGGGAGTAGTTGTGGCAAGTGGAGAACTTCAGTCAGTAGTACTGCAGTAAACAATTGCTGACTGTCCAGCCACTCCAGTTGCAGATACTAGTGAGGCACCTGGCCATCCAGCAGTTTTGCTACAGTTAAAATGCATGGTTCCCACCAGCAAACTACCTCTGAGCAGTGGTATGATATTGCAGCACTACCATGTAGGTAAAGCTAGGATATTTTAATAGGGAGACGGCACTACAAAGTGATTATTCTTGAAAGGTGATTTTCTACAAATAGAACAGATGGAAAGTGCTTTCAGTCATGGTTTTTAGTTCTTTCTTTCTCCTTCTAAATTCTGAATATACCTTTCCACCCATGCCTAAGTGGTACTTTGACACAAACGTTTTAAAAAGCTAATGTCTTCATGTTACCTGTCAAATTATGGCAACCTCATTAATTTAATAGGGTTTTCTTAGGGAAGGACTATTCAGAGGTGATTTGCCATTGCCTTCCTCTGAATATAGCCTACAGCGGCGATTTTCAACCTTTTTTGAGCTGCAGCACATTTTTTACATTTACAAAATCCTGGGGCACACCACCAACCAAAATGACACAAAATGACACTCTAACACAGTAATACATATAGTTAATATGTTTTTAAATGTATTTATACACTCAGTGTGAAACCTGGGCCTGTTTCGATGATCACAACATAGATATCCTGGCAGGAATGGCAGAAATACACACGAAGCTCTTGCTCAACAGCTGTCAGTCTCACTCTGTTTTTAGTTTTTATCGCAGTGAAGCTTGAGAAGCTCATCTCACACAGATATGTGGTTGAAAACGGGAGCAATGTCAAAATTGCCTTGAGCTCACCGTCTTTTCTTTTTTCTTTTGTATTCATATTAGGGTCTTCATCTGTGTCATAATTTTGTCCAGAGCCCTGTTCAGCATTTGCATTTTCCCTTCTCAAAAACTTCTCCATCACTGTCACTTGCTTGTCTTGCTGTGATCCCAAATTGCCACTGTCACTTGATGCGCAGCTGCAGCACTAACTCTAACTTTGTTTACTTAGCCGCGTCTGAGCGAATCCAAGATGGCGCGACCATAGCACTCTCGCGTCACTTCTTAGGTGGCACAAGAGTGCTATGGTTCCATTTCTTAAATGGACAGATGCACCTTATAGTTTATATATGAATGAAGTTCAAAAATAATTTCCCACAGCACACCTGATGATCTCTCACGGTACACTAGTGTGCCACGGCACACTGGTTGAAAATCACTGGCCTACAGCATTTGCTCTTCCTTAGAGGTCTCTCTTCCAAGTACTGACCAGGCCTGATCTTGCTGAGCTTCCAAGATCAGATACAATCTGGTGCCTTCAGGGTATTTATGTTGGTACTTTGTTGGCAGACATTTGTGCAATTACTTCTAATCCATATAAATATGAATAATGCTTGAAAACACTAGGTTATTTTTTAAACAGGAAGGTGAATAACCCATGAAAATTTTTGATAGAACTGATACAAACAAAGTTTTATATTGAAAACAAAACATTGGAAGAAGCTGCAAGGATATTTAGTGCCAATCAAGGTAGCCAATTGCAACATTCACACTTTTCTCCAACAGGCAAGAGTTCTTTCTCCCACCCTGGTCATTCTGCAGATGTCTAAATCTCACTTGTCTAGTTTCCAACAGACCTCACAACCTCTGAGGATGTCTGCCATAGAGGTGGGCGAAACATCAGGAGAGAATGCTTTTGGAACATGGCCATACAGCCCGGAATACTCACAATAACCCAATCCCCAACAAGCAGAGGTAGTGGACCAGATGATGATGGTGGTCCATTTTGGTACTTTGCTTTTAATCCAAATCATATTTTGTATACATGGATTAATTTTAAGATAGGGTTACTTCCCAACAGGGCAGGGGGGAAAGGGAAGGAGAAAAATGGAGATATTGCATTTGTTATTGGTTAATTGCATCTTTAACCAGAAAAATCTGATATATTACAAGGAGAAAACAAAAAGGGTGAGGATTACTTGGATATATGGCACAATACAACTTATACAGGTATAAGTTGTAACGGTTATTTATCCGTATTACAACTTATACGGGTATAAGTTGTAATGGTTATATTTCTTAAATGACTTACCAAATAATTGTGATGTACTTTTATACTTCCTTTTGGGATAGAAAGTTAATTATGGAATTACTCTAAAAATCAGTAGTTGTTTGAGTGTCAGACTATGTCTCTGGAGATCAGGGTTTGTGTCCCTGCTTAGCCAAAGAAACTCAATACATGACTTTGGGCAAGTCACATTGTCTCAACTTCAGAGAAAGGCAAAGGCACAACTTTTACTGAACAAATCTTCCCAAGAAAACACTGATAAGATCACTATAATTCGAAAATGAAATGAAAGCAAACACTAAGACTACTGTATATGAAAAGCAACATGTTGTATAACGTACAGTAACCAGTCATCTGCTCTATTGTGCCAGGGTAACTGGCCAAGACACATTTTGGTGCCTCAAATGTTAGACCTGTTTCTGGGTACGTTTCACCTGTTGATTCCAAAAATGTCATCAGTATCAGCTCTAGTTTTTGGGATACAGCATATGTCATCTACCAGTGTTCATCTGTTTGCCCACATAAAATCATGATAACCATATTTAAGAAACTCTGGTTGCTATGGTCTATCCAATGAATTTTTCTGAATAAGCATCCCAAATAACCCTGGAAACATGCTTAAAAACAAAGATACCAATCATTTGTTTTTTTGAGGCTGTGTAAGCCCTTTGTCTGTCTTGGCCATAGTTAAATGCAATATAATCAAAGAAATGTAGGCTAAAATCCAATTTGTTTGCATTTTGCGGTGGCTCTTGGCATTGTTTTGATAAAGGCAGGCTGTGACCAAATATCTGGCAGAGAACAAACAAGATGAGTGTTGTCATTTCTGGGTATTTGTTTTGTTTGCCACTGGGATCACTTTGTCTTTCTTTCCTCCTTGGCTGTCTTTCCTATTTCAGGAGTTCACCATTTGGGCTGTAAGTAGAGTTCACTGTGTGAACAAAACAACAGTACACTCCCCAGTCCTGCTGCACTTTCCACTTCTAGCCTTGGTCTTTGCACCTTTTTCCAAGAAGAACTCACTGGCTGTTTGAGTTTCTTTCTTTCCTTTCCCTCCCTGTTTCATCCACCCTCAAGTCCTTATTAGATGTTTATTCCCATACGTCTAGGGTGTTGTAGCCTCCATTCTGTAACTTGTGAAGAATGGTGACCAGATCTCCTTCTTGCAGTCTACTTTTGTGTCATTTCCAGTTAACAGTGTTACCGTGACAGTGGAGATTCTGTAAGAAGAATGCTGTACCATCCCGAACTCTTCTCCCACTGCAGCACTTTCCTGCTCCTTCCTTTTTTCCCATTTCTTCTCCTTGGCTTAAGTGGATGAAGTTGTGATAACTTAGCGAGATTTTCTGTTGTGCTTGATCTAACCATGTGGTTGCGAGGTATGAGTAAAACATGGTTCTGTCAAGCACCATGGAACGTCACGCAGCTTTCTACAGCATGGCAAGCTGCTGAGGCTTAAATCAGGATTATATCCATTTTTTAAAAAAAAATGAAGAAAAATAGGGTTTTTAATTTTATGGTTCTGGGATTATGTAGTGGACCGTGGTCAATGAAATAACAAACTAAAGAAGGGTAGTGAAATGAAA
The DNA here is from genome assembly GCA_030556195.1 of Anolis apletophallus. Classification (NCBI taxonomy): domain Eukaryota; kingdom Metazoa; phylum Chordata; class Lepidosauria; order Squamata; family Anolidae; genus Anolis; species Anolis apletophallus. The sequence goes on along the minus strand of JARBWK010000009.1, from coordinate 22,676,257 downwards.
TACAAATATCTACTTAATCCTGAACCTGGTCTAAGATATATTAAATAAGATTATTCATTCTCCCATTGTTTCACTATAAAATGGAATAGATTGGCTGGCATCTTAATCAGCAGAAACTACAGCTGTGAAAAGCTCAAGCCGTTAATGTTATTCCACTGTGTGATTTCCCCCCGCAACAAATTTCAAACCCCTGAAATTTCACCAGTTCTTAAACCTTACTGTTTCTTCATTATCACAAAGTTTCCTCAAATTACCCGTTTGTCTGTACCGCGGATCTATCCCTTTTCTTTTCTAGTGTGAGCAATGAAAATGACCTCTTTCTTATGGACTTAGTGCCTGTGTTTCTATTCTGCTTATCCACAGGCACAGAAGATTACAGATCCAAACTAAGTGGAGATTGCTTTGCAGACCTGGCTTGTCCCGATAAATGTCGCTGTGAAGGAACAACAGTTGACTGCTCCAATCAAAAGCTCAACAAAATTCCTGACCACATTCCTCAGTATACAGCAGAACTGTAAGTGGAAACTTCCACTAATATTGCTGATGATGACCATGTAACTCTTAATTGTTTTTGGAATGTTACACATATTATCAGTCTTCACCTCTGGTATTTTTAATTGTGAAAATTTTATTTACTTTAAAAAGAAAAGTGGGAATGTTTCATTGTATTTATTTATTAATTTACTTTATTTATATTCCGCTCTTCTCACCCCAAAGGGGACTCAGAGTGGATTACAGGTACATACACACATATAGACAAACATATAGACGAACATATAGACGAACAGAGGCAAACTCTGACCACCAGAAGGAGTTGACACACTCCTCATCTCTCAGTGTTCCCAGCATCCCTTGTTGTTCATTCCGCATTCCTCAGCATTCCTGGAGTTCTTTAATGGCCTCATAATTCAGTCAAAATTTGTCTCCCCACTTAATGTGGTACCTTTATCTTTTACTTGACAGATGCAACTGTCTTTCGGGCTGCAAAGGTCGACAGCAGGCTACACTTAAAGGTCGAGTACCCACCTCGACCTGGGCAGGCCTCAAACTCATGACCTACTGGTCAGAGAGAGATCTTATGCAGCTGACACTTAGCCAGCTGCGCCACATTCCCAGTGCTTTAATATTTGTATGTTGTGGATTTTTAATTGCATTTTAGGGAGTTGGTTTTTTTAATATTGTCAGCTGCTTTGTGTCTCAATCAAGAAATAAAAGCAGAGGAATAAACATAAAATAATAATAATGATAATAATAATATCAATAATATAATTACATGGACAGCATAAACAGGCCTTTTTGCCAGTCACATTCATCTGCACGGAGCAAAACATTTTAATCCTTTACTTTCCCACTTGCATCACCTAGCAATGCAAATAGTCTTTGTTTCAGCACTTTCCATCCCAGTTCTGCATGCTGGCATTGTGGTAAATCTCATTCTTACTTGGTTTGATGCTACTAAACATTAAGGACGATGCTGAATTTCATAACTAGAAGTTCCAGAATGATAAATTCAAAATGTTGCCTTTTTTTATGTTCCTTATGTGTTGTGTTTAACTTCAATTGAGTTGACTTGACCCTATCCAAATTTAGTCTTGCACTTGTGGCATGTTTTCATTAAGAGTGTAGAGTTCAGTATGTGGATAACCTTTTTTGCCAGTAAGTCTGGAAACTCATTGTGTATTGAGCTAGATGAAATCAAAAACACAGTTTCTCCCTCACCAAGCAGTTGGGGGGGGGGGGTCATCTCTCTCTGATCTCTCTGAGTGCTGTTAGGTATAAATCCAGTTGTTAGATCCAACTGGAATAAGATGTTGAAATTAATTGAAACTTAGTAAATTTACACACCAGCTACACTTATTAATTGTTACTTATAATTGGCACTAACAAATGGATTTAGGACTTATAAAACTGTTGAATTCAAACCAATTGGATGATGAGCCTTGGGGAGCTCCAATTACTAGAAGATACCATGACACCCCCCACCCTCTCCCCTCCCCAACCCTCCCCCATTTATCTTAAATTCATCTCCACATCTCTGTTTAACAGTGGTAATATGCAATTGCCAACGATATACCTAAGCTGGCAGTTTCTCAAGTCACTCCTGACATGAAAAAAACCCAAAAACAAACTCTAAGCTGCCATCCTTTTGGTGTCTTACACAGACACAAGTTCCCCTATGGAAGTGGCTGCGCTTTTTCATCTGATGTACAAGTCTGTATTCAATCGATGCTTGTAGAAGCAGAGTTGCTATGAGATGCCATTGTGCATATAGCTTCATTATGCTTTGCAAGTATGGAAATGCAATGTGTATTGCATGTTGCAGATATAGATGTGCATTACACATTGCAGTTATTTATTATTTATTTATTTCCTATATTTATACCCCGCCATTCTCCTCCCAAAGGGGGACTCAGGGCAGCCTAACAAAAGCATCATATGATGCTAGCATCATAAAAACAGCCACAGTACAATCAAAATATTGAAAATATTGAAACAACAATTAAAACAATTAATGAAGACATTTTATATCTGCATGCACATTCGGTTATGCATTATCACAATTCATAATTGTCTTTATAGTTCTATAAAGTTACACTTGATCTTTTTTATGTAGGATTTGGGTGCTTATTGTTAATGGTGATGGTGGTGGTGATGATTATGTTATTTCTTACCAGTCTCTTCTCATGGCTTGATAGCTAAAAACACATACTCAATACACAAATATTTAACATGATGCATTTCTTAGTATGTAGCCTGAGTACTTTAACCAATAAGTAATTATAATTGCCCAGTGCATCCTTTCTCTATCTACTGAGTTCATATTGTAGCATTAGCACAAAGTTACAATGCGGGAAGAATCTGGTGAAAAGCTACTTCCTTTTAGTGTTTAGTGTCTAGAACAAAGGAAATAGAAATTTCTACTCTAGTACAGAAACACAAGAAAAGTAAGTAAGGGAAAGTAAGATTTACAATCAGCAATGTGAAATCATTTATGGCCTTACACAAAATCTTATTATTTCAGGCATAGCTAGTGATAAAATTACATCACCACAATGACAGAGGGGGGGAAATGGTGATTCGCTTCATTCATTACCGGCGATCCTACTGGGGCCTCCCTGTCTGCCACTTTTTGATGGCGGGACAGTACCTTAGTTGGTTATCGCCGCTGGATTCCTTCCCCCCCTTCCCCCCTCCCTCCCTACCCCTCCCCCCCTTTCCCTCCCCTACTGTATTTTCATTGTTGTAAATCGCCTGGAGCAACCTGGATGGAGGGCGATTAACAAATATAAAGTGTTATGTTATGTTTATTTTATGTTTATATCCCATCTTTTCCCCAGGGTAGGACTTCAAGCCAACTTATAAATTAAATAACACATCTATACCCTCAAGGATACCATTGATACATGGGCAATTTTTTGTTGTATTGATTATTCAAAATATTTGGGCATTAGGGACTACACAGCAAAGCGTTACTCATGATGCAGGTATCCTGAGGGATTGAACAAAAAATCTAGTCATGGAAACCTACTGGATGACCTTTGGGAATCTGCACTCTTTCAACCTCAGAGGGCAACAACCCCCCCCCCGACAAACCTTGCTAAGAAAACTTAGATAAACTTGCTAAGATAGACTGACTTTGGGTCAGAAATGACTGGGAGGCACATCACCACAACACCATATACCATATTGCAAAAAGTTAAGAAAGAGCTCTAAAGTATAAAATACATGTCTCATATCTGTTTTATGCAGTTTCATTTTTTATAATTGGGGTTATTTGGTTTTGGCTGTGCAGTTTAGCTCACTTCTGAGGCCTGTATTGAAGAAAGTGGTTTCACTGTGCAGATGATTACATAGAAAATCCTGGAACCAATGTAAAGCTTGGATGGTGATTACACAAACCACAGAGCACTGGTGCACATTAAGGACTCTCTTTTGCGAGTGCTTGTTGTCTGACTACCACAGTTGAATCTAGCTTCAAACTGCATTAAATGGTCAGAATAGATGTGACCTATATCTCTCTGAGATTGGCATAGTTGAAGACCTGGATTTAGTGATGTAAAATTACAAACAATTTTTCTCATACTCAGTATTGATACTCAGTCAAGTGCCATCATATTTGCAATTGGTTTCAGGGCTCTTTTTGTAAACAAACACACTTATTTGGGCAAAAGCCTAAAGGGATTGTGTAAAATAGTTTCCACAAGAAAAAGTATGTTTTTGCACCAAATACAGTGATTTTAAAGCAAAAAATAATGTTTTTACACATGTAAGTGAATATTTAGTTATTTAAGTTGTACATCAGAAAAGTTCAAATGCTCACAGAATCTTGCCCAGCAAGGTGAAAACATTTGAAGCTAGTTGTTCTTACATGCAAAAATACAGTAAGTGAATGTTTACATCCCTATTTAGAAATGTCTGCTAACATACTACACAACATTATATATGGTGCTGTGTGTATGCACATATTACTTTCTAGTCATTTCACAATTTGGGGGCTGCTGAATAAAATGTCCTCTGGTCACAGTCTCCCAATTCCACTGCTATGTGTGTATAATGCGGAAATTGCTGTTATTTGTGCACTTTCTCTGTACAGTTTTCATTGACTCCCACATATGTATGCATATATATGTCTGTTCCTTATACAGGCGACTCAACAACAATGAATTTGCTGTATTGGAGGCAACAGGCATCTTTAAGAAGCTTCCTCAACTGCGTAAAATGTATGTTTATGAGCCATCCTATGTTATATAGGTTACTTTGGGGAACCAGATTTCTTTCAGAAGCACTAGAAAGACAGGAGACTTACAGTGACAGAAATTCCCAACTTAGTGCAGAACATTTGCAAAAATTACAAGAAATGTTATTTTTGCTTGTATTTTACCAATGTTTTCTTTTATATTGGCAACATATATTGTCAGTGAAGAAGAAGAAGCCATTGGCCAATGGTACAGCGCACAGTTTCATGTATACGGTTCCAGGTTGCCAAGCATTTCACTTGAAAATATTTCTGTAAGAATGAAAGGAAAGTCCTTTGTTGAGGTCCCCCAGAGCTACTGGGAGCTTACAGGATCAACCTGGTGAAAACTGATCTGAATTGGTATAAGACAACTTCATATGTAAATATTTGGGGTTGTTGATCCATAAAAAGATTAATTCTAAACTCGTGGGGGACATATAACGACCCTGTTCCTGGGTCGTTATAGAAATTATTCTGATTTTTTTAAAAAAAAAATGGAATTGAAACGTAAGCTGGGAGGCAGGCATGTAGCCAGGGGGGGGCTAAGGGGGCTTCAGGGCCCCCCCAATTCTCAGGGTGGTCCGCGAAAAGGCCTTACTGGTACATTATTTAAACTGTTATGTTTATTCATATCATGATCTGATCATCACCATGCTCATTATATCCCACATTAATGGGGTTATTGGGATAACAATACAAAAGGTTTGCTAGGGTAGACCCTCTCCGACCCAGTCTCAGCCCCCCCCCCCGAACCAAACTTAGCCCCCCGAATCAAAATCCTGGCTACGGCCCTGCTGGGAGGGAAGAATGGAGAGCAAGCACTCCACTCTTCCCTCCCCCCGAGCTCAGAAGCATTGCGGATTAAATTTAATGTGCAATGTCTCTCAGCTGGGATGGCAGGGAGGGAAGAGTGGAGAGCAAGCACTCCACTCTTCCCTCCCTCCCCCGTGGGTGAATAAGAAAGGGCAGAAATAACGACCTAATAACATGCCCTTTACAGAAATGACGATCATGTCTTCGATTTTGAAACGTCACTTCCGGGTTGGACGCCGAGGGTCGATATAGGGTCAAAATAATTTTGTTTAATTTTTTTGTTAGTACTGGTTTTTACCAGCATTGAATTTTTGCCCGAATTGTAAGCTGCCTTGAGTCCCTTTGGGTGAGAAAGGCGGGGTAGAAATGAAGTAAGTAAATAAATAAACTGACTTTAAAAAATTCATATAGTACTCTTTACAAATTTCCCTATTCTAGGCAAAAATGATTTTTTTAATGCTCCCAGATTTTGGATTTTGTCCCACAATGCATCAGATGCATGGATTTTTCAAGCAGGACTAAAAAGCAAAAGTGGAGCTTGGATTTTAACAGGCCCATGATGGAGTACATGGTAGTGAATCAAGTATTTTAAAAGGTCAGAATGTAAATGATGCTATAGAAGGCTGGTTTTACCCCCTCAAAAATATGTTGTCACTATATTATTGAAGAATTGTAGAGAGCTCTTTTCTGTATCCTTTCTGGAATGATAGCTTCAGCTACAAACAAATCCTAAACATTGGTTAGAGCTATCATGATTTTTTTTTGGTAGAGTAGAATTTAATCTTTTTTGGGAGGAAGGGGGTATGCTCTTTTTTTTTTACATGGGTCGTAGATTGTTTTCTCTAAAACATTATTATTTTCCATTCTCTTTGTTGTGTGTGTGCAATAGAAATCTAAGTAATAACAAAATAACAGATATTGAAGAAGGAGCATTTGAAGGGGCGTCTGGTGTAAACGAACTTTTGCTCACCAGCAACCGGTTAGAGAACGTTCGGCACAAAATGTTCAAAGGACTAGAAAGTCTCAAAACTTTGTAAGTCCTGTTATTTTCTCCTTGGTGTCCTGTACACATAGAATTCTTTCCTTTCATATCTTGTAAATGGTTTTAAACAATGTTATTGGACATTATATGCTTTGCTTTTACTCCCACCATGTATCAAAGGACTATGTTAATCATACATCAAGCCTATTTGCAGTTACTCTTTAAAGCTGCAAGTTTTTGGCAACATACAACAAGTGGAGCAAATCCTACTTGCAGACATACAACTGAGATTGAAACCAGATGCAGCACAGGATTTTAGGGTCTTTTTAATAAGCTGTATACATGACTCTGTATGTTCTTTCAACTCTCTTTGCAATATTCTTACCTGTCTTTTTTTATACCCATCGGCCTTTTGCAATATCATATTTATTACTAGGCTATCTCAAATCCCTGGATCAAGCCTGCTTATGACTGGAATATAGAGACTGAGCAACAAGCCCAGGAGTCTGCAACTCAAAGTCTGCAAATTCTATAAACCTGTAAAGTAGCCTAAGCCAAGCAACCTGACCCAGCTCCAATGCCTCCCCCCAATAAATCAGTAAATTAACATATCTTAAAAGATTGTTTTAAGCAGAGTCACATATACGAAAGCGGGTCAGTAAGTCCGTGACTTTTTGAATGAAACACAGGTATTTGAAAAAAAATCATTTTATTTTTCAACGCAGTCTCCTTTGATCTCTATACACTTTGTCCAACGTTTCTCCAATTTTTTTATCCCTTCCAAAAAAATAAGATTTTTCAAGGTCATCAAAATAAGTATTTGCTTGTGAGATGATTTCATTGTTGGAGTCAAATCTCTTTCCACCAAGCCATTTCTTCAGGTTTGGAAACAAGAAATAGTCACTCGGGGCTAAATCCAGAGAATAGGGTGGATGAGGGAGCAATTTGTATTCCAATTCATGGATTGTTGCCATGGCAACTGCACATGTGTGCACCCTTGCATTGTCCTGGTGCAAAATAACTTTTTTCTTGGCCAAATGTGGTCTTTTTTTTCAAATCCTTATTAAATCGACCCAATAAGTTGGCATAATATTCGCCACTGATTGTTTTACCCTTTTGATGGTAGTCAATGTGGATTATACCACATGCATCCCAAAAAATGGTCACCATGACTTTATTGGCTGACAAACCCACCTTGGCCTTCTTTGGTGCCGATTTACCCTGAGAAACCCACTGTTTTGACTGCTGTTTGGTCTTTGGTGTGTTGTGGTGGATCCACGTTTCGTCCACGGTTATGAAACGGCGCAAAAACTTGTCCATATTGCGGTTGAACAACGTCAAACACTCCTGCAAAATTGTCACACGATTGCGTTTGTGGTCGATTGTGAGCAAACGCGGCACCCATCTTTCAGAAAGCTTTCTCATACCCAAGTGATCATTTAAAATTGAAGCCACAGAGCCACGTGAGATGCCTATGGCTTCCACAATCTCTCGCAACTTTCAATCTCCAATCAGCCAACACCATATCGTGATTTTTTTCAATTGTTTCGGGTGTAGAGACTTCAACTGGGCGTCCAGAACGTTTGGCATCTTCCATGCTTGTACGGCCACAACGAAATTCAGTAAACCACTTTTTTACCATTGAAATTGATGGTCAAAGTCCCCATAGTATTTATCAAGCTTAGCCTTGGTTGGAGTGATGGTTTTTCCCCACAAAAAATAATGCTTAATGAGCACACAAAATTCACTTTTTTTCCATTTTCTCCTCAAATCACATGGTAGTCTGCTATCAATGGCTGTCGAACACAAACTAAATGATGCAACTTGTTCAAATTTTGACAGGAGTAAACTGACAGATGCATGTTAACCAGAGCAGTGTTGCCCTTTCAGTTAAGAGGTGGGAAATTTAAAAAGTCACGGACTTATTGACACCCCCCCCTTTGTATTATTTGAAAAAATAACATTTGGATCATGTGGGGGTGGAGAGAGACCAAAGGCTGGCATAAAATCACACTACTTCGCTTGTGTAGGGTATATATAGTCATTATGGCATTGCCATTTGGGCACTGCTATTTGGATATTTCCTCCTGCTCAGCACTTGTCCTCTTCAATGTTTTCTACCTCAAAAAATGCCAGTGTCTCACTCTGCCATCTTCTGAGTGCGAAGGAGAGAGAGAAAAATGGTGCTCAGTAGCAGCAAGAAACATCAATATTCATATTATTAGGTAGAACAAGGACACTGCCCATATATATGCCCTCCCACAAGTTGCCAGATCTCCCAACGTCACAGCTTTCAAATAGAGCAGAAAAAGTGAATGGGAGTTGCATTTCACCTGAGATCTAACTATGCCCCCAACTGGCACAGTGGGTTAAACTGCTAACCTGCTGAATTTGCTGACTGAACGGTTGGTGGTTTGAATCTGGGGAGCAGGGTGAGATCCTGCTGTTAGTACCAGCTTCTGCCAACCTAGCAGTTCAAAAACATGCAAATATGAGTAGATCAATAGGTACCACTCTGGCGGGAAGATAACAGCGCTCCATGCAGTCATGCTGGCCCATGACCTTGGATGTGTCTACGGATAACGCCGGAACTTCGGCTTAGAAATTGAGATGAGTATCAACTCCCAGAGTTAGACATGACTGGACTTAGAGGAAAACCTTTACCTTTACCTAACTATGAGGAATACTGAGATGAAGTGTGTGAGGCATACAATCATGATGCCTCAGTTATGGTCATTCTGGTTGGATCAGTAAAGATCTTGAAATGAAAATAAATACTGGTACTTGGCCTTATTGGCACAAGAATCTTGTGGACGTATCAGCCGAAGCTAATATCAAGAGAGAAAGCATTTAGAGATGATGGTCACTACAGCGTGCAGTGCTACTTCTGATTATTCCTCGAGTTCCTCAATACATTGAATAATGTACAGTATGAGAAGAATAGATCAGTAAAAGAACTGGGGGTGGTGCAAAGGTGTGAAGCTACAACAAAGATAAAAGTAGTTTGCATACTTATTCTTTGATCCCTAAACCAGCTGAAAAAGCTTGAACTAAGCAAGTTCTTAGGACCAGATTCTGAAAGTAAATGACAAAGATGTTTCACTATTGCCATAAGGGTTTTGGACTATAATAAAATGTTGTTGTTATTGTTGTTCCACTATTGAAACAGAGCTGGTAGCTTTCAACCTTTTGTATCTCTCAGAAATCACAACCAAAAAGCGAAACTCAGTAGTATCATAGCCTCCAGGTTGATTGCCCAAGGTTTGGTTTTTAGAGCTTCTTCCCATTACAGCTCACAGTTATGAAATGTTTCTAGGGGTGACTTTTGAATTTAAGAAATTGGATTTCAAAGAAGTAACTGGCTATGAGATAACAGAGAAAATACCAATAGCTGAGAATCATAATAACTCCTTTGGCTTCAAGGCTTGCTTCTGTATGGTCTTCTAAAGCTAATTACTTGAAGTCTGAGATATCAGTGCTGATATACTCTAAACATGTCCCTCTGTCTGTTTCTATAGAGAAGGAGGGAGGGGGGAGAGATCTTGCAAGATATAATTCAAAAAGTTGTAGATACACACAGAGAGAAGAGCTACTCCACGAAGAAAGACTGTCAGTAAAAAATATATTGGATTTTTCCCTAAAACAACAAATGGTAAATGGAGAGTAATTGTTAGCTTTTGATTAGTATTGGGGAGTAATGGTTAATTTGGGTTAATATAGAGAGTAATGGTTAGTTTGGGTTAGTATTGGGGGAGGATTTTTTCTTTTTTGAAAAAAAACCCCCCAACAACTCCAAAACTGTTTTGGGGGAAATCAAATTCTGATAATTCTGGTGTTCTTGGTTCTCCATTTCTTTTTTTTTGGCCTTTAAAGCTTCTTTTTTTAAAAGAATATTTTAAGAACATGGAAGTTATAGAACTCAACAATATGTCTCCTCCTCCTACAGAACACACTCAACAAATATTCCTGTTAGTTTTGGCTATTCTGTATATTTATTGATTAAAGTGCAGCTCATGCTATGCCAGCATAAAGAACATGCCCGGATTACCCATAAGACCAACGAGGCCATGGCCTAGGGGCGCAAGCCGAGGGGGGGCGGCGCAGATCACAGATCAAAAAAATGCCCCTTCTTGCTCCTTCTCCCGGCAAAGTCTCTGCTCCGTCCCCTCTGTCTCTCTCTCTCTCTCTCTCTTGCGCGTGCTCTCTCTCTCGCTCTCTCTCACGCTCTTTCTCGCGTGCGCTCTCCCGCTCTCTCTCTCTCGCACACTCTCTCACTCTCTCACGAGTGCTCTCTCTCGTGCACACACGCTCTCTCGTGTGCACTCTCTCTCTCTCGTGCTCTCTCTCTCTCTCGTGTGCGCTTTTGGAGCGAGTTTGCACCCGCTGCGCTCTCCCCAAGCCTCCCGACTCCCGAGGAGAGCTTCAGTGCACAGCGGAGCTTTCCAGCCAGTGGAAATGGGGACCTTGGAAGTGGCAGGAGGTTGGCTTAAAGGGGGCGTAATTCCAAACTGTGGCCTAGGGCGCAAAAAAGTGTTAATCCAGGCCTGAATCATTTGGAAATTACACATGGTCCATATAAGAGCTAAGCACAGTAATTTTTGCAATCCAGTAGGAAACGTCGATGTACATCAAATGCACTGTAATATGTTGCAAAAATGTTGTTGTTTATGATAAACACATTGTTGTTTATAATGAATGAACTGCAAGAAATCATAGGCAGGGAGTATGTGTAATTTTCTCTATGGAATAACAACTGATTTTGTTATTTTTTTCCCCATTCAGAATGCTAAGGAGCAATCGCATTAGTTGTGTGAGCAACGATAGCTTCACAGGCCTGAGTTCTGTTCGACTGCTGTCTTTATATGATAATCAAATAACTACAATTGCTCCTGGAGCTTTTGACACTCTTCATTCCTTGTCAACACTGTAAGTTGCTCTTTCATATGCTAGCCAACATTTCATATGAAAACATTTTAAAGTCTTTTCATTCAATTTTATCTCAATAGATCAGATTTACTAAATGCAAATGGTTATTGTTAGCATAAAGATGCCACTAAAACACAAACAAAAATAAACACCAGTCAAATATGCCTGCAGAGTTCTTGTGTATTAGTTTTCACAGAATGCTGCATATCACACTGCAAGTGGTTAACAAAATGTGAAAATATACCAGGATTTCCCCCCCTAAATATCCATTCATATTCATACATTCTGGGAATGCATTAAAACTGTCAGCAAATACTTTCCTATCTGCAGCTCAGAGCTCCCCGGAAATAATTACTTCCTATGGTCCAAGATACAACTGCAGATGAATCATCCAAAGACAGTCCTCATACAGAGCTACCAAGATGATGGTCCCCAGGAATCATTAGGGCACTCTGTCCCAGAATATGAAGGCAGAAAATCCCACATTAACTGAGTGTGGACTCAGATAACCCAGAGCTCTTCCACACAGCCCTATATCCCAGAATATCAAGGCAGAAAACCTTACAATATCTGCTTTGAACTGTGCTATCCGAGTCCACACTCAGATAATGTGGGATTTCCTGCCTTGATATTTGGGATATAGAACTGTGTGGAAGGACCCATAGTGTGTGGTTGAAAGATACCCAGAGGTCTTGGACACATGCATAAAACTTCCTTCTTGATGTACTTTCTGATTCACTTTAGTGCTGGGGTCACACAATATGTACATTGGTGTGCAGGTTCTGAGCGTCTCTTGTTATAATGAAAGGTTTACAAGAAAGAAAATATACCCGCCGATTGTGTGGAAATCTACACACAGAGGTGGAAATTATGTATGGCAATGCAGCCATTCCTGTTAGAACTAGTAGTTTTGCTTGCTGCTTCATGATGTTGCTGTTTTAGGGGTGGAAGTTGGAAAGAAATAGAAGCCTCCTTGGGAAAAGATGAAGTGTCATATACATTATGCCCCCCTAGCAATTGATTTAATATCCATAGTTACACTTGGAAGGGTCTCAGGGCCTCTCTAGGTCCTTCAGTATGATTCTATAGTATGCTTGCAGTCCAAGTATAATCAAAATATAGAATTTGCTGTTATTCATGCTTCCAGGTCCCTATGGAGAACCTTGAAATATATCCTGACTGATACAGAGGTCATACTCTAGTGCTCTACAACAACAACTCTGCATTAAGTTGTATTATGTCTATGTCTGAATAAAATGTTCTCTGGCAGATGCATTTTTAATGGCATTCGATAGTGCCAGGAAACAAGGGATGCCAGGCTACCATGCCTTTTCATAGCTACACAAGAAGGGCCATCTCAACATATGCATATTTTTCATCCACTGCATTTCTATGAAGCTGTATTTTCAACTATTTTCCTGTACATGTAGTTCAAAAGAGACCAGTTGTGTTGCCAAATCTAATAGCCGTAAGAAAGCACTAGCATATAAAAGTGTCCACTTTATTTATTTATTTATTATTCACTTTTTATACCGCTCCTCCCTGCAGGCTCAGGGTGGTTTACATAAAACAATAAAATACACATAAAACAGTTTGTATATGTAAAAACACAAGGGTATGGACAGGATTATCAAGAGGTGCCTAGATTCAAAGCCTGCCTAAAGAGGAACGTCTTGCAGGCCCTCCGGAAGGGGGTCAACTTTGCTCTTTGTCTTGTTGTTGAAAGGTGGCAGGAACGGATTGATGGAATCACCAGGAGATTTTGTTCTTCTGAACGCAACGATCTCGGGGGAATGTATAGGGTGAGGCGGTCCCTCAGGTACACTGGCCCTAGACCATACAAGGCCTTAAAGGTCAAAACCAGCACCTTGAAGACAATCCGGTACTCTACTGGTAGCCAGTGCAATTGCTGTAAAATTGGTGTAATGTGCTCTCTTGTCGATGCTCCCGCCAGCAATCGAGCAGCAGCATTTTGCACCAGCTTTAGTTTCCGGGTTGTTGACAAGGGAAGGCCGATGTAGAGGGCGTTACAGTAGTCTAGCCTCGAGATGACTGTCGCCTGGATCACCGTAGCTATGTCATTCCTGGATAGGTAAGGAGCCAGTCGCCTAGCCTGTCGGAGATGGAAGAATGCGGACCTGCTAACCATGGAGACCTGAGTCTCCATGGATAGCAGTGGGTCCAATTACTTTAATAACATAATATTGAGCATCTGTCCATCAAGACCTATAACATCATATAATTGCCTCAGAGAAGCATAGGGATACCAGTATTTACTGACCTTTCTCCATTCCTTTATAGCAGGAGGTGATATAGGGATAGAAAATGGCAGTAAATTCATATAACAAAATTTTAATTCAGAAAAAAATAGCAGAACAATAATTAAGAATATCCATTTTGAAATAAGTCTTACTGCCTTAAATGAAACTTCCTCCAAGGTAAATTTGGATAGTATTGTACTCTAAATGGGTTTATTCTAAAATGTGTTTCTCAAGAGCCATGTGTTTTTAAGCATGTTTCTCTTTCAGTAGAAGAAAAAATGAAGATAGTTGAAGGAAAGGGAAAACAGTAGTAAAAAAGATACATGATGTGTCTAGCAGTTTGGCTTTCTGTGCTGGGAATATTTGAGGAAAGAATGTAATTGCCACCATGCTTAATCCTCTTTCCACTTAACTTGTGACAAGTTTCACCTAATGACTAATTTGTGCATATTTAAGATGGCATGTTTATAAATAATGAAATTGTCAAAAGGTTTCCACTGCAATGTGGAGATGCCAAGAGCATTGAGAGTTCTGGAAGTAAATTCATTTTATAACTGGCATGTAATCAAGTCAGCTGTCAGTTTAGATGGGAAACCTATTCTCTGGAGCAAATAAAAGATGGAAATCTTGAGGAGGCAAATTAATGAAAGAGCTGTTGTCAGGTTACAGCTACTAATACAAAGTAATCAGCCTTCATCGCAGCATTAAATTACTGTATTATCATGTGTAGATAGCTTGACAGCAAGTCAGATCTGTGACACCTTTACATTATTGCTAAATAAGATGTACCAGGATTTTTCTGCCCAGACGCTGAAACCGCTGTCGTAAACTTTGATTGGGATATGGGGCTGGGAAGGAGATTCATCTGTTGTTAATATCGGAGAAATGCAAAAACAATCAGAGCAGAGAGTAAAGCTAGTAAAACAAAAAGTATGTTATTTGGAGGCAAGTAGTCTTTGTGGATATGTTTCTTACATTTTAACTTGAAACTGAACAAAATTTTGCTCACATATGATTCTCAGGAACCTCTTGGCCAATCCATTCAACTGCAACTGCCACTTGGCATGGCTGGGAGAGTGGTTGAGGAAGAAACGCATTGTGACAGGGAACCCTCGCTGCCAAAAACCCTATTTCCTGAAAGAAATCCCAATACAGGATGTTGCCATTCAGGATTTCACTTGTGATGATGGTAAGTCCAGCCCACTTGTTGACCATGGCAAAGCCATACACACAATGGCATTTTGTTTCATTTTGCTACTATGAATGCATTTGAAGTCTTCTTCCTGTACCAGAAATCATAGGTCACATGGAAGGAGCTGGTGACATGCCAATCACAGAAGTGGGAGTGACACTGATTTCCTGCACGTGACACTTTTCATATTGCAGAACCGAAAGGAGAAATCTAGCAGTAAATACTGAGCTGGGGGGGTACACTAAAAGAGGGGCATTTTGATCTCCTTGGGATTTTTTTCCTTAAAATTCAACTGCTAAATAGTTACTTTTATTCTACACAGTCTTTTACAAATTAGAAGTACCCAATGGATACTGCCGCATCAACAATGCGATGCGGCAGCTTAAAAAGCCAATGGGAGTTTGGCTTGTATAAATAGGAGTATAGTGTCTAGATCCAGGGAAGTCATGCTACCCTTCTATTCTGCTTTGGTCAGACCACATCTGGAATACTGTGTCCAATTCTGAGCACCGAATTTGAAGGGAGATGTTGACAAGCTGGAATATGTCCAGAGAAGGGTGTCTAAAATGATAAAGGGTCTGGAGAACAAGCCCTATGAGGAACACCTTAAAGAGCTGGGCATATTTAGCCTTCAGAAGAGAAGGCTGAGAGCAGACATGATGGCCATGTATAAATATGTGAGGGGAAGTCATAGAGATTCTGAAGGCTAAGACGCAGAACAATGGCTTCAAACTACAGGAAAGGAGATTCTACCTGAACATGAGGAAGAACTTCCTAAGTGTGAGAGCTGTTCAGCAGTGGAACTCTCTGCCCTAGAGTGTGACGGAGGCTCCTTCTTTGGAGGCTTTTCAGCATAGACTGGATGGCTATCTGTTGGGGATGCTTTGAATACAATTTTCCTGCTTCTTGGCAGGGGAATGGACTGCATGGCCCACAGGGTCTCTTCCAACTCTGTGATTCTATGATTGCTGACATGCTTTTGTCCAGCCATACAGTCTTCTTGTGCTTGCTATGTATGTTCATATTTTGCTTCAAAAAGTTAAAAAAAAAAAAAGAATGGTTGGGGAGAGACATTTTGAACAATTTGCCTCAATGGGAGGAAGTCCATCCCTCTCACTTTTCTAAAAAAAATGTAACAATAAACAATGACAAATCAATACAGCTAGAAAAGAAAACACGTTGAAAACACAAACCAAAAACCAAGCAAGACATGCTAGTTGCCTTGTTCACATATTGGAGGAAGAAAATGTGTTGAGTAAGAAACTCTTGACAGGCTGCCTCAATGTGTCAAAACAGCCTGTCTTCTCAGTAATTATTAGGTTAGTGTGATTTCTTCACATCTTTGGTTATAGATAATGTGACTATGTGTAATGCATTAACTCCAAGCTCTGGATTCACCAAGAGAAAACTTGTTATTGGGTAGATGAAAAGTGTAACAAATAAATAAAACTATAGCAAAAAATGGTATAAGAAACACTTATTCATCCTCTGAGCTTGTGGAAGTTTTCAGCTTCCTTTTCTTTGACTGCAAAATCGTCATTTCTGTGTTGTATGGCAGACTACTTTTGAAACAAAGGAAAATGCCAAAACACAGCTTGAGACATGACAATCAAGGTTTTGCTTTGATTTTTAAAAATTGACTAGTCTTCTGCAAACATAAACCTGTATCATTCATCCTGTGCTAATTTAATAATATGGGGACTGATAATCTGCAGTTAGTACAGTTGGAGGGCCCACTGTACATCATATCATGGAAGCTTGTCCATAAAAGCATAGCTAAATGTATAGTTGCTTGTAAGTATGGTTTCTATTTACAGTACTATTTACCAGCAGACCATTCATAGAACGGATTAAAATTACTGTGTTGTTGTAGGTTTTTTTTTTTTTTGGCTATATGGCCATGTTCTAGAGGCATTCTCTCCTGATGTTTCACCTGCATCTATGGCAAGCATCCTCAGAGGTTGTGAGCTCTGTTGGAACTAGGAAATTTGGGTTTATATATCTGTTGAATGTCCAGGATGGGACAAAGAACTTGTCTGTTGGAGCTAGGTGTGAATGTTTCAACTGGCCACTTTGATTAGCATTCGATGGCCTGGCAGGTTTTTTTGTGTGTGTGGCTTGTTAGTACCTGGGGGAATCTTTTGTTGAGAGGTGATTATCTGTCCTTGATTGTTTCCTCTCTGGTGTTTTCCTGTGTTGGGGTGTTGTTTTGCTGTTATAATTTTAGAGGTTTTTTTTAATACTGGTAGCCAGATTTAGTTCATTTTCATGGTTTCTTCCTTTCTGTTGAAATTGTCCATATGCATATGGATTGCAATGGCTTCTCTGTGTAGCCTGACATGGTGGTTTTTAGAGTGGTCCAGCATTTCTGTGTTCTCAAATAATATGCTGTGTCCAGGTTGGTTCTTCAGGTGCTCTGCTATGGCTGACTTCTCTGGTTGAATTACTCTGCAGTGCCTTTCATGTTCCTTGATTGGTGTTTGGGCAATGCTGCGTTTGGTGGTCCCTATGTAGACTTGTCCACAGCTGCATGGGATACGGTAGACTCCTGCAGAAGTGAGAGGATCCCTCTTGTCCTTTGCTGAACATAGCATTTGTTGGATTTTCTTAGTGGGTCTGTAGATAGTTTGTATGTTGTGTTTCCTCATCAGCTTCCCTTTGTGGTCAGTGGTTCCCTTGATGTATGGCAAAGAACTCTTTCCCTCTGGGTGGATCTTTGTCTTTACTCTCATTTTTTATTTATTTATTATTATTTGGATTTGTACGCCACCACTCCCCGAGCGCTCGGAATGGCTCACAATCATAAAAACACAAACAAAAGCAAAGAGCATCAGTTAAAACTAGACAGAATAAAAATGATCTATCCTCAGCAATCAAAAGCTAGCTGGAAAAGGTAGGTCTTGCAGACCTTGTGAAAAGATGGTAAATCATGCAAGGCCCGCACTTCGCTTTGAAGAGTATTCCAAATTGAAGGCGCTACGACAGAAAAGGCTCTGCGCCAGGTAGATGTTAGGCGGATGGATTTGAAGCTAGGCACTTCAAGGAGATTCAATTGTTCGGAGTGGAGTGACCTCTGGGGTTGGTAGGGGATGAGATGGTTCCTCAGATACAATGGCCCCAGACCATACAAGGCCTTGAAAGTTAACACCATCACCTTGAAGGTGATCCGGTGCTCGACCAGAAGCCAATGGAGCTGCTGGAGAATGGGAGTTATGTGACATCTCACTGGAGTCCCAGTGAGAAGTCGCACAGCGGCGTTCTGGATGAGCTTAAGTTTCCGGATCATGGACAAGGGCAGGCCAATGTAAAGGTCGTTACAGTAGTCCAGTCTCGAGATGACCATGGCTTGGAGCACCGTGGCTAGGTCGTCCCTCATGGCTTGTTCTCGGTCTTGCAGCTCTTCTGATATCTAAAGTGGAGTATCCATTGGCCTGTAAATCCCAGTTCAGACTGTCTATGAATGTGGAATGGGGATTATGTGGGTATTTTGATATATAACCGTTTTAATCTGCCTTGTTGTAATTTTGATATGTTGTTTTTCATTTCTGTGTATGTCTTTGTTAGCTGCCCTGAGTCCCCCTTCGGGGGTAGAGAAGGGTAGGTTAGAAATGAAATAAATAAATAAATTAGATGACTCAGTTCATCTTGGAGGAGGTGGGGTTCGCAGATTCTTTTTGCACGGTCTGCCAAGGCTTTAATGGTGCTTCTTTTTTGACTTGGGTGATGGTTGGAGTTTTTATGTAGGTATCTATCTATGTGTGTAGGTTTTCTGTAGACTGTGTGACCCAATTGTTGATCTGGTTTGCAGATGACTAGGACATATAGAAAAGACAGTTTTCCTTCATTTTCTTTTTTCATGGTGAATTGGATGTTTGGATGGATGGCCCAATTCAAAGTGCTGGTATTGACCTATAAAGCTCTATACGGTTCTGGCCCAGCTTACTTGTCTGAATGCATCTGTCTCTATGTCCCATCTCGAAGTCTAAGATCATCTGGGGAGGCCTTGCTCTCGCTCGCGCCAGCATTGCAAATGCGACTGGTGGGGATGAGAGACAGGGCCTTCTCAGCGGTGGCCCCTCGCCTATGGCACGCACTCCCAAACGAAATAAGATCGACTCCATCTCTCCTCGCTTTTAGAAAAAATCTAAAGTCGTGGTTCTGGGACCAGGCCTTTGGGCAGCAGATGTAAATTGTACCTTTGGATTTGACTGGATTGACACTTTGGACTTGACTGGACTGACAATGTGTTCCGCTTGATGGCTTTAATTAATTAATTTTTGTATGTCGTGGTTTTTAATGTAATGTTTTTAATGTTTATAATGCTTTTTAATAATGTTGATTATATGGTGTATTTTTAAAATTGTATTGTGGTAGTGCGGCCTGTAGTGCTGCAAATTTAAGCCGTGCTGAGTCCCCCTGCGGGAGTGAGAAGCTACGGGATACAAATACCATAAATAAATAAATAAATAAATAAATAAATAAATAAATAAATAAATAATAAAATGCTGTTAAGATGGTCCAGGAACCTATTTAGTTCTTCTTCTCCATGGTGAAAGTGTCATCCACCTATCAAAACTATATTGTAGGCTTTTTTGTTGCAGTTTCCAGGGCTTGTTTTTCAACAATACATTGGATTAAAATTATTTTGTTGCTGCCAGATGTGTTAAGTACTTTTGTCTAAACAAGAGTATAATTATGATCTCTTTTTATGAACTAGGAAATGATGAGAATAGTTGCTCTCCACTCTCCCGCTGTCCTGCAGAATGCACTTGCCTCGATACTGTTGTTCGTTGTAGTAATAAAGGTCTGAAGAGTTTACCCAAAGGCATTCCAAAAGATGTGACTGAACTGTAAGTATGTTAGCATGTAAACTTTAAAACAATGTCAGAAATTATCATTGGGGAGAAGGGGACAGGAATGATAGCAGTCCATTTCTCTAGCATCTGGTTTAGTTTTGCTAAAGAAAAGTTAGTTTCTTCATACTTTGGTTCTTTTGAGCAACATTTCTGTAGCCTATCAAAATAAGGACCTTCTCCTTATCCAACTTTTCATTCTGAATACCTTAAGGAAGGGGGTGAAGCAACAATAAGGAAAAATACATTTTAAATTTACTGTCCATTTAACCACAGATGAACTAAATTAGAATTTGATTGACTAATTGAAACTTATATTTAAACATAAATGTGTTTATTTCCCCACAAATACTAGTAAATTGCATCTTAACAGCCCCATACTATTGGAGGGTCGCACTATAGTTTTGGGTTTTTTTTTCAAAGGAATGAATTCCAATTCACACTGCACATACCTTATTCCTAGTGTATCCCCCCCCCCCCCAAATAACGGTACAGTATTTAAAATGAAGATCAATTTTAGCCAACATAAACTTACTAGTCTTTCAGTGGGAAGTGTGGGCCTGCTTTTGGCTGATGAGATAATTAATTAGGATTATTGTTGCTGTGTGTCTTCAATTAATTTCAGTCTTAGGGCAAGCCTAAGTCTAAAATTTAGGGCAGGGGTAGATCATTAGGTAGATCGTGATCTACTGGTAGATCTCGAAGGGCGTCCTGATAGATCCCAGGCAGATCGCAGGCACAGTGTGTATGGCTCCCATGCCATTTGTGAGGAATGCTCAGGGGCTTATTATACTCATATTTAGTTGAATTCAGTCTTAAAATGAATTATATGGCTCTCACTGAAATAAATTTCCTAATATTTTGCTTTTATGGCTCTCTGAGTAGTGGGTAGGAAGATATTTGGGACTTGGTTGTTTTATAAGTAGCTCGCATGCTGGAAAAGTGTGAGCACTCCTGATTTAGGGTGTGCGGTGAGTAAATGACCTTGCAGGGCCACATCAGCCTGCAGACCTTAGTTTGGAGACCCCTGCATTACAGTAACTAGTTTTAGGCACTATTTTTATGAAAGGGGGGTCTCTGAATGGGGGTCAATCCTTTTTGTTGTAAGACCCCATGAGAAGGGTAACAAACTACCCTTAGGGTGCTTTAACTACAGGGACTTGAGGCAGGATCCTTAGAACAGCCTTCCACCAACTGGGACTGAGGTCTTAAGTAGTACATGTCCCAATCACAGTAGAGCCTAATCTAAATTAGTCCCGTCATACTGATTATTTAAATAAAATTAAATAGTTTACTAAGTAGCCCATGAACTTGTCTGGTCTCATTAGTTCCTAAGTGGGACATCAAGACTCTGCCATCTGTAGTTGCCTGGGAAGCATGAAGGCTACTATAAGCAAAATCATATTGTATTTTTGGGCCAGTGAACTTACCTAGCTTTCCAGTACCAGGTGTGAATCAAGGATTACTCTCAAACAACATAGTACAAATGTAAAACTGATTTTGGCTCCCCCCCCCCCCCCAAAAAAAATACTGTCTAAAATAACTCTGTAAAATAATACTGATTCACAACTAATACCCTTTCAGGTACAGGGGACCAGATGTGCTTGTATCTTGTACAAAATCTTGGTTCAGCATGGTAAAAATCATTTATTTTTTAAAAGTGTGCAGGAGTACATCTGGCTATTAAATTGATGGTTGAGCTCATCTAGTCCCCAGTTGTCGTATTATCCTAAATAATAATGTAGCAACTATATAAAACCAGTATGTTATTTATTACCTTAAGAGTATCTACCAAGGGTCTTTATATTGTTTTACATCTGAGCATTGTAGTCATGAAAGAAAGTACTAATGATTTCAGTTCAATGATATTGCATTCTATCTTTCTTTTTGTAGTTATTTGGATGGAAACCAGTTTACCCTTGTCCCCAAAGAACTTTCAAACTATAAGCACTTAACTCTTATGTGAGTAATATTCAGATAATTTTTATGCTGATTTTTTTCCTCGGCTCAGTCATTCATGTCATTAAATGAAAACGTTTCAAGAAAAACATAGCTTGTTCTCTGTGTTTTAGCAATTATAGCTCTAATGCTTATTTTAGATATGATATGCCTTTTCCTCCACTGGCCCCAGCACAATCGGTTACAAAGTACAGAAACAAAATCCCTGTTGCAACTCAGACCAAGGAGGAACACCCCCCCCCCCCCCAGATCATACACACAGCAGGCAGTCTATGAAGAATAGGCTTTTATTGAAGCAAATATAATGTCCAACAAAAGGGTTAAAAGCAGATCAAAAGTAGAAGATATTTCCCAGGTAAATGTACAGTTCAAATCATTTCTAGTATCAAAAACAAGGGATAGAGCTGGATATAAAATCCCATGGAAGAACAAGGAATCAATCAGGAACAAACAGGCCCAGTCCTAGGCCAGGCAAAAGCTTGGAGACAAAATAACATGAACACATCCAAATGAAGCTTGAAGTCTGAAAGCTAATTTTCTAGCTAGCTCTAATAAAGGGAAAATTACTTTCGATTTGCCAGCCGCCCACTCCGCCTCAAACTGATATCACGCCTAGAAGTGCGAATGTTGTCCCAATGGTCAAAAAGAGTCTCAGAAAGAGCCTCATTAAAACCTCCAGGTGTCCCAATCTCGACCTGGTGTAGCAACCCAGTTCTCTTTTGTGCCTGGGGGGCAGGGGGCAGCACCGGGGGTCCCACTTGCATTGGAGCCAGCCGCAGCTGATGAGGAAATGGAGGAAGGGGTTAATGAGTTAGCTGGGCCTTCCTCTCCCATGAGAGCTTGGCTTGGGATGATGGATGGCCGGACGGCTACGATAACTGGGAAGGTCAGACTGATTCAGAAAGTGTTGATAGTGACGATTTTTATGAGAAGCCAGGTGGTTTCGGGTCGCAGGAGAGAATCAGGGAAACAGTGGAGGATGAGCCCATGGAAGCTGAAAGGGAGTCTGGCTCTCATGAAGATAGCGAACCAGGTGCTGGGAGGCAAGGACGGGGCTTCGATAGGAGAGAGAGCATCGAGTCCATCATGAGCCGTAGCCACCTCAGCCTCGAGCGCCAGAGAAGCGCGATCCCGTAGCACAGATTGGCGCAGAAGCCTAGAGCGTCGGGGACCTCGCCAAGGGGATTAAGTATAGGATCCATGGGAACGGATCCTCAGTAGCTCGGCCACTTCTATTCTAAGAGGAGTGAAGCGAGCAGAGGACCACGGAGCCAAGTTGCCGGCTCGTGTCTTGCCAAGAAGTTTCTTGGGCCCTGTTTGAACTTTGTCTTGTTCCTTGATCCGCATTGCTTGCGGAGCCTTTTGCCAAGCCTTTTGCCAAGCCTTTTGCCAAGCCCTTTGCCAAGCCATTGTATTGGATTACTACAGACTCTTTTCTTGGATTGAACTTTTCAATATTTTATGGACAATTACCTTTTCACCTGTTCTTTATTATTCAATAAATAGTTAGCTGATTACCGTCTCTGTGTGTGTGATTAAGGGGCCGGCCGAGTCCTTGCATCGTGACACCTGGCTGTTATCTCCTTCTACACAGGAATGTTCATCTACAAACATGGGAAGGGAGCCATTCTCAGGAGAACTAGCCTCGTCTGACATTTCACTTTGCACATCACTTTGCAGTTCAGAATTCACATCAACATCACTAGCATCCTCCTCAGCCCTAGCCATCCCATCATCCCCAACATATACATGAATACCAGGCTGAAATACCACACTCCCCATTATCCACTCCAAAGGATGCAGACTTCGGATGTGAGGGCGATCTGGCTGTGGCATCTGTAACCCCAATGATATTCAGGGTAGATTTGGCTGATCTGGCTGGCTAAATGGGTGTCCCTTCCTCCCTCACCACTCCATATGTGTCCCTCCCGAAGCTGTGCACTTGGTGAAAGGGGAGGATCATCCCAGGTAGAAGGAATGTACCAGGGTCTCCAGCCTTTGGTCTCAAGTATACAATAGCTGCACTCCCCTGCTAAGACCTCCAACAAACTGGAACATAGAGTATGCTGCTGGCTATTGCTGCTTGTCACATAGATAGAGTACAGTATTAGGAAGCATAAAGGCATTTAAGCGAATTCAATTACAGAGAGAAATGGGTGTAGTTTGTTTGGAGCAGGGTTACACAGCGGTAGATGATATTACAGTGAAAGAACAGTGAGAATCAGCAGTATCACTTATCTTCTTTAAAAGAACATTTCTAAGTGGTGTCAGCCATAGCAACATTTTGCCCATTAAGCTTCAGGAGGTATCAAATTGGAAGCAAGCTTATCAGGTTGCATCAGGCAGAAATAAAAATGAACATATAGTTCTGTTTTTAAAAGGTCTGTTTTGCCATTTAGTTCATGTTCATAATATGAAAGAAAACAACCAAAGCTTTGGTTTAAAAAGCACACCTATTAAGAAACACATTGCACACATCAAGTCTTCTGCAAAGACACTGTCATTCAGGAAGTCACTGCATATTTGCATTAAAAGAAAGTCTTCAGAGACTGTGTAAGTAGTAGCATTAAACATGACCCTTAAGTGCTTGTTAGTTTTATATTTCATGAAGACAAGTATTAGTTATGTGAAGTCTTTCTGGGAACTAGTACACTAATACCAGGAATTATTTTAATTTTTTGTCTTCTTTTTATCTGTGCAATTGTTTTGCTTTGACCCCTACCCATGTGACATGGTTGTTGGGTCATATATAGCATATAGAAATGTGGAATGAACAGTATTTTGAATAATCCCATTTACTGAAATGATTTGGTTTTGTAATATCTATGATTGTTAGCATTTAGATATTTTCTCAATTTTTTATAGAGATTTAAGTAACAACAGAATCAGCACTCTTTCTAACCAGAGCTTCAGCAACATGACTCAGCTACTCACCTTGTAAGTATAGCTTTGTGTAACAACAATGATTGAGACAAATACAATGCTTTTTAAAAAAATAAAAAAGCACTTACCA
Organism: Anolis apletophallus; assembly: GCA_030556195.1. Classification (NCBI taxonomy): domain Eukaryota; kingdom Metazoa; phylum Chordata; class Lepidosauria; order Squamata; family Anolidae; genus Anolis; species Anolis apletophallus. Next base: position 22,651,520 of record JARBWK010000009.1, on the reverse strand, counting down.
ATTGTTGTGAATTTTGGCTATGTGGTTATACTATGGAAGCAATCCATAGTATAATCATAATAGCAATTATCTGTTTTTGAGCTATCTATCCCCCTTAAAATTATTTTTGTTCAACTTTCAGAATTCTCAGTTACAACCGTCTTAGATGTATTCCAGCACGGACATTTGATGGCTTAAAATCACTTAGGCTACTGTAAGTTTCTGCTATTTGTTTTTCTTAATTAAGCTACTTGACAATTAGCTGTTCCTTCCCCAGGTCCCTTATCTTGTTTTCCTTTAAAATAGTGTAAAATGTGATAACAGACAGTCCATTTCTGATGGAGATATAAAATGCAAAATAACATAGTATGAGAACCTTGTCTTGCGATACCATTTTTCCAAATGCTCCAGAGATTTTTCTGTGTCATATTGGAGCATTGGTGAGATTCAGTCATTGGAATTGCCACCTACACCAAACAGCTAATATACAAATTCCACATTACATGTTTTCTGTTTGGTATATTTCCTTAATGTAATATGTAGACAGTCACATAATTAATAAAGCAGATGCTCTACTGCCAAGAACATAGAAGTCATTTTCATTCCTTAGTTTTAATCATTAGAGGTACAGCAGTTTAAGTTTACCAACTGACCAATCAAAGTAAGACATTAATAGAGTTCTAAAGCAATAAATAGAGGTGTAAATTTGCCACTACTTTCCTCACTGCAACAAGCAATTTGTAACAGGCAGTTTGAGGATTGGGGTCCTCCCACTCATCCACCCATCCCATTAAAAGCTGCACAGGCAGGAGGCTAATGCTAGGTCACTCTCGGCATGACTTCGCGAACGAAGATTCTTAGGAAGGACTCATCCCACGCTTTTTACAAGCGCGTTGATTACTAAAAAGGCCAATCTGAGATAGACAAGTTCGGTTACAGAAATTACAGCAGAAAGTCTCCTTGGGTGATGTTGTTTCCAAGTTGCGGTTCTTTCTGCGTTGCCGTTTCTCTTCGAGACCTATTCGGCGTGTCTCCTCGAAAGAGACCACAGCATTGTGGATAGTGCATCTCCATGCCTCCAAATGTGAGGCCAGGATGGACCATTGTTGGTGATCAATCTGGCCGAGCCTGAAATGTTGTTTCAGGGAGTCCTTATATCTCTTTTTGGGGGCGCCAGTTGGATGTGTCCTTTGAGTCTGTGCAATGGATTTTTCTGGTGGAGCGCAGCGTGTACAGAACTGGCCTCGCCCTTTAAACCAAAGGTTCGTCTGCCGGGGCCTAGCAAGCTTGGACGGTGGCAGCGAGGTCCTCAGGTTGAAGGTTTGGTTCGAGTTTCCTTCTCTTAGATGGATGACCTTACAGGGTTAGACGGGCACCATCTGCCCGGGTTTGAAATTAGAGTTTTCCTTCTCTTAGGATGGTTGCCAAAAGGCTAGAGAGCCCATCCTGCCCTTTGACGCTCTTTGTCAGACCCTTCGGTTGTGACCTGTCTGGCATGGGAGGCTCTACCAGTGGCTATTATGCCACCGCCAGCATGGCTCACAACTTCATTAGGGTACGCAAGCCTCTCCCCCACTGCAAGGGGGTGCCAATGGAGAGGTGCTAGGTAGTTCAATGGTATTAAGTTGAGAGATGCTATATCTATATCTTATCACCTTGTTGCCACCAAACAGGCATCTGAAAAATCAAAAGAGTGTCTTTTTAGTTTGGGGCATTTTAGTAATGGAATTTTGTTGCATCAGTATTCTGAAAAGTCAAAATACCAAGGAAACAGGAAACTGTGGATGGGTGAAGCCTGTTGAAATGAAGAGCTTCTGCTAGAAATTACTATAGAGTTGCTCTGAAGAACTTAGAAAATTTGTAAACAGGTATCATGACTAGGAATTTTCTAGGGTGTTCCAAGGTGAATCTGTGGTAACATCTTATGGAAGCATACCAGAGAATTGTCTGCGAAACCCTCAAAATTCTTAGAGAGACATAGAGAGAGGCAGCAGCTACATCTGAGCAGGGAGCCGCCCAGCACCAGCAACATCTGTAGTTACTGAAATGGACATCCAAGTGCCACCTCTGTGTTGATGGAGGCAGGCACCAGGTACAACATCTGTGTACAACTAGTGGGCCACTGTGTGACACAGAATGCTGGACTAGATGGGCTGAGGCCCGATTCAGCATGGCTCTTCTTATGTTCTTATGTTCTAACATCTGTGCAGGGGTCCCCCATGGCCCCCACTGCCTTGCCTCCTTGCTGCCCAGCACCTGTAACATCTGTGGATGTGTGAGGACTACTTACCTGGATTAGCTGAACTGCTCTCTGAGGCTTTTCCATTGATTCCTTACTAATTGCATGGGGTAGTCTTGGTGGCTCATCACAAACTTTTGTTATAATTGCACTGTCTACAACAGGGGTGGGCAATTACCGGCCCTCCAGGTGTTTTGGACTTCAACTCCCAGAAATCCTAGCCAGATAACCAGCTGTTAGGATTTCTGGGAGTTGAAGTCCAAAACACCTGGAGGGCCGGTAATTGCCCACCCCTGTTCTACAAGATTGGTAATTGAAAACTACACAAACTGGCAAACGGTGATGTCTGATCATTTTAATGATTTTTATTTACAGTCAAATGTTATTGTTTTAACATATGTAATGTATTGTTTTTATTCGTATGTGGGGCATTGGATTTTTGCCAATTATGCTGTACATTGCTTTGAGTCTACCTAGGGGAAAGCGGTATAGAAATGCAGTAAATAAATAAATAAATATTTTATCAGAATATGTACAGACTGGCCACATAGGTATATGAGTTGAATTGTACACTGTTGTACATTACATCACATAATACATAAAGCTAATTTTTAAGCCAGTGAGGTGACATGGTTTGTGCTTTGGATTTTGGAGATTAAAGTTTAAATCCCCCAAAGATGCCAACAAAACTGCATCATAGAGTCTCCAGAAGTCAAAAATGACTTGAAGGCACACAACAAACATTTGTAAAACAGCACAACTTAATAGAAGTTCAGTTTCTGCTCTACTTGGTTGTGGGGGAGTTGCTATGTACTCTTAAGGAAATGTGTCTAGTTCCAAACTCACCTAACAGAGACTTCTGATGGATCAGTGTCTCGGAATTCCCCCTTTCTATAGCCATTAACAGGTTTTTTATTTGCGTCAAGTACATCACAATGGTGGTGGTCTCTTTAGAGTTTGCCCTATGACTTTTTAAAGGGAAAGGCTTCAGATTACAGTATGATTTTTCCAAACTAGATTTTATTTTTGTTTATTGGTTCAGCCACTTCCAACTCTTTGTGACCTCAAGGACCAGCCCATGCCAGAGCTCCCTGTCAACCATGGCCACCCCCAGCTTCTTCAAAGTCAAGCCAGTCACTTCAAGGATATCATCCATCCATCGTGCCCTTGGTCTCCCCCTTTTCCCTTCCATTTTCCCCAGCATCATTGTCTTCTCCAAGCTTTCCTGACTTCTCATTATGTGGCCAAAGCACTTCATCTTTACCTCTAATATCCTTCTCTCCATTGAGCAGCCAGGCATTATTTCCTGGAGTATGTACTGGTTTGATCATCCTGCAGTCCAAGGCACTATCAGTATTTTCCTCCAGCACCACAGTTCAAAAATTTCTATCTTCCTTCGCTCAGCCTTTCTTATGATCCAGCTCTCACATCCATAGTTACTGCAGGGAATACCTTTGCTTTAACTATGTGGATCTTCGTTGCCAGTGTGTTGTCTCTGCTCTTAACTATTTTATCAAGATTGGTCATTGCTCTCTTCCCAAGAAGTAAACATCTTCTGATTTTCTGGCTGCTGTCTGCATCTGCAGTAATCTTTGCACCTAGAAATACAGTCTGTCACTGCCTCCACATTTTCTCCTTCTATTTGCCAGTTATCAGTCAGTCTGGTTGCCATAATAAGATTTTCTTCTACCAACGAAGTTGGGGGAAGAGAGCAGTTTGCCTCCCCCCCCCCCAAGGAGAGAATGGGCTGGCCAGCCCCTTAGGTCCTCATTCAGACCTGAGCTTTGGCCCACCACACCCGCCCATTTAACAGTATAGAATGGTTGCCTCAGAACCAGTTGAGGAATTTTCCCCTTCTCATGTTCTGCAAAGGTTTTTTGCCTAACCCTATACTGTTTAGGGGTTAGATGGTATGGTGGGTTTATATAAATAGGTTTAGCGGAAAATAGATAGGAAAATACAAAGTTTGTGTTCACACAAGGCCCCCCACCTTTTAGAGGGGTGGGTCATTTGCAAAAACACTCACCAGAAAGTTAGATAATCGGTGAGGTAAGATTTGATGGCCCAGGAATGGCAGAGTCTGATATCGACATGTTCGAAAAGACTTCTGTCCATTTTCCTTAACAGTTGCCCAGTTTTGGTTACCAGGGAAACTAGGTTTTCGCCCCAGTTAGCCGAGGGGTATAGCCGGCTGGGATACCTCCTCGACTTTGTTCACCAGATTCTTGACACCTATTAGTTTAGGCTAAGGCAAAATTAAATAGGTAACATTTAAATAAAAGTTGCCCAAATTTGAACCCAAACTTACTTGTGTGGTGTCGTTATTTCAGGGATGGGCAGGCAAATGCATTTAAAAGACTGAAAGATGAAAACATGACTGTTTGGAACAAAATTCATTTTAATAAAATAACACCAGTAAATCATTGAAAACGATACATATTCATATGTAAGGTATTAATCCGAATGTAAAGTTTTTGAAAGTTTTTGAAGGTTTGAGAACTTTTTGAAGTGATACCATGTTTAGCAATTAAATCATGCCCACCACTTTTATCTGGCCAGAATTACATCCATGTTACTTTCTGTGGGAGTTCATCACAGAAGGCAGAAGTTTCACCACTCTTCCAGTGTTGTTGATTGTATTTAATGAAGCAAAGTATTTCAAAATACTATATTATAAATCTCCCCCACCCCCTGTTTTCTTTGCTGCTGCATGTAGGGGTCAGGGTCTAGTGTGTTACGAAGTCAAATCATACATTGACTTAAGATTATAGACGAGATGCTTCTGGTAGTAGATATGCTCCAATGATAACAAGTTGCTCCCATCTCTTAAAAACAAGGGAACAAAAACTAAGTAAAACGGGAAGAGGTATTTCGGGGGATTTCAAGCTCTGAAGGACCTGTAATTGATTATAAACAAGACCATCTGCAAATCTTCTATGTTGAACTGGAAGCAATCAAATAAAGAAGTATTTCCACATCTGTTTTTAAGTACATAAATGTTTCTCTTTCCCTTAGGTCCTTACATGGCAATGACATTTCTGTTGTTCCTGAAGGTGCTTTTAACGATCTTTCAGCACTATCCCATCTGTGAGTATTCTGTCTATAATAATATTTATGTTAATATTATGACCATGCCATAGTACTATTAATTTTGCCATGACAATGTGGCAACATCTTTTTCCAACGAGTCTGCATAGATTCCTGAAAAGATCAGGAAATCAGAACTATCGAGTTGGCTAGGAGATCTACATCAAACATTGTCCAAGATGGCTTCAGTCAGGTCTGCTGTGCAGGAATATAAATGCTGTTACCAAAACTCAGTGCACTCTGACCCCATCATCCCCTCCTTTTATTCAGAAATATAATGGTTGCTAATTTGGTTATTGTAACTGTGCACAACTTTGGAAGTGCGGTCATGGGATGAAGGAGAAATTTAACCTTCATCAGTGACACCCCCATTTTCAGTGTCTTTTATGAGACCTTGAGGTGGAAGTTGTTTTGAGGTTGGGGCCTGCCATTCAATAGCTTTTACCCTCATGAATGCTTTTCTATCATTCTGTGTACACTTTCAACAGGTGAATATTCATCTTTAACGGCTGCTACACATTATTTGCATACACACAAACACACATGCCCATATATCCTACAATTTCAGTCTAGTGGCTCTTCAGCAGAATGACTTCTGAGATGCTGCAGATTGGGACACTGGGGAATGACATTTGCCTTGGTTATGGGATGCCTGGGGGGGGGGGCAGTTGTAATAAGACTCCACACAGTCTTGCAACAACTGTTTTATTTTCTTGTTTTTGCTGAACCTCATGGCTATGAAATGCTTCAGGAATCATATCCCTGCCCCCTAGTAAGCAGTGCTTGGGATCCCTTTGGTTGAGATGCTACCAAATTGAAATAGTAATTATGACAACTACAGCTGCACAGTTACATCTATGGGGCAAAAGCCATTGCTTTTAATTTACCCTCCAGCCTCTACTATTATTTATCATTAGGGCATTTTTTTTAAAGTTTATATTAATTGACTGTAAAACCTTTGGTCAGTTGACCCACTTAAGGGATCTATACTTGTACTTCAGATTTTCTTTATGAATAAGTCTTGTTTTAAAGTTAATGTTAAATTATTTTTTTACTTTTTGTTGTACCTTAAACATGTATATAATAACAAGGGATACTATCATAAAGGTAGAATAGACATTGCTTTCATGGTATGGGAGTCCATAGATTTATTGGCTGTCAGATGGTCTGTGACCTACCTAGCCACTCAAAAAGTAAAGAATGTTGCTTTTTTGATTTTCAGCTTGATGGCATTCATTCTAGATTAAAATCATAATGATTTTTAAATTACTTTTAGACATTGTCAAGTACTATAAAGATTCCATGGATGCTCAAGTCTCATTATATACAATAGCATTTTTAAATGCTGTGCCTATTATAAAATGACAAAATCAAAATTTGCTTTTTGGAGTGTTTTGTATGGGGGCGGAGGGATATTTTCAAGCTGTAGATGGTGAGATTCATGAAAGCAGAACCTGTGAATGTGGAGCACTGACTGTAAACAGAGTAAACATAATTTTAAGATAAATTTATTTATTTATTTACGCCATTTATATTCTGCCCTTCTCAAGGGGGACTGCGGATCACATTGACAGGCAAACATTCAATGCCATTGACATACAACATATTGTAGACAGACATAGAGGCAATTTAACATTCCAGAAATCAGTTAAATTTAGCCTCCCCACAAAGTGGTACCTAAATTTCCTACTTGACAGATGCAACTGTCTTTTGGGTTGCAAAGGTCAACAACAAGCTACACAAATTGGTTGAGAGCTCACCTCGACCCGGGCAGACCTCGAACTCATGACCTTCTGGTCAGTACAGATCTTATGCAGCTGACACCCAGCCAGCTGCGCCACATTCCCGGTCATAAGAGGAAGGGAATGGGGAGGCATTGACAGCATTTCTTGGCATAATTCATTGTAAGGCTCAAGACTTCCCCTACATGTGCCATTCCCACTGTGAACTTGCCTTGGCAGTACCTCATATCAATTCATTGATATTGTGATTGGGGGCAGGGTATGGAAATCCTGCTTCCTTCCAAATTTTCATTTACTGTTATATTTTTTAAAAACTTAAATCCTTTGTAATGACTTTTTGACACAATTGCTTACCCCAAGTTTATTTTGAATGAATTTTTCTTTTGCTTCAGTTTTCAAAAGCTAATGCAGTAGAAATAACTATATTCCGCTGCATCCACAAATTTCTGCAGTAGATACTTTCTGTTTTTCCTCTACAGTGCCATTGGGGCAAATCCACTTTACTGTGATTGCAATATGCAATGGCTGTCTGATTGGGTCAAGTCAGAATATAAAGAACCAGGCATAGCCCGGTGTGCAGGTCCTGGGGAAATGGCCGACAAGCTACTACTTACCACTCCATCTAAAAAATTTACTTGTCAAGGTATGTGCTTTTTTGATTTTTTTTAAAAAATGTCATCTTCAAGTAAGCTTGGGTATTTTGGGCCAGAACCGTTAATTGGAAATGTGTTGTGTTTTTTAAAAATATTATAATGAATCAGCACAGAATGCTCTTGTTGTATACTGCCAAAAGGAAGATATTTAGTACTTGTGCAGTGTGTTGACAACATAGTTTCTTCATGTTGGCAGCTGGCAGAATGGCTCCAGAAGTTTTGAGAAGGTGTAATATTTTCAGATAAATCAGAGCCATTATACACATCGTACATTAGTAATCCATTCTGTTTCTGTTGAGTGTACCTGATAGACAGATCTGTTTAATATCATAGGTTTGTCGTGTTCATACCTAGCTTTTTAGGTAATAAATCTAGCCATTTTATAGATTATGTTGTGGTATCCTCAAAATCTATTGATTCTATTGTACTAATGGGATATAGCTTCTAGGGCAGGCCTGGGCAAACTTTGGCCCTCCAGGTGTTTTGGACTCCAAATCCCACAATTCCTAACAGCTGTTAGGAATTGTGGGATTTGGAGTCCAAAACACCTGGAGGGCCAAAGTTTGCCCAGGCCTGTTCTAGGGGCACCTGCAAGTATATATGTCTTTGATGGCAGGTCCTGTTGCTTACTACTGTGGCTTCAGGTGTTTGAACTCATTATATACACACAAGCTCATAATTTAGAATGAATTTTTTTTACTGTCAAGGATGGCAGTATATAGCTTAATGGAGCTGAAAATTACAGGACTAGAAAGGCTTTTCACACTACAAAATTATAGCGCAATCCTTCAATTAACCCTGGGTTAAGTGTCATAGTGGCAATTTATGGAAACACGGGGCATGCACTGAAGTTCTCTGGTAGAAAATTCTAAGTACCCTTCCCTAAATTGCAGTTCTCAGATTTATATAGGATGCAACCATGGCAGTTAAGGTGGAATCATAGTGCTTTAATTTGTAGTGTGAAAGTGCCCCATGTTAAATGAGTTTCTAAGGGCCCTTCCAGACAAACCCAGTATCCCAGGATCTGATTCCAGTTTTCTGCTTTAAACTGGATTATATGAGTCCGCACTACCACATAGTCTGGGATAAGCAGAAAACCTGGGATCAGATCATGGGATACAGGGCCTGTCTGGAAGATCCTTGTGTTTCTGATAGACGAAACTGCCTTATTTATTTTTAAAGTCACATTTATCTTTCCTTTTATTTATTTCCCAAATGGCAGCTCAGGGAGACATAGTTCTCGATCTGCTTTTGCCCTGTAAGATGGACCGGTCACTCAGTGACTTCCCTAATTGAGCTGGAGCTTGAACATGTATTTCCCAGGTCCCAGTCTAATAACTCCTAACCACTACTGAAAATGGGCTCTTATGCATTAGAAATATTGTAAATGGACAGCATATTTGTACTGATATTTCCTTCCCATGAGTATTTGCCAGCTCCCATTTACAATATTTTATATGAGCATACCACATCTGATAGATTTTCTTTTAACTTTTATCATTTCACAATTCACACCCTGCTTCTAGAGATTCCAGGGCCTTGTGGTTTTCTAATACCAGGTAAGACAGTAAAGAGCCCCAGACTGGATTTGTTTCATACACACCTTCTGACTTTCCCTACATGTTTCAAAGCAGTTTTTTCCTCAATGACATGCATGTTGTTGGTCTTTTCCCTCTTTGCTTGAATGATTTTATGGGTATTTCCCTGTTATATACAAGAATACGTTTCCTAGCATTCTAAATTACCGTTTGTTGTTAAAAGGTTGCAAATGATTTATCCTTTTAAATGGATGTTACAATTTTTTATGGTTTTCTTTGTTTTATGGTTTTAACTAATACTAAATATATTGGTTTTTAATGATTGTGTGATTGTTTTAATGTTTATGTATGTGAGATCGGGGTTTGAATCCCCTTTCGGCCTATAGCTTGGAAAAATCATTTGTATTTGTGGTATAGCGGCCTTGTACCATTACGAATGTAAGCCGTCCTGAGTCCCGCTTCGGGGGTAGAGAAGTGACGGGGTACAAATACCATAAATAAATAAATAAATAAATAAATAAACCTCTCATTGTATGTTACCATCTTGCATCCATAATTCCCTGTCCTATCCCTTCAGCTTTGTATTCATGAGTCTTCCAGTTCCTCAACTACGTGTTTCATTATCTAAATTCATTTATTTCTTGCTCTCTTTTCCTGCTATTCCATCATTCTTGTATAAACATAGCAGAGGTGGATATAGATGCGAACTCCTTCGCCGCAATAATTGGTCCAGATATGGGCAATATAGTTAATACCAAAGCCCTGACATCCAGGTCCTAAGTAGTGCCATTGTATTATGTTTTCTTGTTTACATGCCATTTTAGATTCTTTGATCATTTCTTTTAATTTCATATATAAGATTGAATTTATTTTCCTCTTTGGTCTGCCTCTTGAGCTCTGTGAGACAATCTCTTTCTGCTGCTGCCATTCCCACTGTACAAAGATTTTATGAATGAAGACTAAAACATCGATCACCACTGTCTTCTTTCAGTAATGTTGCTTCCCAAATCAAGCAACTCTGTTCTCGCTAACTCTCTGAATGATATTTGTTGCCATCTCTTCTTCTAGCATTGACAAGTTCCTTAAATGGATTGCCATTTAACCCCCCCCATTGAATAGAAAGTGATGGAGAGCCACCATAGTGTAGTGACCAGGCATGTAGCCGGGAAGGGGGGAGCTTAGGGGGCTTCAGCCCCCCCCCCAAATTCTCAGGGTGGTCCGCAAGAAGGCCTTACTGGTACATTATTTAAACTGTTATGTTTATTCATATCATGATCTGATAACCATGCTCATTATATCCCACATTCATGGGGTTATTGGGATAACAATACAAAAGGTTTGGTAGGGTAGTCCCTCTCTTACTCAGACTCAGCCCCTCCCGAATCAAACTCAGCCCTCCCCGAATCAAAATCCTGGCTATGGCCCTAGTAGTGACTTAAGTGTTGGGCTCTGGCTCTGGAGATCAGGGTTTGAATCCCCTTTCAACCATGGAAGCTCTCTGGTGAGCTTGGAAAAATCACACTCACTCAGCCTCAGAGGGAGGCAAACCCTTCTGAACAAATCTTGCATCAAAAAACCCATGGTAGGTTCACCTTAGGGTTAGCAAAAGTCAGAAACAATTTGAAACCAGACATCAACAGAAGATGATATGATTTAGTGTGCATTCTCTGCAACCTTTTTCTCTTTTGCCTATACTCTTCTATGAGTAGTTTTCTCAGTCTATTAATAATAGGATTCCTATTTTTTCTTCTCCTCTGATACCATTTAATTCCCATTACAGCAGATCTTTTATCTAAAATTACTAGTTAATTTGCCATTTTTAGCTCTACTTTTGCTCTCGAAAGTAAATGCTGCCTCTTGGGCCAGCACTAACTTGGTTTCAGCTTGCAAGTCCTGCTGTGTTTCTCTTTTCCTCCTTGCCCCATTTTCTTTCATGTTCTATGCAAATTTTTTGCAGTTCAAAAGCAATAGGAGACCTATTGGAGTCTGTGTTTGATCTCTATTAGCTTCATTTTGTTTTCCAGTATTTTTCTAAATCTCCTTCCAAACGGCCTTTAATCTATTCCGTATTGTGGTTATTACCAAGATTTCTAATTGCCTTTTATTTTGAGTACCATCTGAATTCCTGTCAACCATTTACTTTTCTTTAATAATGTTAGGAACTCTTTTAAATCCTTCCTCATAATATTTGTATTATGTAATCATTCCCTGGTTTTCTTCTCTAATTTTTTTGCAACAGATCTTGTTCATGTTTTTGGGGGTTTTTTTCTGCTTTGTTTAGGTCCAGCTCAGTTCTGTTCTTGCAATGTCTCACAGTGCATAGTAGCATATAGGACTTCCTAGTTAATTTCCCTAACCCAGATTTCTAATCATCTGTTGTGTCGAGCTGTTTTCCTTACAAAAATGATGCTTTTGTACTGTGGACATATTATAAGAAGACATAACTTGCTCATAGAAAGGGCAATAATGCCTGGGAAAATGGAAGGCAACAGGAAAAGAGGAAGACCATGATTCAAATGAATGGACTCAGGGTGCATCAACACCTTGTATTTATGTCATTGACTATGATCATACCTTACAGGAAAGATTTTATGACACCTAATATTATTTAACAGGATACATAAGAAAATTGTTTTAAAGAGAGGGGGGGGCTAACTAGGGTTAATTGAGCCGATATGCCAGGTCTAAATTGTGAACTGATAATAACAAATGTCATAGTTATTTCACATGCTACCAAAGTAGCCTCCACATTGTCACCTCATTACATAATAAATGCATAAAGAATATTGGCTAAATTCAATATTCATTCTAGCAGAATGGACTTACAGAATTATTGGGAACGTGGCAAATTCATTACTGAAGTTACTTTTATAAGTCCATTCAGGCCCGGATTAACTCCTTTTGGTGCCCTAGGCCACACTTTCCTCCGCCTCTTCCTCGCCGCGATCGCCTCCCTTCAGTCAAGGAAGGCGGTCGCGGGGAGGAGGAGGAAGGGAAGCCCCGCCCCTGAAGCGTTGCTGGACATGTGCAGCAGCGGTCCCAGGGGCGGAGCTTCCCTCTGCCTCTTCCTCCTCCTTGCCCCACCCTCTTTCCTTGGGTGCAAGGAGGATGAGGCGGAGGGAAGCCCAGCCCCCGGGGCCACTGGCGAGCATGCGCGTGTGGCAGGAGGGCACCTCTGATTTTCTCTAGACAGTAAATGCTGCCTCTGCCTCCTCCGCCATGTTCCTGGCTGCCACGGGGGCATTGATTCAGTGAATCTACTCTCATTGGGACTAAGAATAGGATTTAGGCCCTTATTCCTGCAGTATTCTGTCATTGTATCAAATGTGGAGATGATGATAATGATGACTTATATCCTGCTTTATCTCTCCCAAAGGAGACTCAAAGCGGCTTAACATAAAAGCATTAACATGGAATTTAAAATATACAAATATGCAAACATTAAAACAGGATTCAATATTAACAGTATTTCAAAAATCCTAGTTAAAACATATTCAAAGTTAAAAACCACAACACCACAGAGATGGCAAGAAACAGTGGGAAAACATCTAATTTTGTTCTTCTTTTAACATCTAAATCAGAAGAGGCAGAAGAGGTTGTGGTTTAAAGCCCCTCATCATAAATAAGGCCATGAGGCCATGGCCAGGGGCACAAAGATCAGGATTGCCCCTCTTCCTCTCTTTCTCATGCCCCTCCTTGCTCTTTCTCTTGGCAAAGTCTCTGCTCCTTCCCTTCCATCTCTCTCTCGCGCGCGCTCTCTCTCTCTTTCTCTCACGTGCGCGCTCTCTCTCGCTCTCTCTCACGCGTTCTCTCTCTCATGTGTGCTCTCTCTCTCTCTTGTGCACACCTTTGGAGCGAGTTTGCACTTGATGCGCTCTCCGCAAGCCTCCCGACTCCCGAGGAGACTTTCAGAGCATAGCGGAGCTTTCCAGCCGGTGGAAATAGGGAACTTGGAGGTGGCAGGAGGTTGGCTTAAAGGGGGTGTAATTTCAAAGTGTGGCCTAGGGTGCAAAAAAAGTGTTAATCTGGGCCTGCCCTCACTGGGGAAGTAACATGAAAAACGTTCGCCGTTATGCTGGTGTATGGGGAAAAAAGAACTATAAAATCCACAATTTGGCAATAGGTTTATTAGAATCAACTAATACTCTGTTTTGGCACTTCTTTGTTGATCCAAATGTTGCCCAGCGCTTAAAGATCAGTTCTTACATGCCGTCGGACATACTGTGAGCATATTGCTAGTTTCTCAATCACGGTTTAACCTCGGTTTTGCGTCACTAAGGCTCCTTCTTCCTTTCCCCATACATATATCCAGGTCATAAACATATAATTTCAAAAAGGTTAGACCTGTATGCCATATTTTGTAGGTTAAATTATTATATACTGGCTTGTTAGACATATGCCTCTAAAGCACACAAGTTGTTTGTCAGTTGTAACTTGTATGATATTTCAGCTACAGATTCCAGCAAGTATGTTTTGCTATTAGGTTACAGAAGCCCAATCAGAATCTGTTGTTTTGTACATATAGCAACAGTGATCAGTCATCTGCTGAAACAAGAGATGTATAGGCGGGCCCTTATATGAAAGAAATATGGCCACAGCCACAAGTGTGCTTTCATATTGCCTAAGTGTTGACAAGTTGTGCAAGTACAACCTCAGGATTTTTGTTCCATCCAAAGATTGCTAACTTAGCCTAAATGAAAACATGTGCAATATGAATAATGAAAGGCTTGTGTTTTTGACTACGAATTTATGTTTATTTGAAGGTCCAGTGGATATTGGTATTCTTGCCAAATGTAGCCCTTGTTTATCAAATCCATGCAAAAATGACGGAACCTGTAATAACGATCCTGTAGATTTCTACAGATGCTCTTGCCCCTATGGTTTCAAGGTATGAAAAGCATATAAAGTTGCTTTATTATATTTGTATTTTTAATAAGCCAGTTTTCAGGGCAAGCCCTCACATTGTTCCACATTGCCTCATCCTGCCTATTTTGGCTAGCCATAGCACTTCAAAGTCTTACTTTAGATTAAGACTGGGATATCAGAGATTGAACTTGGGTTCTCCTGTATGCCTAGAACTTACACATGGAACAAGTATCGACTGTGTTCATCAAACCCTAAAGTAAACACTGAGAACGAAACAATAGCAGTAACTATATTCTCATAAATATGTATCAAACAATATTTATGGTAACTATAACATTCAGTATTTCTGATAATTAACCAAGTCCACTAATGGCAGCATCTCATGACATGAACATATCAAAGAGTATTGTCTGTATATCACATAAACATATCACACAGTATTATCTGTATATCACAAATACCAACAAAGTCCATCGCGTGAGTGAAAAAATCTGGGTAAATATAAAGAAGATATTTCAATGACAGTCCAAGTCCCCAGATATGCCCAAAAAAAAGGCAATGAGAATGAAAACACAATATCAACTCACTAAGTAGACTGTCTCCACTCTAGAAGTCTGCGGTGCTTGGGAGAAGCAGGGGGCGTGGTGGACGTATAGGACGCAACAGCGTCTTATTGTAGATACCCAAGAAACTTAAGTAGATGTATTTCAATTGATTGAATTCACTCTAAAGGATCTCTAAGTTCCACCAAAATTAAATAGTTCAAGCTAGAGTTGCATACATGGTTTGCCTTGAAAAACAATCTCTGTTCATGGAGCTTGGGCGGGACAGGAGGCATGGCCATGCTCTCAGTGTCAATACGCCGCCCCGTTAGTACAGTGAGCTATAGTTTTCCAAGGTCTAAGCCAAAATAAGAAGCAAAAAATGGGGTGCAGTCATTCCATTGAATAATAAAAACTATAAGACCCAAGTCGCCAAAGCATCCGTGTGATATAATGTAAATAAACAGAAAAAACAAGCCACGGAGGCCAAATGGCGACGAAGCCACAGAGGCCAAATGGCTGTAGGTATGCTCTCAATAGGCAACGAGTACTCTCCCTTGGCAAATCGATGAAATGATGAGTAGTAGAGTGGAGAACAGCCCGCGATAATCCCAAAGGGGTCCTCAAGAGAGGCTGCTGTTAGTGTGGACCCAGATGATCTCTCCTGTATGCCACCTACACTGTCACTAAGCTGTGCTCCTTCTGTAGAAGGAGGGAGGGAAGAAGGAACGAAAGTTTCAACGAAGTGGAAAGATATATCTCATTTTCCTATTCCCAGTTTGCCTTTTTTTGTGTGCATAATCTCACAATTGTGTTGTTTATTCCTAGGGCCAAGACTGCAACATTCCTATTCATGCCTGCATTAGCAACCCTTGTAAGCAAGGGGGGACTTGTCACTTAAAAGAAGGTGAAAAAGATGGATTTTGGTACGTATTTTCGTAAGAAAAAAAAGAACAGAAGGAACGTCCTACTGAGTTTGAAAGACTTGTCAAACTAGCCATAGGAAAAAAGAAATGAAAGCTTATTTATGCTGTTCATCTTTGATCTCACCAAGTAATGAGAAAAGTTGATGTGTATTGATATGCTCAAACCCACGTTGTCGTCTCTTTCAAGGCTTCTGTAGCATTCAGGAAACCAAGTAACATCAATGAGCTTAGTGTGTTTCTTTCTTAAATACGTTGTTATTAGTCAAGGCATAACAGGGGAAGACATCGTGTTGTTGACTCTATTATGCTAATTAATAGCTATCTAGATCCCTGCTGAAAATTCTCACAATTCAGCTGTTGTTCTGTGCGTTATATCAACAGACGGCCTGTAAATGATCAGATGTAAATCCCAGTGAAACAGAAAATTAATGATTCATTGCCAAACCAGCATGCCAGTGGATAAACATGCTGTGAGCATTTTTAATCTAGCGTTATTTAATCACAAAGTACAAGTGTCCCAGATGTACCTCATGAATTATGAAATAGTGTTGTTTAATAAACAAATCCAATAATTTCAAATAAGAATGCTGATCCATTCTTCTCCACGGGTTAGAAACAGTTTTGTATCCTGCTATTCATTAAGAAATTATCCTCCCTTTTTAAAATTCTGGCCCAAGGTTGGATTGTTTTCTATTTAAAATTATTATGAAACATTTTAATAGCATGGAAAATTAATGTTTTAATCACAATGTCAGAGAACTGCAATAAATAAGAAGCATCCCAGAACAAATTGTGTTGGTGGGGCTTATGCAGGACTAATTAATAAGTGTACCTTGAATATTAGCTTATCCTAGCACCCACACAGGCCCAAGTATAAATAGTACAACCTCTGTCTCCCAAAAATGAAATTCCTAAAGTAGTGCGGTTTCAACAACCTCTCTTGAAAATGTCACTGTATTTCTTAAATCCTACTAGGGGACTGCTGCTTAGTTCAGCAATTTTACAGAGTCCCACAGAATTAGCTTTGATTGAGATTATGGAGATAATTTTAGTTAGGAGTCAACAATATATGTCTTGTTTTCATGAGCTGTGGAAATGTTGTGTTCCTGTGAGGGCTGACCAATGTATTATATGATGACCAATAAACTAGGACTAATCCCTAAAAGGAGAGAAATGTTGTTGATGAATGATGTTTGTCCTGGTCTAAATGAGGTAGAACTTCTCAAAACCATCAGTTGTATCCTCTGGGAATGCTGGCTAATTGATCTATCCTTGTCACTTAACACTAAGTATAAGTCCACCAAGGCTGAGCTTGGTTTTATGAAGTTTACAGTTTGTGATGAAAGTACTTTTTGTGTTCTGCTTTGATTTTATACATGTTACAATTTTATTTCCCACTTTCTGCTTCTTGGCAGGGGATTGGACTGGATGATCCATGAGGTCTCTTCCAACTTTATGATTCTATGTGTTTTATGACATAAAGGACAGCATACAGATACTTAGATAAATATAAATGCCACATGTGACAGTTCACCAAGCCCTTGTTTTTTTGGATACAGTAAAACTTATACTCTAGATCAGGGGTGCTCATACTTTTTCAGCATGCGAGCTACTCTTAAGCAACCAAATCCTAAAGATCTACCTGCCCCCGTTGCCATGCGCGTTCCTGTTGCTGTTTTCCGCCGGCGCAGCATTTCTTCCGCCTGTGGGTCATTGCAGGAAGGAGGAAGCACGAGGCAGAAGGGAGCGCTCCGCCCTGCCTGTCTCGCCAGCAGCGGAGGCTGCACAGCTGCTTCTGGAGGAGAGAGAGGCAGGGTGCTCCCTCTGGAGGCCCTTCCTCGTGCTTCCTCCTTCCTGCAATGCCCCGCAGGCGGAAGAAGCGCCACCCGGGCAGAAGGCAGCAGCAGGAGTGCGCCTTCCGCTCAAGCAGTGCTGCTTCCACCCACAAGGCATTGCGGGAAGGAGGGAGCACGAGGCTGGGCCTTCGGAGGGAGCGCTCCTCCCTGCCTCTCTCTCCTCCAGAAGCAGCTCCACCCCGCCACGCGCTCCCTTTGGAAGCCCCACCTCGTGCTTCCTCCTTCCTGCATTGCCCCGCAGTTGGAAGAAGCACTGCGAGAGCGGAAGCCAGCAGCAGGAGTGCGCGTGTGCGCAGGGTGTGCGCGCACATGGCAGGAGCGCCCCATCCGGCTGCTGAGGCCCGAAGATCAACTGGATGAGGGCCGAAGATCGACTAGCCGATCGCGATCAACTACTTGAGCAGCCCTGCTCTAGATTACAAGTGCAGGGCCACATGAGTGAATGCCCATATGCTTTGGCTTCCAGATCTTCTGTGTGTATTTTTCCCCTACCTCTTATCTCAAGAATACTGAGAAAAATCACAATGGAAGGGTCGTTGGTGGTGATAGTCACACTCATTATTACAGTACCTTTGGATGTCTTACTTGTTTTGCTTTGGAAAGAGTAGAAGGGAATATTCAGTTACATAAGCATTACCTGCATCAGTCAAGTTTCATCCTTTGTAAGAAGTGGATAAAAGGCACAAAGATGGCATCCGGGTCTGATTAAAAGCAGGACAAACAGGAAAAATTAAAAAATCAACTAGTAGAAAGTGGTGAAAACGGTGTGGAGGGCTATTTTTTCTGAAAATATGAAATGTTTCACTTTTGTTGGAAGCTTCTGGTGAAAGGAAAACCTGATTTTTGTTTTATTTAAAGGCCTGAGGGGATGAAAAAAGCAAAGATTCTGGCTCTATATTTGACCAATAACTGATTTTTTCCCCATTTACAGGTGTTCCTGTCCAGATGGATTTGAAGGGGAAAACTGTGAAGTGAATATTGATGATTGTGAAGATAATGATTGCGAAAACAATTCCACTTGTGTAGATGGAATTAACAATTATACTTGCCTTTGTCCGCCTGAATATACAGGTAGGAAAGGGGTGGGGGGACTTGTCTGTATATTCTAGTGTCCATCTAAAACCTATAAAAATATAACAAAGTATGTTTTAATACTTTTGGTTCTGTTTTGTTGTAGTCCAATGGGCAAAGTGGTTCTTTGTAATACTCTTTTAATTCTGTTAATTTAACTGTTCATTTTATTGTTAGTTCTGGCATTTTTAAAAATATTGCGTAATAAGAATATACTTATCTTGTAAAACAAAAGAAAAACACTGAAATAGAAGGACAAATTTGTGATTGACGCCATTGGAATGGTTTAAAGACAGGGGTGCCCACACTTTTTCACCATGCGAGCTACTTTTTAAGTAACTAAGTCAAAAAGATCTACTTTCCCCTGCCACCGTGCGTGCACTCCTGCCGCCAAGTGTGCTTCTGCCGCCTGTGCGGCATTGTGGGAACAAGGAAGTGCGAGGCTCCCTCATTCCCGCAATGCCCTGTGGGTGGAAAAGGCGCCATGCGGGCGGAAGGCTCCTGCCGCCCGCGTGCCGCCTCTTTCTGCCCGCGTGCCGCCTCTTTCCGCCGATGCGGAATTACGGGAACGAGGGAGCGCAAGGCAGGGCCTCCAGAGGCCCCGCCTCACACTTCCTCATTCCCGCAATGCCCCACGGGCGGAAAGCCTTCCACCCGTGTGGTGCTTCTTCCGCCCAGGAGGCATTGCGGGAACAAGGGAGCCTCACACTCCCTCGTTCCTACAATGCCACGCAGGCGGAAGGGGCACCGCGCGCACATGGCAGAAGCGCCCCATCTGCCTGCGATTGCCCAGATTTCAGCTCGCGATCGACTTCCTGGGCTACCCTGATTTAAGATGTAATTCTCAGAACTAGTCATGATCAAGAAAAGCTGTTTTGATCATGTTGCATGACACAGTAATGCACTCCCACAATTGTATTTCTATTTTCATATCCTGGAGTTCTTCTACATAAATTACTATCTCCTTTTCAGAGCAGGATTAAACATTAATTGTCTAGTTTAGGAATGTGAATAACATACAGTAAGAAAAGGAAATAAAACTGACATTTGCTGTCTTGGTGAATTGTGACTAAGGTGTGCCATTTGATGATGTTCACGACCATAAATAGGGAACAGAACAAGAGAGTCAGGGGGAAAAATTATGGACCGATCCAGTCAGTGCCTTCTCATGGAATCAACTGAGCCGTTGGGGATTTTGAAGAGCATTAAGGCCCTCTGGCCATCAGCTAGTATCAAGGCTGGCATGACGAAACATTGTTTGTGTTCCAAAAGTCTAGGTTATTACTATTTTGTTTCTGCTTTTTGTTGACGCTTATAAATTTTCCTCTGCTGCTGTAGAGATAAGAGAAACATGTGTCTTGTTTTTATTTTAATGTGGAGTTTAGATGTGGAGAAAGAAAATAAGCTGCATCAAAGAGGAACTTTATTTTATTTTATTAACTGTGGAAAGAAGAAAAGTGCTAAATAATTGCAAGGTCAGGGGTTGTCTTGTGTTTGGCAAGGGAAACTATAGAGATAGAAAACACAAAATTATATTTTAACATGTGGTTTAAATGTTTCTTTTTCAAGATAATAGGCTTACTGAAAGCCCTATACCATCAGACTCTACAATCCTCTGGCTTGATACTAGCAAAGGATGTATCTGTCTGACCGCTTTGGCTTTGTGCCTTCTTGTTTTCTAAAGCAGAGTTAACAGATAGAGTAATAGTAGTAGTAGTAGTAGTAGTAGTAATCTTTATATCCTGTCCTTCTCCCTTACAAAGGGACACAAAGCGGCTTCCAACATATAAAATACAGTGAAATCAACAGCAATCAAAATACAAATGCAAATCATAATAAGCAATCAATAACACAAGCATAAATAAATAAAATACACATTTTAAAACCAGTAATATTGTGGTGTCTTGTCAGAACTTATTTCACTTTTTTGTGTATTGTACTTCACATCGCCCAATGAGGATTGAACTTCTCGTCAGCCTAGATTTATTCACCGGATATTTGCTTGAATAAGAAGACTACCACAGTTATTTAACAACAGTGGGTGTTTATCAGTATGTAGGCCACTTAATCTATATTGAGTAGAAGATGTGCTACCAGCCTCCATTTAAGACAACAGAAAAAAGATTAATATGTTTAGCTATAGATAACTCTAGAACAAGACTGAGCAAACTTACTACAGCTCACAGTATGGCTCCAACACACCATGATGGCTCTCTATGTCCTGTGTAGGACATAGAAAGCAATTTCCATGTTGCAGAATGAGGCTGTACAGCCATTATATCACATGGAGTGTCTTAAAAACAAAACAGAAAAGGTAGGTTGGAGCACAGGAGTAGAAATTGCTTGTCTTTGCTCTACAAACATAGTTCTCTTCCCTGTTCCCATTTTCTGTGGGCAACACAAGGGGTACGCAACCATGTTGTCTAAAATATGCCCCATATATATGAACCTGTATCCTCTGGGAATGCTGGCTAATTGATCTATCCATTCCGGATGGGTCCCCTGACGACTCGTCAACCCGCTATGAAGCACTTGCTCAGTTCTTTGAGGCCAAAGTCGCTTTGATCTGCTCTGGCTTTGACCCCATATTAACGGCAGTCTCTGAGGATGTAACAAGAGCATCTGCTTGTCCGGTTTTGATGGATTCGTTTCAATCTGTTCAGCTCAAGAATGTGGACAAGATTCTTGGAGAGGCGAGAGTGACCATGTTGTCTAAAATATGCCCCATATATATGAACCTGTCGTGTTTCATGCTGTAATAGCTACTTGATGAGCGAAAGTCTGCTGAACTAATGTATATGTCCATTCTTTAGTTCAGTTAAAATCAAGGAGTTATCCTATGCCATTCCAAGGGAAGATGAAAAAACCAGACTTAATAAGTTCAATTTACTATAGATTTTGGCTGTCACTTTTATTGGCAACCATGCATTGGTGAACAGACGACATATCAGGGATTGAAAGAATGTTCCAAGCAAGTAAAATCCTAGGAAACTGAAATCTTCATAGATTCATAGACTATTGTTTATGAAAAAAATGCACATGAAATTTCACCCTTTTTAAAATGGAATTTTCTGCAAAGAATTTCCTGCTCAGAAACAACATTATTTATTTGGAGAAAACAAACTTTTCTCACAAAACAAGCTGGGCCTGTTCAGGAAATTAATTTTCTGCATAAATAATGCTGTTCTCTGTGTAAAAACCATGCGGTTTTGTGGAGGAAGAGTGTGTTTTCTGTGCAGAAGTGTTTCTCTGATTGCATGTGCACTATTTTGCACAGAATAAGTTCTGAACTGTGAATAGTAAAAATTGCACTTTTTAATGACTTTCTCATAGCAAGGAGAAAAATGTTATTTTTTATTGGAATGAAATGTAATAAAATGTATGTTGATTTATATCCCTATGTGTATTTCCTGAAGATTCTGAAAAGATTTGATCATCTGAACTTTATCTTTCAACTTAGTTTTTTCCCCAGTCCCCTCATTTTAGAAAAGTCAACTGTTTTTCTTCTGGGTTTTCTTGGCAATTTTCAAAATAAATCAAATTAAACTTGTGGCTTTTGTTTCCACTGAACTTGACTAAACTTCTTATATTTGATGATACCACTTAGTATTAAGTCTAGTTCACCTCCTGGTCTGGTTGGTACCATGACCAGCTATCCCAGAGCATAGTGAATGGGGACACCTTGAATGTTTGCTTTGTGGTGGTAAATTCTCACCCCATTACTTCAGGGGTGAGAATTGTACATCCCTTCAGAGGTTGGATGGCATTTTCCAGCACTGCTTATGTTGGCTTGGGCTGTTGGGAGTTGGAGTCCAATAATATGTGAAGGGCTGCATAGCTGCCATCTCTGCAGTATTACAGTCTTTCTGATGCCCCTAGCTATGTTAAAATCACCTAACTGATCAATGAAAATGGAAAATGAAAGCACTCAGAAGGCTCTTGTGTTTTTCATACTGTGGTCTTGAATCCCCTTTCCCTGTTTTTCTCTCACACACTCAGACAAAACAGAAAATTAGTTGAGACTTTGCTTCATCCCTTTTTCTATAGTACGAACTTTCACTTTTGGCCATTTAATGCCAAATCATTTAATGGGGAAAAATTGAATTATTCACACACAAGTCGATGCAAATTATTATTTCTTCCAAATGAAACGTAATTCCATAACTGAATATTACTTTTCACCTCTAGGTGAAACAATGTTTAGTGGATTGCATCACTTCGTAGCAATAGTCAAATTGGCATATTTGTGTATGCTATAATTGAAAACTGACAATTGGTTGTAATCTTTAAGCCAATTATTGCTAAGCCACTGAAACCATTTCAGCAAAAAAATAGCCTAAAGATAAGTTCAGACAATCCACATTGAGCATGTGGCAGCTGGCAATTGAAGTGAGTTGTTACTCAGGATAGGTTTATGGTAATGTAATCATTTCCCCCCTTTTTTACCAGTAGCTTTAAGATAAAACGTAGTCTTTAACAATCATACCCAGACTTGCTTTTACAGCTTTTAGGGACACGGATAATCTGCTTAGTTTTCTTTTGAATGGAAGCAGTCAGGTTTGCTGGTCACAGTGATTTAAAAATGGATTTTGTGTTTTGTTCCATTTTGTTTTCACGGCTCTTATTTTTTAGAAGCACTGTATACCTCTGGAAAGTCATTGTGGCAAGAAGAATGGAAGGGGGAGAAAGTAATTCAGTAGTCAGTACTTGGGGAAAGTATCTAGAACTTGGTGTTATGTTTGTTACTAGGCTCCTTCTTTCCATGAAGGTATATTTTGGGGTTTAGATTGATTAGGCATCATTATCTTAAATTATCCTCCATGCCAGGGCTCCTTGCTTCCTCTTTCAAACTATCCTTTCACTCATGTTGGGACATGTAACAAAGGCCAGGAACAAAATGAATGTGAAGTGCTTGTTTCACACACACATTGCTCCCAAAACAGCATCAGAGCAACTAGCCCAGTTGATTTTTGGGCTTGAAATGCCTGCTTAAAATACACAGATTTATTTGAATAATACTGTATAATTGTTTCTTTCACTTAATAATAATAATAATAATAATAATAATACACTTTATTTATATTCCGCTCTTCTCACAAGTACAATTTTTGAAGGATTTTCTTCAGGCTGCATCACAGGGTGCGTCACAAGGTGTGATTGCGTCATTACGTCACAAGGGGGTGCTGTTGCTTCATCCTCATGACAGACAGCCTCTGTTTTCCGCATTCCACCTTCAGGCAGCCGATCTTACTTTATTTAGGCATTGTAAGTCCTTGAAAAAATCCTTCCCCGCTTGGCGGTTCCCAGTTTTATCTAATCACAGCTGAGCTGTTTTCGAACTGTTGGGTAAACAGTGGACAGGGCTCACAGCTTGGTGTCCAAACCAGCCCGGGATTCGAACATGCAACCTTCAGATTGCCAGCACAGCTGTTGTTACCACTGTGCTATCTCTCCGGCCCCTTACAGGTTAAGCAACTCTTATCCAGAATTCTAAAATCCAAAATTAACCAAAATCCTACATTGTCCACATGAGATAGTGGCACATTTGCTTTCTGATAGCTCAATGTACACCAACTTTGTTTCTCTCACAAAATTATTTTTAAAAAATCATTTATAAGAATACCTTCAGCTGGGCATGTTTAACCTGAAGAAGAGAAGGCTGAGAGGAGACATGACAGCCACGTATAAATATGTGAGGGCAGTCATAGGCCTGGAAAATAGGCCAAGGGACCATGGCTTCAAACTATAGGAAAGAAGATTCCATCTGAACATTAGGAAGAACTTCCTAAGTGTGAGAGTTGTTCAGCAGTGGAACTCTCTGCCCCAGAGTGTGGTGGAGGCTCCTTCTTTCGAGGCTTTTAAGCAGAGGTTGGATGGCCATCTGTCAGGGGTGCTCTGGATGCGATTTTCCTGCTTTTTGGCAGGGGGTTGGAGTGGATGGCCCACAAGGTCTCTTCCAACTCTGATTCTATGTATATATGGTGTATATTAATTAAATTTTATGTTTAGACTTGCCATCTCTCCCTCTCCCTCTTTCCCCCCTCCCCACTCCCTCTCTCCCTGTCTGTGATATTGTAAAATCCAAAATAAAATCCAAAACACTTCTAGTTCCAAGCATTTTGGCTAAGGGATGCTCAACTTGCACCATATGGGTAGAAGATCTCAAGGTCTAACAAATTAGTGTAAAGTATTTCTTGCATTTATATTATTATAGCTTTTGGTACTTCTTAGACCAACTAAATTAGTTTATCATTGATATTATTAAGGAAGTTATGTAAGTTATTGTAGTTTTCATTATGTTATTCACTGCTCTGGCTGATATGCTTGAGGAACAGTAAGAGTGTTTTCACATACATTGTGCAAAGTTGAAAGATGTCCCTCCATTATTTAAATTTCACTTCAAAACAAGGATTTCACTTCAAACAACAAAGTACTCTTTTGGTTGCTGTACTCGAGTCTTTACTCAGGCTCTTCTAGAATGGCGGAGCAACATGACTAACTGTAATGCCAAATCAGTTTCAAGTCATAGTAGGAAGCCTTCAAGTCACACTTTCCAGTATTGCTTGAAACTGAGCAATGTAGCATCATGGATTGGAGAGTTTGCATTCCTCTGAGCAGGAACCATGTGTAGTTCCACCAGATTTCATAGCCACTGTTAGTACCATGGCCAGGCATGTAGCTGGGGGAGGGGCTTGAGGGGCTGATACAAAAGGTTTGCTAGGGTAGACCCTCTCTCACTCAGACTCAGCCCCCCCAATCAAACTCAGCCCCCCCCCCCCCCGAATCAAAATCCTGGCTATGGCCCTGATCATGGCCATTTGTAAACAGTTGTCCAGTAGAATAGAGAACATGCATTTTATTTGGCAGACCTTGTTAGATCATTTCACTTAAGTCTCATAGTTCATGACTTGTAACAGACCGAGGTACTAAAAGTCCCTGTTACCAGCCTGTTTAAACTATCGTCATAGCTATTATGACCAAAGATGAGCTGCATCTAGGCATTTCAATTTCTTTTCTTCATTTCTGCACACAGTCTTTAGTTCCAAGGTCTTGGAGAAGCCTGAATAAAACACCTTGTTTTAAGGCTTAAAAAAGCAATGGAAGATAATCAAGCCTCTCTAAAATAGCTATCAATGCAACAAATAAACATTATTTAACCCTCTTTCTCAAGTTTCCAGAGAGTTACGTGGTTTACAAAAGGGGTCATTGTGCACTTCTTGCTCTAAAATGTTATGTGTTGAAGGCAATATCATGTGTAGCATGCTACTTCCAAACTCAGATTTATTTTGATAAGAGCAGATGGGAATATATATAGATTAAAATATATTTTCAAAATTAGATTCCTTGTATTGAAAATACCAGTGCACAGTAGAGGGAAATGTACCAGATGGTAATAAAAATTTCCAGTTTAAACCATTGAATAAAATATACCTGTGTTTAACAATGGTACAGATTTTTTAAAATAAAAAAGCTGTATTTTTATTACCTGCTGGCAATACTTGCTATGTAGTTTAAATTGTGTCTTAATGTAGTCACATTTGTAACCAACCCAGATTGTTGGGACCATTAAGTATACATTCTGTAGATTGTGGCCATTTTTCTTGCTGCTTATTATCATCTGCTATTAAGAACATGGAGATCTTGTAAGACTATTTCTATGCTAGCATTGGAGCATTCCTCTGCTGTAGATAAAACTGAAAAGCTTGCTTCACTTCTGCTACATCAACTTAGCTTTTCTGCTGCTGTTAACTGTGCATTAATTTACTTGTGCTATGGTGTTTCAGTACAATGTAAAAGTCTCTTTGTCTCTTCTGTCTTTGTCACTGCAAGCTGCTAATCTGAATGAAGTGGAAAAAGGTTAGTCGCCTTTTAAGCCTTTTACATTATCTATACGCTGTCACATAATTCCCTTTAGGTATAGGGCGCTCTTCCAGAATGATTTCGTTGATTCTGTTCAACTGAAGGGCAGTGCTACTGATACAGTTCTTTGTGGGGAGCTTTAATACCGTATTTGAGGACAAATGGTTTTAAAATGATCAAATTTATGGTCTTCAATATATATACAGGCAATCTCCAAGTTACGAACAAGATAGGTGTTGTAGGTTTCTTCTTAAGTTGAATGTGTATGTAAGTCGGAACAGGTACATTTTAAAAGTGTAATTTCAGCTATAAGTGTGTGTGTGTGTATGAGCTTTGCATAGCACAGTGTTTTGTTGTGTGTTTGTTTTGTGTTTGTTTTGCCGTCTCTGCCCCTGTTGAGAAGATTTCACCTCACTTTCGGTCAACTTTGAAAAATTTGGCTTGTAATGGAAACAAGAATTGGTGATATTTTTTATTTTTTTACATCATTTATATTCTGCCCTTCTCACCTCGCAGGGGACTCGGGGCGGATCACAGTGCACATATGCAGGCAAACATTCAATGCCACTTGACATACAACATATAAGACAGACACAGAGGCAATTTTACATTCCAGCTTTTCTGGCCACCAGGAGGAGCTGTCGCATTCCTTCACTCCTTTTGTGTGTATTTCCTGGATATTTTTATGGCCTCGTAAATCAGTTAGTACTTCTGGTCAGTAGAGATCTTATGCAGCTGACAGCCAGCCAGCTGCACCACATTCCTGGTGCTAATACTTTCGTGGAGTCACTTTTCCCCATGTTAACTCTTTCAGGAGTGAATTTCATTTCCAAGGGTTAGATTTCTCTAACTTTCTGTTGTCTCACCCTGTTTGTAAGTCAGATGTTTGTAACTCGGGAACTGCCTGTGTTGAAATCTATCATGATAACAGTAAAGGCAACTAAAATTATTTATTTGGGGGGTGGAGGGAATCAGTATTTATAGGGTTCTGTACAAAATTAAAAGAGTAATAGAATGATTGAAAAAATTAACTTCTCTGTTCAAGTGGACCAGTTACCAACACGTTTTTCACTAGCGCAGTTCTTATTATCTAATCACATGTTGCTGTTCTAGTTGTGTATCATTTCATCTGATAAGTGAACTGTAGACCTGACTAGAAAATGTAAACTGATAGAGGAAATTCAGTACAGACAGATTTATTATTTGATCTTGTAAGCCGCCACTCCCCGGGGGCTGATCTTGACAGGTTGAAGGGTGAACACAGTTGCCTTGACTTGGATGCCATTTTACATAGCCGAGTATAACTGAACCAGGACAGTTTCAATGCATTCTCACCTCCCTGTGTTCATCTGGAGGGAGATGGCAGGTACCAACTACTGCTTCCAAGTTGAATTCAAGTATCAGTGCTTGTTGAGTAAATGACAGTAACCAATCCTTAAGGTAGAGTATGGCTGGGAGGGATGGGCACTGAACAGTAGTAGCAGTTTCTTGCAACTGGTAAAAGACTGCCACTATCATTTGCTTTTCATGAAGCACTCTATGATTCAGAAGACATATATAATCACACTCTGGGTGTCCAGCTCTGCAGTGAATTAAGGGTAGGTATGCCACTTACCCAAGATAAGTAGACTTGCTCATCAGTAAACTTTCCTTCTTTCAATCTTACATTGACAACCCACATTTCAGAATGAATAGCATTCATAATATATATGGATTTATTTTCAGCCTGAGTCTTGTATTTTATAGTATTGAACCCTCTATTCTCAATGATGACTGCATCAACAGGTTTGCTTACTTTAGAACAACTTAGGCATTGAAATCAGTTCAAAAAATATGAAAGACCTAAAATAACTACAATCCTTTAACTCATTTCCTTACTGGAAATTTTCTTTTTCCAAATATTAAGGGTGGTTGAGTGCTGTGACAACAATAGGTACGATTGCTGTTTGGATGAAGATTTTTTTGCCACATTGACTTACCTGCCTATTTAGTGCACGGATGCTCACACTTTTTCAGCATGTGAGCTACTTATAAAACTACCAAGTCAAAATGATCTACCTACCCAATACAAAAATGTGAAACATATAACTAAACATCTGCTTTGAACTGGGTTTTCTGAGTCCACACTGCCATATAATCTGATTCAAAGCAGATAACATGGGATTTTATTCAACTGTGTGGAAAGGACCTCAGATAACCCAGGGCCAGCAGCACTTGGGCGGCATCGGGAGCCTGTGGGGCAGGACTAAGCCTTCCTCCCGCCCTGCCTGCATAAGGCATCTACCAGGATGCCTTACGCGATCTACCAGTAGATTGCAATCAGCCTAATGAGCACCCCTGCTCTAGTGAGATGTACCACACATTCCTCCCCTTTTCCCCATATGATGGGGAAACGCACGTCACCACCCTTTCTCCCATCTGATGGGGACGGGGACAGGGCGCCAACACACCTTGTCCTGTCTCTGCCATATGATGGGGGAAGGAGGGAGGGCATGTGGGGTGTCATGAGGCTGTTGAAGAAGAAAAAGTTAAACTTCACTTGTGCACATGAAACTAGTTGTACAGTTACGAGATCTGGTCCTATTAAATATGATTAATGTCTTACACTACCTTTGACATTAGTTTTAAGCTACTGACAGTTAATGGGAAAGACTACCGTAAAATGATTTCTTATTAGTAGTCATTAGTGTTTTTGATGGTGAAAAACTTTTAGCAGTAACACTATCTAGCTTACTGTTATCAAACAAAATATAATTTTAAGTATGGCCATAACAATAGCATTTGTCAACATGAAGGATTTCTTTTTCATCACCCAGGCATCAAAAGGGAATTTAAGGGAGAGATAGGAAGGGGGGGGGGGGAATTCAACAAATAAAAATGAGTAATGAAAGATGGTTAAATGAAGGATAGGTGAACGGTAAATGTTTGGATTTTTTGCTTCTGTCTTCTGAGCCTTTAGGTGTCAAAGCAAGGAACTGGCATTCATCTTTTGTTCATGTGAGCCCTTATCCAGTTTCAAAGCAAGAGTAGAGCATTATAGAAGATGCATCAGAAGTTATGTAGAGTGGGCCCAAAATCACCCTGCACAACTGGATTTCAATATTTAATAACTCCTTTATTTTCTTTTAAAAAAATTAACAATACCATAGTTATCATATACAAAAATATAGGAAATAACATTACGTGTGAAAAACCAAATCTTGTAAATGGTGTCAAATACCATAGAATTATATACAGTATATTTAGGACCCATTTGTGACCTTTGGGTTACCCTATATAAGCAGTTCAAAAGAGGACTATTTCTATAGCATGGGATAGAAAAGGTGAATAAAGAAAAATATTTTCTCTGTCACACAACACTAGGACTAGGGGGCACTCCCTAAAGCTCCAAGGTAGGAAAGTTAGGACTAATAAAGGGAAATATTTCTTCACCCAGAGGGTCATTGGGTTATGGAACTCACTTCCAGAGGAGGTTGTGACAGCTGTCAGCCTGGACAGCTTCAAGGCAGGATTAGACAGATTCATGGATACCAAGGGAATCAGTAGCTACTGAAATGGACATCCAAGTGCCACCTCTGTGTTGATGGAGGCAGGCTGGATTTTCCCTGGGTACTGGTTGTGGGGGGTCGGGAGCAGGTGAGGGTTTTGCCCTCCTTTCTGCTAGAGATCCCTGTGTACAACTGGTGGGCCACTGTGTGACACAGAATGCTGGACTAGATGGGCTGAGGCCCGATTCAGCATGGCTCTTCTTATGTTCTTATGTATAGTTGATCATAGGTAAAGGGCAGCCTGAGATCTCCCGGAAAAGCCTAAATGCAGCTGTTCTGCTATAGGAGTTGACTCCCCATGGCTGCTTCCTACACTGCTGCATTAATATGTGAATTCAGGAACAATGTGGATGATACTAATATTCGTGGTTCTTACTGAAGCAACATCCTTCTTCTCAGCTATCCATCATTTCATCATTAGCCTCTCTCACACATACACACCCCCAACATATTTCCTATGTATACATTTTACTAGATAAATTTAAATATTGTAAAGACATCTGATCTTGGAAGCCAAGCAGAGACAGCCCTAGTAAGTTCTTGGATGTTATACTACCAATGAATACCAGCTGCTAAAGAAGACACTGGAAAAAAAATCCAGGATCATTGCCTAAAGAAAACCATATGATATTAATGGAGTTGCTGTAAGTCAGCAGACAACTTGAAAACACATATACACATATTTTACTGGGAAAAAACTGGAGACGATTTAAGTGTCACTAACTAAAGATTGAACTAGGCATGTATACATTCAGATGCTATGTTTTTCTATTTTCCATAGAATTGCTGAAATCCTTTTGCAGTAATACAGAGTTCAGTTGCAATGCTTTTAACATTATTGTGACGGGAAGAAAAGCAAGATCTTTTAGCCGCGATTCTGTGTCGACTGACTGTAGTTAAGAACCTTAAAACCTCAGCTCCATAACAGTAGAATTGATTAATTAGTTGTAAGAAATCTACTCACAACTAGAGACATTTTATGGGAATGAGCATGAAGTCTTAAATGTCTGTTTGAATCTTACTGTCTTGTTTTTTTAATATTGCTGACCCAGGGCAAATGCAAATATATATGTGCAAACAAGTTGAAACGGTCATTTTGTTTTTCAGTCCCAAGGTGGTCTAATTATGTTGATTGGATATATTTTTCTTCCAGGTGAGTTATGTGAAGAAAAGCTGGATTTCTGTGCCCAAGACCTGAACCCCTGCCAGCATGACTCGAAGTGCATTGTGATGCCCAAAGGATACAAGTAAGTACTGTATCCTTATAGTCCATTTTGTCTGTGCTTTTGAATGGTGGCAAACTTTGTTTTCATGGAGGTGAATTGCGATGTCAGTACTGATTCACAGGAGTTGTGATCACAGAATAGGAGCTCAATGCCCCCCATTTGTAGGGAAGCTCTTGGAATAACATGAAGAGTCTGTGTTGAGTGACCAGTTTCCTAGCAGTGTGAATTAAATGCAGACAGTGATAAATGGAGAGTTTTTATCCTCTGTGACAATCCACACAAAATCCTTTCAGTTATTTGGACTAGGGAGTGAATAATTGCCTTAAATTACAGCTGGATTATGAAGCTGCAATTACAAAATGGGTTATTAGCACGTCACATTGGGAACTATTATATAATAAGGAGGTTCATCACCAGGAAGGCTAATCTTTAATTAACTGGCATCCTTATTATCATTAATTAGTATGCACACTTGAAAAGTGGTTTTTAATTGACTTTAGATGAGGAGATTTAGGAAGACTGCTGTTCCAATCTGCACCTGCTTTGTGTATTAGGTTTTGTTGTGCCAAAGTTACATCAGGCCAATTGTGGGTTGTTATGCTAAGTGCTTTTAAATACTACCTTCCCGTTCAATTCAATTGTTTTACTTCATTAATTCATGTATGTATCGGAACCACAAAACATATAATCATCTATTGTTGAACATGTATCCTTTTTGTTCATTTTCTTAATGTTTGATTCCCTTTCTTTGGGACATTAGAGATGGGCAGAATTAGAATTAGAAAGTCAGAAGTAGTAGTATGGATGCTTGATTAAGCTTAGTAAAATCTTCTGGTTTTATTTATTTATTTATTTATTTTAATTTATCAGTCGCTACTCCCGTTTGGCTCGGGGTGACTCACAACAGTAAAATCACAAGATAAGGCAGAATAAAACTACATCAGAACAATAATAGTACAATAAAATACATAAGAACAATAACACTACAGTAAAATACCAGATTCAAAACAGCACTATAGCTCAATTTTGCTAAGAAAATGTCTTCAACCACTGATCTAATCCATATTAGCTCTCTGGCATTACTTCGTGAACAAAGATTCTTAGGAAGGACTCATCCCATGCTTTCTACAAGTGCTTTGATGACTAAGGAGGTTGGGTGTGTCCTTCGAGCCTGTGCAATGGACCTTTCTGGTGGAGCGCACCGTGCACAGAACTGGCCTCACCCTTTAAACCAAAGGTTTGTCTGTCGGGGCCTAGCAAGCTGGGACAGTGGCAGCGAGGTCCTCAGGTCATAGGTTTGATTTGAGTTTCCTTCTCTAGATGGTTGACCTTACAGGGTTAGACAAGCACCATCTGCCTGGGTTAGAAATTAGAGTTTTCCTTCTCTTAGAATGGTTGCCAAAAGTCTAGAGAGCCCATCCTGCCTGTTGACGCTCTTTGTCTGACCCTTCGGTTGTGACCTGTCTGGCATGGGAGGCCCTACCGGTGGCTATGCCACCACCAGCATAGCTCACAACTTCATTAGGGTACGCAAGCCTCTCCCCCGTGACAAGGGGGTGCCAATGGAGAGGAATCCATATTAGACTACTACATCTAATATAGATTAGTAGTCTATATTTGCTTTGGGGAACTGGAAAGGGTACACATTTGCCATAAATAGAAGTTTACTGATCTTCTAGGAATGATCCAGTACTGAATTTGTGTCTACTTCTTTCTTTTAATCCTTTGTGACATCCAAAATTTTTGTGCCCGTGGGTTTCCCAGCATCATTTGAGTCAGTGGAAGGGACTGGGGAAAGGGGATCACCCACATCCTGATACTTTTTATGGATCTGCTTGGCTCTGTAGTACAAAATACAGCAAAATCCAAAATCTACAAGACAGTGATACATTTATTGAACTAACCCAAAAGCACAAAACCAATCATTCAAGCTCTCGATGTTTCACTAGTTTCTTCACCAGAACAAGAATAGTGACTGTGTTAGAATCATAGGCCTACACTTTGCCTGAATTGTTATTTCTGTTGTCTGTTGAGATATTTAAAAGTACAGTCAGCTGCCCATATTCACAAGGGTTTGGACTCCAGAACCCGTGAAAGTGGAAGAACCATGAATTATCATGCTCGCGCCCCAACATGCATGCCCCAGACTCCGTTCTTACCAATAATCCTGGCTTATCGCTCCCTTCCCCACCACCCCAGTACAAAGCTTCAGTAAAATTCAAAACCCTTTTCTCCAAAATCCACATTCACATTTTATTTATTTATTTATTTACTTTATTTCTATTCCGCCCTTCTCACCCCACAGGGGACTCAGGGCGGATTACAATGTACACATTACATTTAGACACACAAACACACAAGACAGACAGAGGCAATTTAACATCTGGCCACCAGGGGGAGCTGTCGCACTCCTTCATTCCTCAGCGTGTTTCCTTGAGATGTTTTTTATGGCCTCGTAAATCAGTTAAATTTAGCCTCCCCACTAAGTGGTATCTTAATTTCCTACTTGACAGATGCAACTGTCTTTCGGGTTGCAAAGGTTGACAACAGACTACACAATAGGTTGAGAGCCCACCTCGACCCGGGCAGGCCTCAAACTCATGACCTTCTGGTCAGTAGAGATCTTATGCAGCTGACACCCAGCCAGGTGCACCACATTCCATGTCTTGCCAAAAACACCACAGCCCTTCACTTTCGTTATTTGCCACCTTCCGGCTACAAAGACTTGGTCAAATTTTAAATCCCTCCTTGCCTTACTCATTCTGCTGCCAGTTTTAAACCCCCTTTTCAGTGGGAAAGTACAGAAATAGGAGGTGACACTAGCAACAAACAACCAAATAAACAGTAGCTATAAACCCCCAAATAATCAAACCCACTCAAGAGGAAACAGTGGATGTGGGAGCTGGTTGTGCTCTGGGGGAGGGGGGGATATCTTACCAACCACTCTTATGAAAAATGTGGCTTTGTCTTTAGTTAAATGGACTTTGATCAACTGGCAATGTCGCACATATATTGTAATAGATGTAGCATTAGATAAAGAGTTTTTATTAACTTGATGTGAATGAAGAAGCAAGGCTTAATAAAGATCTTTGTTAGGATGAAAATATCATTGAAACCCAATTTTTAAAGCTTCTTTGCTTCTTTGGATCCTTCATGCAGTTCATTGAGCTTGCATTTGCCGAGCACATTGATGACTCCGGTGATAATATATATGGTAACATTCCTCATTCCTACTTTCTCCAGATTTATGCAAAATTGAGAGATTTTCCGATGCTATAGCAATTACTCAATATCCATAGAAATATGAAATCTAAACATTTGAAGGGAAGACCAAACTTTGGGAAAGATTATTTATGTATTCATACATTTACTTTTGTAGCCCCAAGAAGCCCTCAAGGCAGGTTACCAAAATCCCAACAATAATATAATATTAAAAGAAGTTTTAGGAATTGGAACAATGTAGCTTCCCAGATCTCCCACATAGAGCTCTTCCTACCTTCATCTGGACTTTTTCCAAGAGTGAAAGTACATTGCACCCTTTGACATCAAGGAAATATTATACACTTGAAGTCACTCAGTCCCTGTTACAGGATGCTTGTTCAATAATATAATGAACACAAACATGGATTGGAATTAAATATCAGTCCCTTCCCCCTAGACATGACATTTTGGACAATTTTTCAATGCTATACTGTCCCTACCAAGGATTTTGATTGAAGAGACATAGGTGATTACTAAATCTGCATGGGACATATTTTCTTGTAAACTGCAGTATTGCAAGACTGACATAACTGAAATAGTTTGGGTCAGTTTTTCATCCTACACTTCTTTTGAGAATCTGAATACCTCCTTAACATTAATTTTGATAAAGCAATCTTGATATTATGCCAAAAGTATCTGAGATAAATGTGTCATTTCATTTTTCACCATTTCCAGTTGAAAATGCATTTCTGATCATGCTAATTTATATGAACTGTACGGATTCTTTAGTCACTGTTTTATTTACTTACTTACTTTATTTCTATCCCGCTCTAACTCACCCCAAGGGGGACTCAGAACAGCTTACAATTTGGCAAAATTCAATGCCACATTATACATAAAGTATTGGTTGTGTTGAGCATTATTGCCATTGTTGTTGTTATTATTATACGACTGTCTGTCATATGTGTAATGTAATCCGCACTGAGTCCCCTTCGGGGTGAGAAAAGCGGAATATAAATAAACAGTTGTTATTATTATTATTATTTCTGATATTTCTATCCCACCTTTCTTGAACCAAAGGTGACTCAAGGAGGCTTACAACAAGGCAGCCATTGATGCCTTAACAATACACACTTAAAACCACATTTAAAACAGAATTAAAAAGTACATACAATCTCGGCATTACTTCACAAACGAAGATTCTTTAGGAAGGACTCATCCCACGCTTTTTACAAGCACGCTGATGACTGAAAAGGCCAATCTGAGATAGGCAAGTCCGGTTACAGAAAGCACAGCAGAAAGTCTCCTTGGGTGATGTTGTTTCCAAGTTGTGGTTCTTTCTGCATTGTCGTTTCTCTTCGAGACCTATTCGGCGTGTCTTCTCGAAAGAGGCCGCAGCATTATGGATAGTGCGTCTCCATGCCTCCAGATGTGAGGCCAGGGTGGACCATTGTTGGTGATCAATCTGGCCGAGCCTGAGATGTTGTTTCAGGGAGTCCTTATATCTCTTTTTTGGGTGCCTCTCTTGCGCTGACCCGTGGCGAGTTCACCGTAGACTAGTATCTTTTAAAAAAAACATACAACAAGACCTTTAAAAACATATAAAACCAGTATATAAAGCCAATACTCAATATCATTTTGAGTTTCAGTATTACTGTTTTATATTCTTATGTTTTATTTAATTGTGTTTTTATCTGGATTGTTATATTTTACTATGTTCTTATTTTAATTGTGTTTTTGCTTGAATGTATTATTTTGCTTTTATGTTTTGTGGGCATTTTGAACCATATGTAAGCCACTCTGAGTCCCTTCAGGGAAATGGTGATGGGGTATAAGAAGAAAGTTGTTATTACTATTATTATTATTATTACAATGCTGAAAGCAAAAAAAATGGCTGAATTTCTGGCTAAGGTTCATGTATTTGCTAATTTTGAAAAAAGTATTTGTGTGATTACAGCTGCAAAGAGAGCTGTCAGAATGATTCATGGGAGCCTTTAAGATGTGCAGCCTGAATGCTTGATATAACATCATATAATCAGTCAGAAAAGCAAAATAAGACAAAGCTTACAGACATTAAATTGCAGTCTTTCTTGCAAAGCAAAGTTTTTCATCAATATATCAGCTTTAATCACAAGTGCTCTGAAGTATTTTGTTTAAAGGGCAACTCTATGGGTCTTGAGAACTTTAGTTTTCTTTTCCTAATGACCATTTCTTTTTTATATCTTTTCAATTTCGTAACCACTTTTCCCCTCACCTCTGCTGCTTATTAGCAGGGACTTACATTTCCCTGTATATTTTGCCAACCTATAGATGTAATTGCACACCTGGCTACATTGGAGAACATTGTGATATTGACTATGATGATTGCCAAGACAATAAGTGTAAAAATGGAGCACAGTGCACTGATGCATTGAATGGCTATACTTGCATATGTCCTGAAGGATACAGGTAAGAAAAATTAGGTCCTATCTACATGGAGAAAAAAACCTGTACCATCCAAATATTGGCTACTATCATGCCTGACCACATTTGTGATAATTCACATCCTAACCAGTTCTCTGGACTTAAACTGATTTTAAAAGAGTTGTCTTTTACCTTGCATTCTCGCAAAAGATCAGACTAAGTTCCAGAGATTTTGTCCGTAAAAAGCAACTTCCGATTGTAGCTAGGGGAAGGGTTAGGGTTGATCCGAACTAATTTGTTTGAGATGACAAGGGCTAGCAGGTCACATTTGTTGTTACCAGGAAATCAGCTTTGCATTTTAAATTTGCTGCCAATATACACATACGAATTTGTATGTGGATAATTGCTGAACAGTATTTATTTACATTATTTTATTTATTGATTGATTTATTTGGACTTGTAGACCACCACTCCCAAAGGCTCGGGGCGGTTTACAACACAGCTCAATAAAACAGACAATGAGTAAAACATAAAATATAGAATACATAAAACAGCAGATAAAAACACATTTAAATCACAGGCTTTCGAAGGCTTGTCTAAAGTGCGTCTTGCAGGCTCTACGAAAAGTGGTCAGATTTCGTAGAGCCCGTGTTTCTGGTGGCAACGTATTCCAAAGGACCAGGGCAATGATTGAGAAAGCCCTGCACCTTGTCAAAATCAGATGGAACGACTTCACACTAGGGATGGTGAGAAGATTCTGGTCTTCAAAATGGAGTGATCTCGGAGGGTTAGATGGAATCAGGTGATCCCGTAGGTACACTGGCCCCAGACCATGTAAGGCCTTGAAAGTAAGAACTAACACTTTGAAAGTGATCTGGCATTCGATTGGCAGCCAGTGCAGATTCTGCAGTATAGGTGTTATGCAGCAGCTCACGGACTCCCCCGTGAGTAGCCGGGCTGTAGCATTCTGCACTAGCTTAAGTTTCCGGATCATGGTCAAGGGTAGGCCAATGTAAAGAGCATTACAGTAGTCAAGTCTTGAGATGACCATGGCTTGGATTACCATGGCTAGGTCGTTCCGTGAGAGATAGGGAGCCAGGCGCTTTGCCTGTCGCAGATGGAAGAATGTGATTCTGCTGACACTGGAGATTTGAATCTCCATTGATAGCAGAGGGTCCAAATGGACACCCAGGCTTTTTATGGATGATGACGGGTGTAATGCCTCACCATCCAGGGTTGGCAGTTGGATTTCCCTATCACCCGGACGACCCAGCCAGAGGATCTCCGTCTTCCCCGGATTCACCTTCAACCTACTGGCTCGCAGCCATCCAGTAACGGCTTTAAAGCACAGCTGGAAATTATCGGGTACAGAATGAGATGAGTGCCATCAGCGTACTGATGGCACTCAAGCCCAAAGCTACATACCAGTTGAGCGAGTGGTCGCATATAGATTATTATGCACCTTTGCAAAATAAGATGGCTAGCTTGGACAGAAATATCTTTGTATGGATGATGATGATGAAAGAAAAGCTGAGTGGCTTGCAAATAGTAAAAGTGGGAGGAATTTTTTTTTACAAATAAGCACACATTGAAGTGAGTTCACCCAGGGGCAGGGCTGTAGCCAAGGGGAGGGTTAGGGGTTCAACCCTGCCCCCTCCCCCGAAAATTTTCAGGTTGGAAAAAACCTGGTTCATTAGAAGCATGTGAATTTTAACTGGTTAAACAAATCCCCATGCTAAGTCTATGAAAGGCAAAAATTAAATGAGTCCCTCCATAACTGAAAGCACTATCACTAGCTGATATAGTGGAAGTAACCAAGTTGTAAGACATAGAGGGATTTGAAGCCCCCCATGAAGAAGATCAGAAAATTGATTTAATTAAGACTATATAAAATATAGAACAAACCATACCATTTTAAAAAATGTGTTATGGAACTACTCTTCATGATTTGCTTTTAAAAAAATTTAACCATCACCAATTTTTCCCCCTGGCTGTGGCTTTGCCCAGGGAAATATATGTGGCTGCTTAGGCTGAACTCACCACAATGTAATTGTTGCGTTTGGCACTAATGGTGCAAACATGCAGATCCAATAAGGTTTTTATCAGGTTTAGATAACTCATTAGAAGCATGTGCCAAAATACCTGTTAGCACATTTGAAGAATGATTCACTTGACGTCATTGTGTCTTTGCATCTAGTGGACTTTTTTGTGAGTTTTCACCACCAATGGTCTTACCTCGCACCAGTCCCTGTGATAATTATGAGTGTCAAAATGGAGCCCAGTGCATCGTCAAAGCCAATGATCCTATCTGTCAGTGCCTGTCAGGTTACCAGGGTGATAAATGTGAAAAGCTGGTCAGTATTAATTTTGTGAACAAAGAATCGTACTTGCAAATTCCCTCAGCAAAGATTCATCCTCAAACGAATATCACTCTTCAGGTAAGGCCAAGGAGCTGTAAAATAAACTGGTCATAAAGTACATGTTTCAGTGTTAATTGTTGTTATATTCTGTTGAACCCATCTACGTTTCTAACAGCATTGAGAGCAAACATTTAGGTTTCTAACAGCATTTAGAGCCAAAGTAACTGGTGAGCAGTTTAGGTCAAATAATGCAGATTATTTCTCCACTGCAAACAGTGGGTAGCTTGTTCAGAAAAGTCACGGCAAGAGTAAAGGCTCTATCCTCTTTCTCTGCTACTGCTTTTCTTCTTCACTGGTGCCTTTTCCTGTCTGAGTTTTCCTAAATAGGTTTGCAACATGAAGGTGGGTTTAAGCATCTCCACGTGGATGCTCAGGAAAAAAGCAATGGATAGAAAGAAAACTATGCTTTTTAGTAATCTGTGACCTGAATGTGCTTTGTGGCAAAGGTAGGGCTGCCATATTATAAGGCTTTGGCTCTTTGAAGTTTAGAGAAATACTGTCATGTACATTTCTTTTTGAAAATGTACAATACCATAGCAGCTTATATACCACTGATTCTCAAAGTGGGCGGTACCACCCCCTGGTGGGCGGTGAGGAGATCCAAGGGGGCGGTGGGAGGCTCAGGGGAATTTGGGGGGCGGTGAACCCCTTTAAGGGGGCAGTGAACGATTGGCCATTTAGGAGGGGTCACATGCCCCCTTCTTTGACCCTGCCCCCTTTGCTTTGACCCCACACGCAGTGCAGTGCGAAGGCTGTACTGCAAAGATGTCAAGATCCAAATGTCAAGATCTATTTTCCCTAAACTCCACTGGTGTTCAAATTTAGGCATAATGAATCGTTGTGCCAATTTTGGTCCAGATCCATAGTTGTTTGGGTTCTCAGTTCTCTCCAGATGTAGGTGAACTACATCTTCCCTAAATCACTGCCAATTCCTCCCAAACCCCTCCAGTATTTTCTGTTGGTCATGTGAGTTCTCTGTGCCAAGTTTGGTCCAGTTCTGTAATTTGTGGGGTCTCAGTGGTCTGTGGAAGTCAGAGCTGAATCGATTGAAGGTACTGCAAATCCCATCATCCATTGTCCATACTCCCCCAAACATATTGTTTTTGTGATTAATCACTGTGCTTTAATTATGTTCAATTTGTAACAACAAAAATACATCCTGCATATTAGATATTTGCATTAGAATTCGTAGGAGTAGCAAAATTATTTATGAAGTAGCAACAAAAATATGGTTAGGGGTCACCACAACATGAGGAACCTTATTTAGGGGTCACGGCATTAGAAAGGTTGAGAACCACTGCATTAATATATCTTTCTGTTTAATTGCTATTAAATTTTAAAATAATAATTTCCTGAGGGGGCGGTGAGTAATTTTTTTTTCTAAAAAGGGGGCGGTAGGCCAAAAAAGTTTGAGAACCACTGTTCTATACTATATATATAGAAAATAGATTTGCATTGCGTGTAAAAAAATCAAATCGAATATGTATTTTAATTTTACTGTACATCAGACCCCTTTGGTACTTTTGTCCCACCATGTATTATTTGCTTGCACTCGTAAGAAGAAATATTTGAGGTTAATTATCTAAGCTGTTTAATACATTTATTTATTCATTAAATAACTTGGTTGGTTGGTTGCTGGTAATCAATGTCTTTCTTTAAAATTAAATCTTTTGTTTAATGTTATTGTCTTCTAAGAGGTTTTTTTTTGTAAAATGTATTATAAGATTGCCACAGATGAAGATAGTGGAATCCTGCTATATAAAGGAGATAGAGATCATATAGCAGTGGAACTGTATCGTGGACGAGTGAGAGTCAGCTATGATACGGGATCATATCCAGCATCTGCCATCTATAGGTGAGCCCGTAAACAAACAAGAACCCACAATTTGAAAGAATTCTGTATTGTCTCACTATTTTATTTTTTTTAGTTCCCTGATTATCTATCTATTCTATGTATATAATAAAAGTCATTGTTTGCGGCAGTGCGGTGGTGGGGAGGGAGAAATATGTGCCAGCGTTTCAAATGGTTGCCACTGTGGGATTATTTGCATGAAGGACACTGATTGGCCAGCCTCAGAACTCCGACACTCTAAGGCACCAGATTATTTGCATTAAGGACTCTGATTGGCCAGCCTCAGAACTCCAACACTCTAAGGCACCAGACAGAGGGCATTGGTTGCCACTGAAAGACAATTTGCATAAAGGACTCTGATTGGCCAGCAAAACAGAATGCACCTGCATGCTTGAGTTAGCCAAATGACAGTTATTTTTCCGGTTGGAAATGGAATGTTCATTTTCTGGGAGGTGCGAAGGTGCCAAGGAATATGCGACAGCGTTTCGATAGGTTGCCACTATGGGATTATTTGCATAAAGGACTCTGATTGGCCAGCCTCAGAATTCCAACATTCTACGGCCCCAGACAGATAGGATTGGTTGCCACTGAAATGGTATTTGCATAAAGGACTCCCATTGGCTATCCACATTCCAACATTCTAAGGTGACACAGAGAGAAAAGGAAAGGCCTCAGGCAGTCAGACACTGCGGCCCACAGCAGTGACGGATCAGGACCAAACTTGCCTACTTCACAGTGCAACCCTCACCCAATGACCTCAGACCAAAATTAGCACACAGAGCCCCCTTGACCCACTCTACACCCTGGTGCTATTTCAAGGAGGATAGACCACAGATGATGGGACTTGAAATACCTTCACTCACCTTCCGAGACTGCTGCAGTCCTCATCCAAAGCATGATCAAGACCAAATGTGACACACAGAGCCCCCAAGACCCACTCTACATCCTGGTGCTGTTTGGAGGGGGAAGGACCATGGCCGATGGGACTTGCAGTATCTTCGCTAAGTTCTTGAGACCACTGTGAGCCACATACACATCTGATAAGGAACAACCTTGGCACACTATGCCTTTCTCAAATAACCCGGGCACCGCAGGGTCCCCAAGCTAGTTTTCCATAAACATAAATCAACAGCATTTTCAGATGATATGTTTATTGACATGTTATTTGAAAATGTAACTTGAACCTTCTTGGAAGTTGAACTTGATAATATAGACAGTCTACTTCTCAGAGAAAATGGATGCCGTAGGATTCTCTCCCTTCCCTCCAAACAGATTAACAAGGTTACACGTACACACAGTGTTTTAAGGACATTGATAAATGGTTCCGTTCTGTAAGTTATAGTTCAGAGATTAGTATGTTTGGCTTAGAGAAAGAAAAAAACCAAGGCGAGATGTGACATGACACTGTGGTCTCCATATGTCTGAAGACCTGCCACACAGAAGGAAGAGCCGATTGCTCCAGAACGTTTAATGAAAACACCTTCACAGGAGGCATTTAAGCATTAGGTTCTGCACTGAAAAACATGCTGGAGGAAGAAAATTTCACTTCCATCTTCTGTGATGTATGCTGGCCAAATACAGAGCTAGATGTTCTGCTGTCCCACCCTGCACCTGCCATTTGGGACCATGTGATCGGGACAGAGACTGGAGTACATGAGCAAGGAAGTGACTCTGCTCAAACTGTTAAAACGGAGGGTCGGCATGTTGCAATGAGAAGGATCTAAATTATCTATCTTCACATATGTTTGTCTTAGGGGTTAGTAAATCTTTAGATGCCACGATCTGCCTATTTAAAATAAGATTTTCAGGTAATTCATCTCAAATGGCAAAACAGAAACAAAAGAATGAAAATGACTCTGGGAAACAAAGTTCCACTTTGCTAGGCAATAATATCAAAGGACCCAGATGTTATGAATTCCTTGGAAAAATTACCCCTATAAAATCCAGCATTTTTCTACACAATAAAGGGAGAGTTAAATATTTCTCTAATAAAGCATTTTAAAATACTCTGTTCCTCTTTATGACGCTTTGTTTACAGTTCTGAAAAAGTATCGTAATTTGTCCAACCAATGTATTATTTTCCATATGCATGAATTTAATCACAGTGAATAAAAAACGGCATTATTGCATACAAAAGAATTGAAAGAAATATTAAAACTCAAAAGGGAATTAAGATATGTATGTGTATTTAAGTTGTGTTTTTTCTTTACAAATCTAGAAGAGATTGAAACTAGATCCTTGTATGTCAGGAACTGGAAGGACTCAGGGATTATTGCTCTTGGATTTTATATGTCAGTGTTTTCTCCTGCCAGCTATTTTCTGGGAAACAATGAGCACCAAAAGCTCTCCATGATTTTTCTCTTTATACGTTCCAACTTCCTTAATCCACCACAGCCATCTATTTTCTTTCATTTTCTCATCAACTTTGAAAACTGAATGTATTTTTTTTTTAGATTCTTTGATCTGAGTGATTGATTTATTTAATATCTGATCTTTTCTTCAGAGAGGGCAAGGTGGAAACATTTACTCCTCCTACCAGGGCCGTAGCCAGGATTTTGATTCGGGGGGGGGGCTGAGTTGGTTCGGGGGGGGCTGAGACTGGGTGGAAGAGGGTCTACCCTAGCAAACCTTTTGTATTGTTATCCCAATAACCCCATTAATGTGGGATATAATGAGCATGGTGATCAGATCATGATTTAAATGCACATAACAGTTTAAATAATGTACCAGTAAGGCCTTTTCGCGGACCACCCTGAGAATTTCGGGGCTGAAGCCCCTTAGCCCCCCAGCTACATGCCTGCCTCCTACTAATTCTGTCTTTATAGAAATCCTTTTGGTATATAGAAAGGTAGCAGTGACTGGTCCAAGGTGATTCCAGTGATTTTCGTGTCAGACCTAGTAGTTACTTCGTTGTTAGTCTTATACTCCACACTGGCTCATTTCTCACCATGTTCAGAGATTCCCTATCAAACCTGGAGTTTCTGTGGGCCTTTCCTCACTTGTAGCCTCCATGTTACTGTAACCTGCTATTGATGTCTCTTTATTTTGTTCTCCAGTGAATAGCAGGAAGCAACCCCATTTCAAAGTGAGGGCTAAGCAGGAGTGAACAGCCACACAGTTGCCCCATTTTTAAGCCACATGGATCTTTACATACTGTGTCTACACATTTATTTCAAAATT
This sequence comes from Anolis apletophallus, assembly GCA_030556195.1. Classification (NCBI taxonomy): domain Eukaryota; kingdom Metazoa; phylum Chordata; class Lepidosauria; order Squamata; family Anolidae; genus Anolis; species Anolis apletophallus. The sequence goes on along the minus strand of JARBWK010000009.1, from coordinate 22,607,331 downwards.
AGAATTTTGGGTTCCAAATAGGTCCAGAGAACAAAAATAATCACAGTATTGAGATTCATACACCACAATTTCTCATATAATCTGCTCCACTCAAGCCAGCCAGAACCTCACTGGTGATGGTCACCTAGAGCAGTGATTTTCAACCAGTGTGCCGCAGAACACTACTGTGCGATGAGAGATCATCAGGTGTGCCATGGGAAATTATTTTTGAACTTCATTCATATATAAACTATAAGGCACATCTGTCCCTTTAAGAAATGGAACCATAGCACTCTCGTGTCACCTAAGAAGTGACGCGAGAGTGCTATGGTTATGCCATCTTGGATTCGCTCAGACGCGGCTAAGTAAATAAAGTTAGAGTTAGTACTGCAGCTGCCGGTCAATTTGGGATCACAGCAAGACAAGCGAGTGACAGTGTCGGAGGAGTTTTTGAGAAGGGAAAATGCAAATGCCGAACAGGGCCCTGGACAAAATTATGACACAGATGAAGGCCCTAATATGAGTGGTGGACAAAAGAAAAAAGTGAGCTCGAGGCAATACAGCGAAAACTATCTTTCATTTGGATTCACTTTCACCGGGGATGCGATGGCACCGACTCCGCTGTGCTTGGTGTGTGGTGAGAAGCTGTCCAATAGTGCCATGGTGCCAAGCAAGTTTAAACGCCATCTCCAAATGAAACACAACAGAGAGAGACTGACAGCTGTTGAGCAAGAGCTTCATGTGTGTGTCTTTCTACCATTTCTGCCAAGATATGTATGTTGTGTTCATCGAAACAAGCCCAGGTTTCACACTGAGTGTATAAATACATTTAAAAACCTATTAACTATATGTATTACTGTGTTAGAGTGTCATTTTGTGTCATTTTGGTTGGTGGTGTGCTCCAGGATTTTGTAAATGTAAAAAATGTGCCGTGGCTCAATAAAGGTTGAAAATCACTGACCTAGAGAATCTTTTCTTCAGCTTCCCCAAGATTGTGGAATGACCTGCCAGAAGAAATCTGACAAGTTAATCAGCTTTTGGAATTAAAGAGACAATTGAGGCCTATCTCTTTCTGCAGACCTAGCCAGTCAATTTTTAACTGTGAATTTTAAACTCATGTCTTGTTTTTACTGTATTTTAATGTTTTTTTTGTTTTTTAATGTATGTATTTCAGATAGATAGATAGATAGATAGATAGATAGATAGATATGTTTTATTTATGATTTAGGGTTATTTCATTCAGTGAAGAGGCATTGGGGGCATCGGGGTATTGTTCCCAAGGCTTCATTGAGGTCATACAATTTCCATCATCACCTAAAGAGAAAAAAGATGTAGATAACACAACACTGGCCCAAAGGATGGCAAGCTGTTGGGCAGTGGAATAGGTGGAATGGTGGCGGGGTTGGAATATCCTTCTTTGGCGTTATTTAAATAGAAGTTGGATGGCCATCTCTCAGGTGTGTTTTAGTTGTATATTCCTGCATGGCAATTGATTGAACTGTCTCTGGAAGTGCTTTCCAACTGAGGTCCTATGATTCTATGGAAAAAAGCTGTATTCAACAAAGAGAGAGAGACATTTAATTCCACCAAGAAGCTTTGTGTATCTCTTTTTTTAAAAAAAATGATTGTAGTTGAAATAAATCTGCACATACATATGTATCTGATAAAGGGTTGCTGTGTCTGCAGATTTATTCAATTCTGACAAACAAAAAGCTATAAGCCATTTGTTGATTTCTAAATTACATTTGATGTGAGCCACAAATATTAGCATTTCTTAATCCAGTTCTAGATTCAGAACCAAAGTCCAGCTGCTTCTAAACTGGTCTGAACCAAATCAAGCTGTTTTCTAAATTGCCAAATTCAGATAAAAGCTGAATGATGTACACTCCTAGTAATTATGTTGAGGTCAACGAGAAAATCACAATCTCTTTTATGCTACTTATCGTGGCATCTGAACATCTGAAGGGTTTTGTCTCAAATCTACATGAGTTCACTGCATGAAACCTAGCACATAGTGGAGGATTATTGACAGGTGGAATTGTTTCAGTTCACCAGGTCATCTACAACCAGGAAAAATGTTTTGGTCTATTAATGGATGTTTCTGAATACTGGAGAAAATATGGCACATCTAAATTGTGTTTAATGAGAACACAGCCCATCTTCCCATACATTTTCCAAAACATTAAAGAAAATAAATATCCATTATTTTTATTTCAGTGTTGAGACAATCAATGATGGAAATTTCCACATAGTTGAATTACTTGCAATGGATCAGATCCTGTCTTTGTCAATTGATGGAGGAAGTCCTAAGATCATCACTAACTTATCTAAACAATCCACTTTGAATTTTGACTCTCCACTTTATGTAGGAGGTAAGGGAATATGTTTTTATTGTAAATAAGCGCGTAATATACTAAATTTGGCAAAATGGAAATGATCTTATATCCCAGATAGACTTAAAATCAGCTTGAGAAGAATAAGAATAGTAATAATAGTAGCAACAACAAAAGTCAAATTACTATTTCCCAATCTGTTCTGAAATCAGAACTGATTTCAACATGACGCTGAGGCTGCAATTGTATGTTTTAATTGTTAAATTGTTATTATATGTTTTTTTTCTGGGGGGGGTTGACTTGTCGCTGTGTTGTATTGAGGGCAGAGACTGCCTGTGTAAACCGTCCCGAGTCGCCTTCGGGCTGAGAGGGGAGGTATAGAAACGTGACAAATAAATAAATAAAATAAATAAATCAGGCATCTTAAATATGTCATTTATTCTAGACCAGTGGTTCTCAACCTGTGGATCCCCAGGTGTTTTGGCCTTCAACTCCCAGAAATCCCAGGCAGTTTACCAGCTGTTAAGATTTCTGGGAGTTGAAGGCCAAACATCTGGGGACCCACAGGCTGAGAACCACTGTCCTAGACATAGTCTGTGCATATCCGCCATGAGATCCACATGGAACTATGTTAGTATACAACTCCGTCCATCTTCTTTTGTCCCCAAACCTTTCAACTTTAGTGTCATTCTGTGGTGTCTCCTTGGAACTAGAATGTCTTAGTCATCAATCAGAAAAATGTTGATCAACCTTCAAAATATATAGTGTCATATTGAATCAGTTGGTGAAACTCTGTGGTGCACGCAAACAGCAGGAAAAGGAGTAATGGGATATAGTACCCAAATACACAGTGCAAAAGCAGAATGCAATATACTTCAAATACACAACAATCAATTATATCTGAGATTTATATAGCAAAATATATCATTGAGTAGAAGACTTACACAGAGGATAAATATCCTCACTGTAGAACACACCATATACAGGTAGATATCAAAGACTTGAGAGTCCATGTTTCATAATACATATATCCAATTTATAAGGCATCAAACCCCAGTTATATAAACGATATAAGAGTCAAAAGGAATGTAAATAAATGCCCTTCCGTGGCGTGAGCTATTTGCAGTTTCCTGGATATATGATATTTTGCTATATAAATCTCAGATATAAGTGATTGTTGTGTATTTGAAGTATATTGCATTCTGCTTTTGCACTGTGTATTTGGGTACTATATCCCATTACTCCTTTTCCCACTGTTTGTGTGTGTTAGTAGCACAACAGCCCTACGCTTGTTTGTTTTGGAAACTCTGTGGCGATCTCACACTATAACAGTTGAAATTATTACTGTTTAATATTTTTAGAAGTGATTTAGAACCCTTTAGAAACTGCACAAAAAGGGACAAATTCCATAGATAATCATAGTTATCATGAATAATTCATTTCACTTAATGATGCCTTCTTTTCCAGGCATGCCTATAAAGAACAATGTTGCTGCATTACGACAGTCCCCAGATCAAAATGGAACCAGTTTTCATGGCTGTATCCGTAATCTGTACATCAACAGTGAACTGCAAGACTTTAGGAATGTCCCACTGCAAGTAGGAATTCTTCCAGGCTGTGAGCCCTGTCATAAGAAGGTGTGTGTTCATGGAACCTGCCACGAGACTAGCCAGTCAGGCTTTACTTGCGAGTGTGAAGGAGGATGGACGGGAACACTGTGTGATCAGCAAGCCAATGATCCTTGTCTGGGAAATAAGTAAGTCCTTGTAGAACACCTCTTTGTAATAGTGCACATTTGCATATACGTTTTGGAATATGGCAGGCTTTCAACCTCGCAACATTAGTTTATGATGGCGTCCTTCTGTTATTAGGATCTAACTGGTGCATTTAAAATGATTGACTAAAAAGCGGCTAAATTGAAACAAAATTTTAAAAACAGTTTTAATTGGTATCAAAGTCTTAAAAACCAGTATGACATAAGACTGTTTCCTGGTACGTTTGGGCCTCAACTTTTTATTTGGATATCAGGAATCTTGGAGGAAGAAAACATAATAGATGATATTATGGCATTTCATTCCCAGTGAACAATGCACCTCACTAGCCTAGGTATTCTCTTGTGCTTTCGAAAGAAATTATAGAATACCACATAAACGTCTCATTGCTCTATTAGTCTTCCTGACAGAGCTTCCCTGCTGTTGGAAAACCTATTTTTCAGTCATAAAATGAATAATGGAGAAATGTTTTTGCAGTATTAGTTTCTTGTGTAGATAATCCAATAAAGTTAATGAAGAAACCTCTGGCCTTTAACCATACCTGGCAGGGCAGGATAAGCCTGCTGGAAGAAATGAGTTTTTAGTTGTGTTTTAAATTCTGACAGCTCATTTAGCCATTAGAGCTCTTCTGGTAGGTTATTCCACAGTCTTGGGGTGATCAGTGAAATGGTCCTCTGGATGGCGGTCACCAGTTGGGTTCTGGCTGGCTGAAGTAAGCGTCCCCCAGGGGACCTAGGTGTATGGGGCAGATTATATGAGAAAAGGCGATCCTCTAGGTCAGGCCTTCTTAAACTTTTTCAACTTGTAATCCCTTTTGGCCCAAGAAATATTCATGTGACCCCAGATATACAGGTATATAATATAGATATACATACATTTACATTTACAGTATATATATATTCCACCCTTCTTGCCCCGAAGGGGACTCAGAGCGGATCACAAAACAGATATACAGCATACATTCACTGCCGTTATACAAAGACAAGAGGTACAACTGTACATAGAGGAATATATAGGCTTTCCCCCATCTTCAGTATCTTGGAGGCTGTGCTCAGTTCCAGCTACCTCTCGGGGGGTGCTGTCACTCCATCTTTCCTGCTGAAGAGCTTTTTGTTTGTAAATTTCTTTCTTTTTAATCGCATCACCAGCATTTTCTGGCATTTCCTTGTGGGGGCCTAAATACCTCACCGCTTTATATAAATAGCAGTACCTATTTATGTACTCACAATTGCTGCTTTTGAACTGCTAAGTTGGCAGAAGCTGGGCTGAAGATCAGGAGCTCATCCTGACCCGGGCTTCAAAACACCAACCTTCCGATTAGCAAGATTTATTGTACTAAAGCTCGGCCCAAACCTGTTAAAAATATTGGATGGTTAAGTTCACGGATATGGAGGACAAACTCTACCACAGCAATAACAATTAGTGCATGCCAATGTCCAAAGCACATACAAACTAAACTTTTTGAGGAAAATACAGAAGGCCCTCACCACAGTTTCCAGGACCCATGATGGATACTAAAACCCATGAATGCTCAAGTCCCAACATATACAAAGGTGTTGTAAAATGATGTCCTTCATATAAAATGGCAAAGCCAATGTTTGCTTTCTGGATATATATATATATATATATATATATATATATATATATACACACACACACACACACACACACACACACATACATACATATATACACACACACACACACACCATGTATTGCGTGTGTGGGGCAGCTCCCAAGTTACAAACATTTGACTCACATAGTTAAAAGTGGGGGTGAGACAACAGGAAGTGAGAGAAATCTATCCCTAAGAAAGGAAAATCACTTCTGAAAGAGTTATCAGGGGAAATCTGACTCCACTGAAGCTTTGTCACCAATCCTTGTTTCCACAGCAAGCTAAATTTTCAAAATGCAATTCTCACAGGGACATAAGTAAGGGGGAAATCTTCTGAGCAGGGGCACAGACAGCAAAATAAACCCTTCTCTATTCTATCCATAGATAGATAGATAGATAGAGAGATAGATAGATAGATAGATAGATAGATAGAGCTGGAGTTACACTTAATAAATGTACCTGTTCTAACTTACATTAAAACTCAACTGAAGAACAAACCTACAAAACCTAATGGGGACTGTGTGTGTGTGTGTGCGTGCACGTGCGCGCATCGTGGGTGGATAAATCCATCACTACAAACGCCCCACCTTATACCAAACCAAGCTCTGCAGTCCTTAAAATAAAAACAATATCAATTGCCTTCCAGCAAACATGTGAGGCTGGGGAGACAGAAGGCTACTAAATGTCTGGAAGAGCTGGCAGTGGTTTCTTTGTCCTCTTTAAGAGGGTTTTTCCACAATGTAAATGATAAAAGAGGTTTGTGAAAAGGTGAGCCTGTAGGTAGGTAACGTGGATCCAAACAATGAGTAAGGCTTTAAAGGTTATAACCAACACTTCATATTTTGCCCGGAAACCAATTGGAAGCCGGTGGAGTGACTTCAGTATGGATATAATATGCAGAACCACAAAGACTGGTGGACAGCCTGGACCATGTTCCAAATATCAGCATTAATTACCAGAATGTTGAGTGCTTTTTTTTTGCCATGGCTTCTAGAACAATCTGCATGAACTGCAATTTTTGGCTGATATTTGTATTCATTTAATGTATTTCATCACTCCCTTTCTTTTCCTTTCCTTTTCATGGAAATGGGTGGGGCGGGGTGGTATCAAAATCACAGGTAAGCCATGTCTTGTTTTCTTCCTTGTTACTGTAATATCATTATAATATGAAATCATCCCCCCCCCCCCCCAGATTTTGCATTCTTTGCTCCCTTGTGTCATACACATACATACATGTATGGGCCTATGACCAGCTTGCCTGAGGAATGCAGAATCTGGTAGCTGTGCGATATCCTTTTCAGGTCTTCCATAACACATCTACAGCGGCAGTATATTCACTAACCAAATAACAATCTGCGTGCTTCTTTATCCTTGCACTAACCTTGCATAACAATTTGTTTAATGCAAACTACCACATTTTGCTGAAAAAGTGCAACCTAAAAAAACAACAAAAATAAATCTACCAGCAATTTCCTTCTTCAAAACAGTCCAAAACATTTCTAGTTGGTGTCGCTTAGCCTTAGGTTGGATGAATAATTTATTTTTATTCTCTTGGGCTTGTCTCCCCCTGTAGATGTGTGCATGGTACCTGCTTGCCAATCAATGCATTTTCATACAGTTGTAAATGCCTGCAGGGACATGGGGGAGTCCTCTGTGATGAAGATGAAGAACTGTTTAACCCCTGCCAGTCCATCAGATGCAAACATGGTAAATGCAGGCTTTCAGGCCTTGGGAAACCGTATTGCGAATGCAGCAGCGGATACACTGGGGACAGCTGCGATAAAGGTAAATAATCTGGTCAGATCATCATCATTCCAATTCAAGAAAGGGGGAAAATTACTTTTATTTTGAAAACATAGAAAATGGGGGAAATCCATCATTTTACATCCATAGTACACTTTTTTTGGTATTTTAATTTTTTCCTTTCCCCATTCATTTTCCCATAAAAGAGCGATAGAAAATTTGTCTCATAAGGAATACATTTTTTTAAAAGAATAATTAATTATTTTGTAATGAAGAGAGAAAGTTTTTTTTTTTAAAAAACACACACACACCAGTAGTCCTTGAATTTAATATTAGCACTTGGAGGATTTTTCTTTCATCCAAGGTTTTGCTGTGCAAATCTTTTTTCTTTATTCAGAAGCAACTTTTTTTGCTATATTTAAACTGCCACCTTTTACCTGCTGTATCTTTCTGTATTTATTGTTTCTCTACCTTCTGCAACTGCGAAGCCAAATCCAATGATTCTGCTCCTAGTTTTATCACAAACTCTACTTTTGACCTCTCATCTTCAACTGATTTATCACAGCGAATTATACAGGTGAGATGGATAAAAAGGGTGCCTTTTTCTCTCCGCTGTCTTGCTGTTTTCTCTTCTTATCTATCAAGGCTCTTTTATTTCTCCTGTCTTTTCCCCCTTCGCTCTCTTTCTTTCTTGAGCTGATATTTATTTTGCATTTTGCATCGGTGTGACTAGAATAGAATATGGGGGGTCAAGCGTTCAAACCAGATGTCTCCTATTTAAACTGGTTTTATGCCTCGGTAATTTATAAAGTTGGTGGAATGTAGTTTCTATTAAATAACAGATTGAACAATATTTAACTCTTGGGCTAATAAACAAAATTGCATGCTGTCTCAAGCACTTCCCAATAGTAAAAGAAACCAGCTGGCTTCACGGTTAAGAGCAGATGATGTGTATTTTTGTAATAAAGGGAAAGATTTAAATTTCCAATTTTCTTGTCATTGTAATAGTACTGTATTTATGGCTTAGATGCAAGCCGTCGTTGAAAATAAGCCCATCGGAATGGGCAATCCACTTTATATCACAATAAGTATTTTTCTAAGTTAGACGGAACGTAAAAACAAGGAAACTATATTTAGAAGCATTTTATTAGCGTGGTAGTTGCCCTTTTAGGATAGATATCTGCATGTGATTATGTCATTTTGGCGATGTTCTTTCTTCCCTTGTTCCAGAAATCTCTTGTCGAGGGGAACGAATCAGAGATTACTTCCAAAAGCAGCAAGGTTACACCGCATGCCAGACGACCAAGAAGGTATCGAGACTAGAGTGCACGGGAGGGTGCGCAAGCGGGCAGTGTTGCAGGCCGCTGAGGAGCAAGAGGCGGAAATACTCCTTTGAATGCACAGATGGGTCCTCTTTTGTGGATGAAGTGGAAAAGGTGGTGAAGTGTGGTTGTACAAAGTGCCCCTCCTAAGCGAGCCCAACTTGCCCGACTTGTCCTCTCTTTTTTTTAAATGTTGTATACTGATTGACCGTGTCTCGGACTAATTAATGCTTCATAGTGGAAATATTTGAATTATATTGTAAAATACAGAACAGACTTATTTTTATTATGAGAATAAAGACTTTTTTTCTTTAAATGCAACAACAGCCAGAACAACAATATTCAAATGCTTGAACTGAGACTTCTTGTAAGCAAGAGCTTTGAAGAAGATTTTTTTTTTAAAAAAAAAAGAGAAACTGGTAACATTTCAACGGCACTCGGAAATTTAATTGCTTCTTGACCTCAACCATCCTTTTATGGCACACGGAAGATAAACAGGCACCCTGCCCAAGTGACTTTCAATCCTGGCATCTTAATGATGAAAAAGTATGGGACATTTTTTAAAAATATATTTTATGTTACTATTTTTAACAATAGATTTTGATCTTGGTTTTACTCTCGTAACAAGAGCATATCAAACTCTTCCATGGAATGGGAAGAGAGGGTGTCAGGTGAAAACGATCCATTTCACAAATACGTGATGCTTTTTACCTACCACGCAAATGATCATGTTGGGAAAATTAAGCCTCTTGCCTCCCAGACAGAAGAGGAGTCACCGTAATCCTAAAATCTACTGATGTATTCTGTTATGTCGGCATGTTAGCAGGAAAAGAAATCCAATAAGTGTTTATCTACCCTCTTTCCAGTATTAATTTGTTGTAATATAAATGTTAAGGGGACGATAAAATAGATTATTGTTGGGAAATTAGGTATTATATGGAGTTTTGGTTCTATGAGTTCTGAACAGCTCTATACAGTATTCGGTTTATTGAGAAATATTTATTGTATCAAAGTACACTGTACTTAACATTTAGGCCACCCCTTTTACTGTTTTTACAATGCTTTAATATATATTAATTTATATTTGTCCTGATATTTTTGTATTTCCTGTTGTTGTTTTTTTAAAAAACAAAGACTTAAAATCAGGATATTTGCAATAGGACTAATATAGCATGTTGTCATGGGGTAAATATAGATTTGGTCTGGATTCTTAATTTTTTACTTAGCAACTTATCATCTGCTGTCACTGCTAGGAAAAGATGCTGGAAACAACATCCGATGTAGTTTTCATGATTGCAAAGAATTGCAGCATCTCTCCAGCCCTTGTGATGTATGAAGAAAAATGTCTTTACAGTAGATGGCAAGTGTGTTAGAAGTGATCATTTCCCTAAATATTATTACATTACAAAATGATGTGTAGGAAATAACACTAGAAAGTAGATCTTTACAAACTAATATTCCCTTGGCGTTCCTTACCTTTAAAACTAAAAGAGAGAGGCTGTACTACCAAGAACTGTGACTTTTCCCGAATATTAAAACTACTTTACTTGCCCTAATGTTTCCCTTTGTTAACATGTTGCTGCTAAATCTCAATATAGAATTGGTAATAATTCTTCATAGTGGGTTGTGTTCTTTTTTCAGTAAATCTCGGGATACCCTGTGAAAAGGGTTTTTCAACTTTTTAAAAAGAAAAAAGTTAGATGTACATGTGTAATACAGTGTTGCTTTGTCTTATTTGGACTGATATCAGTATCTTTACTGATGTTTGTAAATTAAACAGATATTTACTTCAGTGCCAGCTTTCGACTTGTGTTTTTCCACTTGTTCCACAGTTCTTAATTTAACCTCTTTAGCTTTGCTTATTGCAAAATAAACTTTTGCAAACTATCCCAAGACATTCCCATCTAGGTTGGCATATTGCTAAAAATTAAACAATTAATTAATGCACTCCACATCAGTAAACTTTTTTCTGAATATTTCTGAATTTTTTTAGCAAAGCAACTGGAAACATGATGCGATTGTACAAAAATTGGTTTATATAGTATCCTGTACAACAATGTTTCCCAACCGCTGTGACACAGCACAGTTGTGTGCCGTGACAGACCTCCTGCTGTGCCATGAGAAAAGCTCTCTTCCCCCCCTCCTCCTGCCGAACTCCTGCTGCTTGGGGGAGGAGGAGGAAGGGCCGGGCGGCGGCGAAGAAAAGGAAGAAGGGGCCGGGGAGCCACCTCCTTTGGCTTTTTCCCCAGCCAACCTCCAATCCACCATGACTCACGCCCCTCGCTCACTGAAGCTACGTGGAGGAGGAGCCCAACCCACTGAAACCCGTCCACCGCTCATGCTCCTCCGTGCAGCTTCAGCGAGCGAGGGGCGGGAGTCATGGCGGAAAGCGGCGCCAGGGACGGGGCCATGACTTCCGCCCCTCGCTCGCACTGCCCCCTCAAGACTGGAGAAGCTATGGAAGAGCTGAAGCTGGGGGGAGGGGGCGGGGCATGGCACGGCCTGGCTCCGTCCCCTCCCCCCGGCTTCAGCTCTCCCACAGCTTCTCCAGCCTTGAGGGGGCAGTGCCAGGCCAGCATTGTGCTGGCTCTGCCACCGCTGGCTTGGCACTGTCCCCTCAAGGCTTGAGAAGCTGTGGGAGAGCTGAAGCCGGGGGAGGGGGAGGGGCCTGGTGCAGCATGGCTCCTCCCCCAGCTTTGGCACTCCCAGCAGCTGCTCCCAGCAGGCCACCATCCCCGAGTCGTTCTTTACTGTGTTAGAGTGTCATTTTGTGTCATTTTGGTTGGTGGTGTGCCCCCAGATTTTTTTAATGTTAAAAGTGTGCCGCGACTCAAAAAAGGTTGGGAAACACTGCTGTACAACACTGAATTTCAGGGACCTTTTCATAAGGAAAACAAATCTTGGGGCTTGAATGTGTGGACTGTGAAAGCTGCACTTAGTGAAGGAAGCAAAACATTATTTCAAAGCCTATGAAACAAAAATGAAACGATTTTATTGACTAGCCAATTGGTCTTATCAAAACAGACAATATAAACACAATATACAGAATACATCTAGTCCAAGTAAAATGATAAATATACAGTACAGAGAGAAAAATTAGGGGTGGCCAAGTTATAACGCAACGTCTATGATTTGCTTTCAGAAAATCTAAGATTCAATCTCTAGCATTTTCGTTACTAAAGACATCAGGTAATAGGTCTGTGAAGATCTCCTCCTCATCTCTGGAGAGATGCTGCCAGTTAATATCTAATAATATCTAATAATAAATCTAATAATAATAATAGGCAGTGTGTATGGAATAATTGTATGGTACACCACTGTTAATAATAAACCATCAGAACATCAATGCTATATTGACAGAGTGCTTTTGGTTGCATTGAAGCAAGTTGTACTGGTAGGTTTGAAATCAAAATTCGAAAGGTAACCAGCTACAGCTTATCAGTTCTTTTACTTTTCTGCTCAGGGAGGTTTTGTGTGGAACTGCACTGGTAGGCTGTTAGGAATTGTGGGAGTTGAAGTCCAAAACTTCTGGAGGGCCAAAGTTTGCCCATGCCTGGTCTACTGGCATTTGTAGGAAGTGATGATCATAACAGGATGACTGCCAAAATGACGTCCAGTTTTATATTGACACAAAGCATAACTTTGTGTCCAATCCATCACACGCGATTGATTCCCATAGGCGTGCTGCAGCACTGGCTGGATTTCATCCAATCACCCAAAATCTAGTCACTGCCTGTATTCAGGCATGCTGCTTCATTAATGCATGAATCTTTTCTGAATATGCATGAGGTGATTAAATTTAATTGAAAAAGCCATATACGTAACAGCGTTGTAGTAACACTGACATTATACATTAATGACCTTGCACATTTGAACAGTCGGGAGCGTTTTTATAACATCCACAATGCTCCAATATTCATAAGCTTGTAAGCAACTGAAGCAGCAAATTAGGGAGTTATGGAACTCCGAGTTGGCAAATGACCTCTTACCAACAGGTGCGCGGACGTGCGGGCAGCAGGGGTGAGGAAAGGACGCAACAACTTCACTGCTCGTGTGAAATCAAAGAGGTTTATTGATAACACCAGCTGGTGGGGATTGCCAGCAGAACACGGCTGCTATCAGGGCAAAGGCCCGGTCACTCTCAGTACAAAACATTTATACTCCCCAATGGCGGCATCTCGGAAAAGCCCGCCCTCCTTCATGGATTTTACACAATCATAATTGGCTGGTGTCTCATGGCATTTCATTAATCCAATAAAACATTACATTTCCATTAGCATCACATCTAAAAGTCCCACCTATGTGTTAGAACAATGGACTTTACTAAGTTAGTTCTTTCTCACAGTACATTTCAGTGGCCTGGGACGTTCATGTACCTGATTTGCAACATTTCACATTCTGCCTTTTCCTTGCCAGCAAAGGATGGGGCTGAATCCCTCCGTACATGCGCAGTTCTTCTCCTTTTTGGCACTAACGTCTCCCAATAGCACATCCTGTACTGTTAGACCAATCTAAGCCTACGTTATCTCACGTTAGGCACGGGGTGTACATCAGCAAGTCACAGCATAGATTAGAAGCGCCAATCACAGTGTTACTTTCACGGAACAAGTGCCTGCCTGATTCTTGGCACCGAAACCCACTTTTTAAAGCTCTACACGTGTGCAGCATCACTCTCTGACCTTTCTCCTGCACAGAAAGTACCAAAACCGCTTTACAACTCAGTTATACATACTGGGTTACTTGTAATTAATTCATTGTCGCAAAAATAAAGGCACAATTAATTTATTGTATGATTGTGTGCTAAGATATATCACTTTAAAACATTCACAATGTACCTTTTACTTTTATCAGTTTGTTTCACAGGTTTAGCTGCTTGTTGCACCTGATCTTTTTAAAAAAAGATAGTTCCTTCTAAATAACAAAAGATGGTTATTTTTTGGAATTTTTGATGATATGGGCAACCAAGTATTTTGGAAGGCTTGGAAATGTCATTGTAACTATTTTAAAAAGTAACTTTTCAATCCTCTTGTTTACACATGTTCTTGTCTGCGTAAGCAACCTTCATATATATATATATATATATATATATATATATATATATATATATATATATATATATATATATGAAGCAGCCAAATCTAGGAGTTATGGAGCTCCAAGTACCAAGTTAACTTTACCAAGCTACCTGTACGTGCGGGTACAAGGATGAGGAAGAACACACGGCAACTGTGAAATAGGTGAAAATCAAAAGGATTTATTTTCTGGCACCAGCTGGTGGGCTTTTGCCAGCAGAACACGCTGCAATCAGGGGCAAAAGAACCCGTCACTTCAATACAAAGACATTTATACCCCAATGGAGTCATTTCAGTTAAGCCCACCCCTTCTTCATGGATAAAAACAATCATAATTGGCTGGTGATTACTGTTGCTTACATGACATTTCATTAATCCAATAAACATTGCATTTTCATTAGCATCACATCTTTAAGTCACACC